>CAUDMG010002816.1:1065000-1307500 GCA_958450375.1 Homarus gammarus | reverse complement strand
GCGATATGACATTACAGACAGCCTATCGTCAATGTATATTGCTAATTGGGGTGATGTTGGGTTCCTCCCCCATCAGGAGTGACAGCTGGTGATACGCGGGACAGTCTGGGACGGCCCAGGTTCCTGCCATACCCACCCTGGGTCCTTCTCGACCCCTCCCTCCAATACCAGTCCAAGTACTCCTGGCTCCAGAGGCTCAGCAAGTACCAGTTTAATTTTGTAAGTGCGTTTTCTTTACGGTGGGTTGAGGGAGAGAGAGAGAGAGAGAGAGATGTGTGTGTAGGTGCAGTAGGCGTGACTGTGTGAATACAGATGGTGCTAGTGACGTAACCTCACAAGAGCTGTACAGTAGCCCCCCACACACCACCCTCACGGAGACTGTGTACATACATAAGTTAATTATATAAATCTGTATTCATTTATAAATAAAGTTCTCTTTTTATATATGTAATTTTGGCTGAAAATCGTTGAAGTAGAATAATTTGTGTTTTGGTGTGCAGGGTGCGGAGTATCTAAGCGACCAGGCAGTAAGCTTCCACGAGGTGAGGGAGCCATTACACTACTACCTTCTCCAGTACCTCATTAATGAAGTTCGCCTGTCACCTGCAGCCTGGCCAAGTCTTCAAACTTCATTTCCTTCCCACCACGACCAGCCTATTCCTCTGAGAACTCATCATCCTTAATACAACTTTTCCTTTTTCTTGACATAGCCCTCTAACCCTCCAGGGTAGACCCACCTCTCCACCATCCAGGGTAGACCCACCTCTCCATCATCCAGGGTAGTTAGACCCACCTCTCCACCATCCAGGGTAGTTAGACCCACCTCTCCATCATCCAGGGTAGTTAGACCCATCTCTCCACCATCCAGGGTAGTTAGACCCACCTCTCCACCATCCAGGGTAGTTAGACCCATCTCTCCACCATCCAGGGTAGTTAGACCCACCTCTCCACCATCCAGGGTAGTTAGACCCACCTCTCCACCATCCAGGGTAGTTAGACCCACCTCTCCACCATCCAGGGTAGTTAGACCCACCTCTCCACCATCCAGGGTAGTTAGACCCATCTCTCCACCATCCAGGGTAGTTAGACCCACCTCTCCACCATCCAGGGTAGTTAGACCCACCTCTCCACCATCCAGGGTAGTTAGACCCACCTCTCCATCATCCAGGGTAGTTAGACCCACCTCTCCACCATCCAGGGTAGTTAGACCCACCTCTCCATCATCCAGGGTAGTTAGATCCACCTCTCCACCATCCAGGGTAGTTAGACCCACCTCTCCACCATCCAGGGTAGTTAGACCCATCTCTCCACCATCCAGGGTAGTTAGACCCACCTCTCCACCATCCAGGGTAGTTAGACCCACCTCTCCACCATCCAGGGTAGTTAGACCCACCTCTCCACCATCCAGGGTCAATCAACACCACCACTGTTACCATCACCCTCTCAATCACCATCACCATCACTGTCACCATCACTTACACAATCACCACCATCACCAACACCCTCACAATCACCACCAACACCCTCATAATCACCACCTGTATACCTGGATTGTCTAATTGTACACCTTCATTGTCTACATACATGATGGTAGATCAATGTAGACTTGTAATGACGACCTAACTGAATAAAAATGAACTTAAAATTAAACAATCTGATATTTTTGACTTATTATTTTAAGTTGCAGAAAAACAAACTTCCCTTGTAGACTTATTTCCTATTCACTCACTTCCCTTTCTTGTCCAGTAAAAAAAAAAAAAAAAAAATAAGAACAAATTACGGTAACAGCGACGTATGTAGATCAGGTTCAGAAAATTCCCCTAAATTAAAGTGTAAATAAAACCCCCAAATCAAGCAACAAATTTGCCCTGAAATATCGCTTCCTGGGGGGGTTGGGTTGGGTTGGGTTAGGTTAGCATTAGGAGTGTCCCTAAAACCACTAGCTCGTCCCCAACAAAGATAGAAACTCCGCTAGGTGTCCTTCTACACTATTATACACTGGCTATGATCCTCGATGCTTTTTGTATTCAGACTTACAAGTTTTTACGTGTTTCTGTGTGGCTGGTAATATGGGGCGCGGAAATGTGGTTCAGATAATAAATCCTGTTTATGTTGTACAGTTATGGAAGATCCTTTTAAGATATCCTTGTGCTCGTAGTCCTTCCCGTTGTTTTATTTACGTGTTATGTCTACAGAGAGATGCTTGGTGTATACAGTGTGTCGAGGTAGTGGTGTGTTGTCTTGTCTGCAAATGTGAGTTATAAATGAGAGATAAATTGACCCAGAGGAAGAATTTGTCCAGTCATAATTAACACAAGTTACGTTTATTTATTTTGACACACGCACACACGGACGCACTACAGGCGAATGTTGAAGATTTTAACTTGATTTCGTAATTACTGTTATGAAAGCGTAACCACAGTATTGGCTCTCAGTAAACAATTACAAGCGTTTGTCATACTGGCTGATCCAATTGGTGGTGAGGGGGAGAGAGGAGAGAAAGTTTAGGGTGGGGAGGGTGAGGGAGATATGGGTGGGTGGAGAGGGAAAGTGAAGGACTTGTGGTCACGGGAAACTGATCAGAGGGAGGATGGAAGGAGGGTGGAGGTGACGGATACAAGGGGGGGGGGAGGGAGGGTGGCTGGAGGTTCCGGATACATGTGGGGCAGGGAGGGTGGCTGGAGGTAACGGATACAAGAGGGGGAGGGAGGGTGGCAGGGACGGAGACAAGGGGGGGGGAGGGAGGGTGGCTGGAGGTAACGGATACAAGAGGGGGAGGGAGGGGGGCTGGAGGCAACGGATACCAGAGGGGGAGGGAGGGTGGCGGGAGGTAACGGATACAAGAGGGGGAGGGAGGGTGGAAGTGACGGATACAAGGGGGGGGGAGGGAGGGTGGCTGGAGGTAACGGATACAAGGGGGGGAGGGAGGGTGGCTGGAGGTAACGGATACAAGAGGGGGAGGGAGGGTGGAAGTGACGGATACAAGGGGGGGAGGGAGGGTGGAAGTGACGGATACAAGGGGGGGGGGAGGGAGGGTGGCTGGAGGTAACGGATACAAGGGGGGGAGGGAGGGTGGAAGTGACGGATACAAGGGGGGGAGGGAGGGTGGCTGGAGGTAACGAATACAAGGGGGGGAGGGAGGGTGGCTGGAGGCAACGGATACAAGAGGGGGAGGGAGGGTGGCTGGAGGTAACGGATACAAGAGGGGGAGGGAGGGTGGAAGTGACGGATACAAGGGGGGGGAGGGAGGGTGGCTGGAGGTAACGGATACAAGGGGGGGAGGGAGGGTGGAAGTGACGGATACAAGGGGGGAGGGAGGGTGGAGGTAACAGATACAAGGGGGGGGAAGGAGGGTGGCTGGAGGTAACGGATACAAGGGGGGAGGGAGGCTGGAGGTAACGGATACAAGGGGGGGGGAGGAGGGTGGCTGGAGGTAACGGATACAAGGGGGGAGGGAGGCTGGAGGAAACGGATACAAGGGGGGAGGGAGGGTGGAGGTAACGGATACAAGGGGGGAGGGAGGGAGGCTGGAGGTAACGGATACAAGAGGGGGAGGGAGGGTGGAAGTGACGGATACAAGGGAGGGAGAGAGGGAGGGAAGTGGAGGTAACGGATACAAGGGAGGGAGGGAGAGTGGAGGTAACGGATACAAGGGAGTGACAGAGAGAGGCGAGAAAAGAGAGGGAACTGTGGCCGCCTGTTTCATATTTCTCTAAACGTCAATAAGGCTTCTGAACGCGCCTCACCTCACCTCAAGTCTCACTCCATCTGTGTTTACTGTCGCACGATGCTAAGTTGCTCGAAGGGAAAAAAAAGGTGAAAGTAACTTGAATCACAGCGAAACCCTCAATCTGGGATCACTTTCAGAGAGTGGGAATACTTTCAGAATGTTAAGTGAGAATGTTTATCTGTTTACCTTCACGTGTCAGGGAATTCTATCACTGGCTGGGGAACTCTTTAGAAAGTTTGACAGTAATAGTTGATTAATGTTTGAATGGAGAGGACACAGTGATTGCAGGAAAAATTAGGATTGGTTAGCGTCAAGTTTGGTTTGGTTAGGTTAGGTTAGCATTAGGTTGGTCTCAAGAAAACGCCAACTCTCTCAAAGGTTTCAAGAATGACTGGAAAAAATATAATATCAGTTTAAAGAATAAAACACTTAGACTGACCTACTGACACTCTTCACCCATACCTCCTAGTGCTGTGAAGATAAATTATATATTATTAAGTAAGAGCTAAATTAATGATACATATTTCGTAAAAGTTGTATTATTAATTTTTGAGGGAAGGCTGTGGGCGAGGACAAGGCCACAAAAACACAAATAACGTCATAAACCAACACTCATTCATACGAGAGTCTGTTCTGTTGACTTAAAGTGGCCAAGTAGGTAGTAGGCAGCTATCAAACAGGGAGGTACTACCGCCTGGGAAGATATTGGAAGCATAATGTGTTGTCTAATGGTAGACCCTGCTGCCATATGTGACCAAGTCCCAGGTTGCTGATCTGACTTTCTGCCTTATTTACACACAATTGCAGGGTCTCAATTATTTCTCTTACTATTGACAACACAACATACATACTGTCGTTTCTCATTCCTGATTTATTTTGTAATTTTTTCTATTTATTTATGGTTATTATTATTATTATTATATTATTATTATATTATATTTTCGCCCCCCAGGCCCTGATGTGGGTGAGTGACCTGTGCCTGGGTGGGCTAATCCCTGTAAAAAAAAAAGAAAAAGAACGTCGTCGAGAAAGTCATAACAAACGTGTGAGAATTTTTTAAAGGAGTTGAGTGACGATTTGAAGACAACATTTACTGCCAGACTGGAAAACGGCAGTGACCTACACCTACACACACACACACAAACACACACACACACACACATTCTTAAAACAAAATCACTCAAATTTTGAAGAAACTCTTTACCAAACTCGAAACAAATTAAAGATTTTTTGTAGCTATTGTAATGCATCTTAATTTTTTCATGTTTTTTAACTTCTGGTTTTGGCAGAAGGAATAGAGGGGGGGGGGGGAGGAGGAGGAGGGTGAAGAAGAGTGAAACGGAGTGGGAGGAAGAGGAATAAGAGAAAACATAAAAGGAGGACAACAACGATAAAAGGTGAAGGAAGGAAGGAAGGAAGGAAGGAAGGAAGGAATAAAAATGGAATCTAAATATAGTAAGGACGATGAAAAGGAAGAAAGAAGGATTATCAGGAAGTAAAGATGATAAGGAAATAGAAGAAGAGGAATATCATGGAGAGAGGCGAAGATAAACATGAATAATAATAATAATAATAATAATAATAATAATAATAACTGCTAATAATAACACTACTACTATACTAATACTATAATAGCAATAAAATAACAATAAATAATACCAGCAATAACAATCTCAAACACACTAAAAAGGTTGACTACTGGTTGACAAAATAACACCATCTGTCGCCTCACGAATCATATAAAACACTTCGTTGATTTACCTCTACACAAATAACAATAAAACTCACAAAAGATACTATAGGAGCAGCTGGCGGACTTTCTCTCCTGGCTTAAAACGTCAAGGTGGTTTCTTGAGATCTTTGGGAGAGTTGGCGGTTTCTTGAGATCTTTGGGAGAGTTGGCGGTTTCTTGAGACCTTTGGGAGAGTTGGCGGTTTCTTGAGACCTTTGGGAGAGTTGGCGGTTTCTTGAGACCTTTGGGAGATTTGGCGGTTTTTTGAGACCTTTGGGAGATTTGGCGGTTTTTTGAGACCTTTGGGAGAGTTGGCGGTTTCTTGAGACCTTTGGGAGAGTTCTCGGTTTCTTGAGACCCTTGGGAGATTTGGCGGTTTCTTGAGACCTTTGGGAGAGTTGGCGGTTTCTTGAGACCTTTGGGAGAGTTAGCGGTTTCTTGAGACCATTGGGAGTTAATGTACAGTACCGGATGCTACGTGTGTTCGCAAGTCTCATGGAAACTTACACCTGACCTTCATAGTACAGGTAAGTGCAGCACACGTGTCCAGTAATGTAGAAATTTAGAGTATAGCTTTTAGCAGACTGTCTTTGTCTCCAGTGTACAGTAAACCTACACCTCACCTCCACAGTTCACACGTGTTATAGCAGCGATGGCCCTTAGAGCGTCGTCAATCTGCCGGAGCATCACCTCTCTCCCGCGGCCACTGACAGTTGCCTTGTGTGATATAGAAACTCTCTCTTTCATCCAAGATTTTCCCCTCCGTGTGTCCGTGGCCGTGGGTGGTGCTCCAAGCGGTGAAGGTGTGTGTGTGCGTGTGTGGTGGTTTTACCTGGACTCCCTGTGGCGGTGCCTCTAAGATGTGGTCACAGCCTGGACAGTTCGTGGCAAGCTTTTCATTTATTCCTCCCGACGTGTCATTTAGAGGCTCTCACAGCCTACGTTTTTGTGTTGTCCCTCACAAGTTTCCCTGACTACAATTCTAACGTTTAGACTTCACAGCCATTAACGTAAGACCAACAGGAAACGGGTCTACCGTATTTTAGAAGCAATACGAGCGGAACAGTCCTATGAATAGCTTGTAAAATTTTGTATGCAGGAAACACGTGCATTACAAAATCTACCCAGAACAAGGGATGTCAGGACGTGAACGAGAGGATCCACACAGTTACAACTTTCTGCCAACATCTGATCGTTGTAACAAATTTGTGCTCAAATAAAACATTATTTTTCATCTGTACTTTTGTGGGAAAGATTTTACCAAGTCATGGGCAGCGTAAGAGCCATGAGTCACTATGCTACACGTAATAGTTGTCACTTTCTCGCTAATGTGTTGTTACGCCAAGAGACTAGTTACTGTGTCGCGCCAGTGTTTGATCCCGGAGTTACTCCCTGGCTATCTCATCCTTCTTTCTCCATTCTTCATTTGTTTGCTCTCTCTTTTTTATCTTTATCTCTGTCTCATTACTTATTTATCTCTGTGTGTGTCTCATTCTCTCCTCGAGGTGTGTGTGTCCGCAGGGTGTGTGTCCGTCTCACCACCATCAGAGACACCAGCCACCAGCGTCAGAATTAGGATAGGATACAGACACCTCTGGCAAGTTAGTGACACTGTACCCATACCGGAACACCCAGCATGTAAACTTTGTGATAAGCCTTTAAAGCATACACTTGAACACTATATTATTGAATGTGACACTGTCAAAGACTTCAGGCCACCTGACTTATTGTATCATGAACTTTGTAATTATTACATTGAATCAGGGGTGTTTGAGGACATTCTTGCTGTTTATCCAAAATTTGCTAGCCCACATTGATTGGTTTTCAATTAGAATATGACGTCTCATGTATATGAACCACTGTCCTGCATGGCAGTGAACAGTGATATCACCCACATGACTCTGACCTATATATACTGCTAATGAAAGTGATGTATTTCTTTGTGTACGAACCTCTGTTCTGCGTGGCAGTGAGAAGTGATACCACCCTCAGTGTCAAGACCTGACTGAATGGCAAACTGTACTCCAAGCTTTGTCAATAAATTTGTTAACCGTAGCCTAAACATTAAGCGTCATGTGGCCAAACCGTTTCTCTCGGGAACACATTTTCTTCACGTGTCTGGTGTGCTGAGCAGATAGGAAAAGTCTTTTCTAAACATTATTATCTCCTTTCTGCGGGGTGTGGCTATTTCAAGAATGTCAAGTCAAGTCAATCAGTCAAGTTTATCGCGAGGAATGAGGTATCCGGTTCACCATATGGTACGACAAGTTAGAGCAATTTAGGGTACCATTTTCTATTTTCTTTAGGGTATGTAAGTTTCTCTCTCGCAAAACACGTTCGAGAATATTGTGGAGCGGATCATCTTGCTGTTATGATCAGAAGAGAGAGAGAGAGAGAGAGAGAGAGCTCCTTGTTTATCTGTCTGTCAGTCTGCCTCTCTATCTCTTGTGTTTTTCTTTGACTGTCTGAGTGTCAGTTTAAATGGCTCTTTCATTACGTGTTTTTTTCTCTCCTTCTCTCTTCTAATCTTTCCTCTTTTATTTTCTGTTTGTCTGTTTGTATCTCCCTATTGTTTCTGTTTATCTCTGTTTCTCCTCTGTGTGTGTCGGTGTATCTTTCCCCCCTCATCTGTCAATTCCTCTCCTATCAGTAAAAACAGTCAAACTTTATTATTGTGTGTCAGTGCTTGAGGCTGTGTCACTCCTTACCTCGCCTCCTTCACCCACCTTCCTACCTGACAGTGAAAACATGTTACTATTACATGACACTGAGTCACAATTACACGATAATGAGTCACAGTTACGTTGCTTTCGCCATTCTTATTCGACTTTCACTGCCTCTCTCCTTATTCATGGCTCGTGAGACGCTCCTGAAGAAGGGCTGCGTCGCCCTCTCTCACACAGCATCCGGAGCGAGGTCCTCCACCCACTACCAACTACGACAACAAGTGGTGGAGCTAAATGATGCTTTCCTCCGGCCCTTAAGTACTGCCACTGCAGGCAGAAAGCAGGGGAACATTCGTTATGTGAAGCCCCCAGATGTTATGTTAATAAGGGGGGTTAGAGTGCCAGGCAGTGATTACTCGTGCTGACTTTTTTTTTAATATTATGGGTGTAAATGGTGTGTTGTTATCGTGATCAAGAGTAAATCCCGTGTCAGAAAGAGAACTACAGCACGAGCAATCAACAGCGTCTGGCGTTCTCCATCACTCGACAATGATGCGCTTTACGGAAACTAAGACAGACGACGGCCGCATACCTTCTGCCAACAGTGGCGTTTTTTATGGTGAGAGCAAGAGTAAAGTCTGAGAAAGTTGTGAAGAAGGTGACAGGTGTTTAATTACACACCAGGAGGACACACACCACACTGTGACTTGTAGTGAACCCAAAACAAGAGTTTCACAATACATTAGAAGTCTTTCAGTAATATCAGCATCAACAACAGATAATAATCTCTCATAACTTACTAATGATAATTTATCAGTGAAATCATTGGATGTTATCAGATGTCAGAGATGACTCATTACGAAATATCATATTTGGGTGAATCATCAATTATCAATGGTAAATCATCATACCTGAATTACGAATGATGAATCATTAGCTTTCGATTGTAAGTTATCAATCATCAATTTGACATAATCAAGCACCACGACGTATCAAGTCCTCGACTGATACTAATCAACCATGATTGGCCAGCCTAATGGTTTGGCTTTGTTGGGGCCTATTTGGACTACCCTCTCTACGATTTCTTAAAAGTTCGTGTAGTTACTTTCCTTATAATGAATTGTACACATAAAATTCCACCATAAAAACAAAAACAAAAAATCCACGAGATTATTGCATTATGGGACAAAACCCCAAAGGGAAAAATCCTACTAAACGATATATTGACTCCTTGAAAAAGACAACTACCCTCCCCCCCCGACTCACATAGTCTGTAGGTCCTGATACAGTACCTGGTTAAGTTAGAGTTTATTAGGTTAAACTAGGTCAAGGTAGGTTAGGTTAGATTAGGTTAGATAGGGTTAAAGTAGGCTGATATAAGTTAGTGTGAACTGAATTTAATTAGGTTAAGTTTCGTCAGGTTAGGTTTGATAAGGTTAAGTTATCGTTAACATAGGTTAGGTTAACTTGGGGATAGGTTAGGTTAGATTAGCGTAAAGATAGGCTAGGTTAAATTAGGTTGATTTCGTATAACAGTGATGGGGACAGGACACTTATGACGTAAGGTTGTGTTTGGAAGTTACTATAAAAACCAATCATAGGTAAATTGCATATGTAACACCGGGGTGCCTCTCACGTTACTCCACGTTCAGTAACCAGGTTTCGAAACTTTATGCCTGGATGAAGAGATAAATGGTCAGAACATATTTATATCTGGGTCTATCTCAGTCACTGTCAACACGTGACGTTCACTTCAGTGTTGGGGAAATGCTCATGACTGTTCGGAAACGGATTTGAAGTCGGATTCGTGAAATTAATTGAGAAACATTCGCTCCAATACCCGGATGTTTAGTGAGAAATAGGAGTACATGTATTTAGAGGTTTATATGTAAACATTTGTACACGTATCAGAAAGTTAATTTAGAAGTATCAACAAAGAAGTTTGAAAGTTTGTTATGAAACTCTAGAATAATTATTATAAAGTTAATTCACAAAGTCAGAACAAGTACATGTTGCGGTCCAAATTACAGATACAGTAATTATTACAAATGACAGTAGGTAAACTGTACTTGATGACTTACTAAACCTTATCAGCTGTAGGGAAATGTACCGATAATGTACCGTTGATATGATAGATTAAATAATCCAACCATCCAATGAGAATTATTTTTACTGCTACACTTAATGTCATAAAGAGTAATTCATTTATTCAATTAATGACTTTTTAACATAAACTTCCACTGAGTTATCATCTACTACAGTAATGATTGGAAAGAAGGGGAAAAAATATATCAAAGACCACACACGCCACACATAACTTATTAACCCCGTGACAAAAGGCGGACACGGTACAGTACATATTATCATGGCAGACTGATAGACACAGGTACAGATGCACGTATAGACACAGGTACAGATGCACGTATAGACACAGGTACAGATGCACGTATAGACACAGGTACAGATGCACGTATAGACACAGGTACAGATGCACGTATAGACACAGGTACAGATGCACGTATAGACACAGGTACAGATGCACGTATAGACACAGGTACAGATGCACGTATAGACACAGGTACAGATGCACGTATAGACACAGGTACAGTAGCAAGTAAAGATAAGTTATAGATGTACAGACAAATACAGGTACAATGAAAGCTATAATTGGTACAGAATAACAGTATACAAACGCTCCTTAGGGCATAGTTGTCATTAGTGAGTATTGGTGTCATTACTGATATATAGTCGAGTGTTTTAGTTGTTGTTGTTGTTGCTTTTATTACTACTGCTCTCTCTATCCACCCACCAAACACACACACACACACACACACACACACACACACTCTCACTCTCTCTCTTTATAGTGAGTTTTGTCAGGTCAAACCAAGCCAGTAGAAAAACATACATACCACTATCTATGAGGTTATTGTTTGTAAAATGTGAGATGCATTATCGCCTCGGGGGCTATATTAGATACAAGATATCTAGTATCTATAGGACTAGGCGTGTGTCTGTTTGTTTGTGTGTATGTGTGTGTGTGTGTGTGTGTGTCTGTTCTGGGCAGCCGAAACGGCACAATCGTTTTTCATCAAACTTGGTGGAAAAATCGCAAAAAATTCGTAGAGTGGACCAAACCTGGTCCCATGTCGATGGTTGTAACATGGAAGGGGACGATAGCTCCTTCCCAGAGGGAGACTTCCCTCCCCAGCACCGAGTCTCCAGCTAGCAGAGTCTCCCATAGGAGACATAGTCCAGCAGCACCTGCAGCTTCCCCAGCTGCTGGGCCTCCCTCAGGTCACACGTGAGTCATTGTCAGACCGATCCATTAGGGTGAGTAACTTACGGTAGGTAGTGTATCTATTTCATGTTTGTTGCCCGAGTCATTGTATAGTAACGTAAATATAATGATCTATTAATGTGTCCATGCCATTGAGTTGAATAATAAATAGCTGTCCTTAGAATTGGTGTTTAGAAAATTCCCCCTAAGAATATATTAACAGTTAAATAACTAACCGGTCACGCTACCAAACTTCCTCACTACAACTATAATTCTACCTATACTTTCTAAACTTAATTACCTCATTACATCTTCATATCACACCCCCATCACACTCCTTCCCTCCACCTTTCTCTTTTTCTCCATTACACACTCCCTCCATCACACTTCACTCCGCCAATGAAAAAATACCAGTGGTTGTGAATTACACCTGTTATTTTCCCAGGAGGAATGACACGGGGATCTACCCTCGGGTGAAACTAACCTCCTCATTGATCCCGCCTCGTAATTGTAACACGAGAGCAGAGTTCCGATCCGCAAAATGTTCATAGGTATGGGAGAACGTATCTAACTGGTTTACTTAAGCTACGACACGATATCAGAGGATAGTACACGCGTCGAAATTGGGGTATCGAGTCATTTGCGTGACACGATGCGTTCTGATATCCCCAATTAAAAGAAAAAATAATACGTACGATTTGTCGAGAATACCGGAGGTTGAATGATTCCGCCACGACATCCCAGGAAAAGTAGGTAGATAATTTTAGGGTGTTTCGTGACGGTGTGGGGAGTGGGAGGGGTGGGGAGGGGGGGGTTAATGTCAGGGAGTTTAGTGCTAGGGTCACTGGGGTGATGGGAGTGGTTGTGGATGTTAGGAAGAGCAGGGGAGTGTGTGTGGGTGTTAAAGAGTGTGGGAGAGAGCAGGCAGGTACTGTGTAGGTGATGGTGGTGGTGTTGGTGGGGGTGGTGATGATGGTGAGAGTAATGGTGGTGGTTGTAGTAGTGGTAGAAATGGTGGTAATGGGAACAGGAAGGTCGACACCTCATACACCTCACCCACTCCTTCCCTCACTCTATTGCGGAGGTCACACACACACACACACACACACACACACACACACACACACGGTGCAAAAACTAATAATGAGAAATTTGATAAAAAAGCGTTTCAAAAAGAGAAACACAGAGGATGATCATGATGATGATGAGTGTGTGTGTGTGTGTGTGTGTGTGTGCGTGTTCTTATTTTACACGGACCTTTTGTATGAGAACTTTACAGGGATTATCTTTTCCAAGGAATTTACAAGTTCTCTATGACAAGGACATCGTCTCCTACATCAAATCCACTTGAAGGTATGCTTGTTCTTGAGGGTAAACCGGATATAACTGTTGCTTGTGTTTGGGTGTTCGTTTGAGTGTAATATAAACGTATATGGTGTTTTTGTTGATAGTTTCCTAAAGGTAATATGAACATATGTCGTTTCTGTTAACACTTAATGTTTGATTACGAGTAGATTCGATAAATATGATGACTCTGTTGATAATTAATGTTCGTTTGAGAGCAAAATTGACATACAGGTTTTTTGTGTTAATATCTAGTGTGTATTAGAGGTTAAATTTGATGAATATGGTGTTTGTGGCGTCGTCTAGCGTTTCATTGATTGTGAAATGGATTAATTGACACTGTATGTGGCGTTCGTTTTAATGCTTGTTATTTATCAGAGGGCAAACTTAATATAAAACGGGTTTCTGGTGACGTTTAGAACACAAATTTGAGAGTAGAAAAGACATACTGTATATAACGATGTTTACTTTGTCTCAGTGAGCTTAGTATGGGTGTTAGGAGGTCTGGAGAGGGCTGGGTTACTCTCTCACAGTGGATCTTACTTGTTAGTGATCGCCTGAGGGAATTCTTCTGTTTATGTTAGAGAGAGCACCAAGACGAGTTCCTCAAGAGCTGTTGGTTTATATTCTGTATACGTGTACCATTAATTGTGCTTTTTGATTATGAAGAAAATATTCCTCGTTTTAATTTTACAGTTTATTTGAGTGATTAAAATTTTGCTTGTTATTTGTAATTAAGATTCATATTTTAAATTTATTAAGTGCTTTAATTAACATGTGTTTTATTGACTTTTGTGTGCCCAGTTGTTTTGTTTCATGCAACGAATAAAATTAAAATATTCTAAACATTTTACTAAACAAATATGATACACACACACACACACACACACACACACTTACTCCTTCACAAAGTCAAATGCAAAATAATAAACCAACATCTTATTTCAGACAAAAACAAACTGATAAAAACAAAATCGTTTCTATAGTGATATTAAGGTCGAGGGTTTTGAGGCGTCACGTCGAGGGCGGAAAATAGTTCAGTAATTATGGAACGGGAGGGAAAGTGTCCTGTGTGTATGTGTGTGTGTGGATGATATATCAAACACGATACATGGCAGCTTTTTATTTTAATTCCGGGTTTCATAGTGTGTAGTTCAATGTTATATTCGTGATCTTGATTTTGCTTGATGGTGGTGAACACAATTGACGTAGTGACTGTGCTTCTCTTTATTGCTGGTTCTCTCTTTCTCTATTACTGTTTCCTTCTTTCTCTTTCTCTCTATCCATTCTGTTTCTCTCATTCTTTTTCAGTGCTTCTGTTTCTCATTTCCTCGTTCTATTTCTCTTCTGTCGTGTTTATCTTGCGTTTCTTGTTCTCTCTTTTTCTTCTAATTATTTTTCTATTCAGCTTTTCCTCTCTGTGTCTGTCTGTATACCCATCTCTTTCTGTTTCTCTTCATCTTTTTTTGATTTTTTTAGGTTTAACGTCTTTTTCTTTATATGTATTACCGTAATTTTGTGACACACAGTTAAGATGTAGAGAGTAACACATGTCTACCTTAACACAACCACCGCTAGCTCTCACCAGCTGGCCAAAACGCGCACAAACAAAAGCCTGGGAGTGCTGTCATAATCTCTCTGGGTAATAATAATCCACTTTCTCCCAGTAATTCCCAGTTTAATCACTTTCTGCTTCATTTATTCCTCCGACATTCATCACTGGTTCGCGGTCTCATGGCTTCTATATATCGTCATCAGCTGGTTTTTCCCTTCAGTCGATTAAACATAAAAAAAGTGACGTTTTTTGCCAAATTGGAATAACATTTTTATATCTATTGCTACAACTTAATGGAAATGAGTTCGTATATTACCATCATAGGATAGACAGTTTATATTGAAAGGAGGTTAGGTTAGCTTTGGTTAAGTTTGCTATAAGGCCAAATAGAAATTTCCAAATATGAAAGTACAAAGTTATCGCTATGAGGTAATTATCCCTATTTAGTTTAAGAAATATGTACGTCATTTTCTGGGAATACTTAAACAATTACTCATCCTAAACATACATGACCTCTACTAACGATGCAACAGAAAATATAACAATTCATACTTAATTCATACTCAAACTCCCTTAAAAAAAATATCGCAAGAATAAGAGAAATGAGGAAAGACGATGAAGAACTTATCAAAGCTCCGTTATAGGGGGATATGATCTAGTGACGGACATCGATATACAGTATAATAAAACATAACCCACCCATCATAAGGAAACTACTACCAGCCAGTCAAACGTAGCCCAAAAAATGGTAAAAAGTCTCACATATTTTGAAAATCCAGTCAGGTGAATCAGATATATAATTTAACTAACATAGGACAAAACTTCATTGAAATATATTAAAGGTTTGTTGAATTAGGTCATTGATAGTCGTGTAGGAGGAGTTTATGGTGCGGTGTACAGGTGTGTGTGTGTGTGTGTGTGTGTTTGACCTTCCCCCTCTGTGTTTGTTACGGGGATATAAAACAGAAATAGGGAAGGGAGTTGGTAGGAAAAACACAACACGACATCCTCTTAGGCCCCTCTGTTGTGTAGCTGATAGCTCTCTCTCTCTCTCTCTCTCTCTCTCTCTCTCTCTCTCTCTCTCTCTCTCTCTCCGTTTGTCTGTTTCTGTCACTCCCTTCCGCTTCTCTCCCTCGATCTTTGCATCTGATTCTCCCTTCCTACTCCCTTTACTTGTGGAGTAGGAGAAGGTGAAGAGGAGAGAAGAGGAGAGGATGGGGGAAGAGAAGGGGAGAGAAGGAAGAGGAGGAGGAGGAAGGAGGAAGAAGGAGGAAGAAGGGTCGGGGGGAAGGAGAGGAGGAGGAGGGAACGTGATAGCTAGAGAAAGTGATGATTATCTCGGGAATAGGAGCATGAAGAAAGGCGAGGAACTTAATAGTGGTGATGGTAGTGGTGATAGTGGTAGTAATGGTGGTGATAGTGGTAGTAATGGTGGTATAAATGGTAGTGATGGTGGTAGTGCTGGTGGTAGTAATGGTGGCATAAATGGTAGTGCTGGTGGTACTAATGGTGGTATAAATGGTAGTGATGGTGGTAGTGATGGTGGTAGTAATGGTGGTATAAATGGTAGTGCTGGTGGTAGTAATGGTGGTGATAGTGGTAGTAATGTGGTATAAATGGTAGTGCTGGTGGTAGTAATGGTGGTGATAGTGGTAGTAATGGTGGTATAAATGGTAGTGCTGGTGGTAGTAATGGTGGTATAAATGGTAGTGCTGGTGGTAGTAATGGTGGTATAGACCATATCCGAACTAACAACACTCCTAACAATCTTGCAAGTGGAATTATTTATAACAATATCTCAGATCACTTCCCAGTTTTTGCCATGTATAAAACAGCCACAAGACCTGAAAGATCTAGTAGAGTCTCAGTACAATACAGAGACTACTGCGCCGACAACATGCTCGTTTTTGAAAACAACCTAATGAATGCTAACTGGGATCTTGCCTCAGACAACCCGAATGTCAGCTGCTGCAACTTCTCTTGCATCTTCAATGCTTGCTTTGATAAATGCTTCCCCCTCAAGACTAAATCAATGAAAACTGTATCAAGGCAATGATAAACGAAAAACACAAACTCCAAAGGAAATTTGCAAAAAGACCCATAACTTTCGGTGATGCTTACCGAAGTGTCAGAAATAGAGTAACTCAAGCAGTTAGAAATGCCAGACGTAGCTATTATACACATAAGCTCCAGTCAGCATCAGGCGACAGTAAGAAAACCTGGAATGTCATAAATTCTATTCAGAACAGGAACACTCAGCCTTCGGCCCCCCACTCAGCTTTTATGATAAATGATTCAGTTATAACGGAACCCTCCCTCATTACCGACCAATTCGATGAATATTTTATCAATGTTGGCAAAAATCTTCCAGAGAGCATCCCTGATCACCATGAGGAATTTAGAGCCTACCTGCAAACTACACAGCAAAATGAGCTGTTCTTATCCCCTGTCACAGCGGATGAATTATTGACCAACATAAAAATGTCCAAAGATGCAGCAGCAGGCGACGACAATATGCCAATGAGCATCATTAAGAAAGTGGCCCATTTATTACTACCTGTTCTCCTACACATTTGTAACTCCTCCTTCACGAGTGGTGTCTTTCTGGATAAATTGAAAATTACTAAAGTTCACCCAGCATACAAAAAATCTGGGGCAAAGGTCATTTCAAGAATTACCGCCCCATATCAGTCCTCCCAGCCTTGAGTAAGATACTGGAAAACCTAGCATGTAGTAAACTAAATTCCTTCTGCAGTGTCAATAACATCCTTACAGACTCTCAGTTTGGATTTAGAGCTAGAAGGTCAACTGAGAGTGCTCTGCTATCCTTTACTAATGACAACTTAAACTCCTTTGATGACAGTCAGTTCACAGTCGGTATATTCCTGGACCTCTCTAAAGCCTTTGATACTGTCGACCATACCATCCTCCTGGCAAAGCTTGAGCATTACGGCGTTAGGGGGCTTATCCCACAATTGGTTTACCTCATATCTGTCTAATAGAAAACAGAATATCTGCTATAATAATCATCAATCTGACTCTTCACCAATTTTGTATGGCGTCCCCCAAGGCTCCATTCTCGGTCCTGTACTGTTCTTGTTGTACATAAACGATATAGTCCACGCCAGCACACCCATAAAATACAACTTATTTGCAGACGATAGTAATCTGTATGCCAGCAACTCAGACCTCCATTCCTTAATGAGAGCTATGAACACTGAAGTGACTAAAGTCAAGAACTGGGTAATACGTAATAAACTGACCTTAAACCTCGAAAAAACCCACTTCACGATCTTTCACAGAAGGAAAGACTTACCCCATATTTTGACCCCTTGTACCTTGGTAATACAGTCCTCAAACAAAATACTAAATTTCTTGGGGTTATTGTTGATGAGAAACTTAACTAGAGAAACCACATACAAGCCACTCTTACCAACACCTGATACACTGCCACACACTATGGGGGGGCCTCTGGCTCTTCAAAAACACAACCCCTGGTTACTGCACAAAAGGGAGTTGTGCGGACAATGGCCTACTTCAAAAGAGCTGATCACACTAACGAACGACTTGCGAAATTGAAAATATTAAAATTAGTGGATATTAATACCTACTGCTGTGCTCTATTTGTTTACAGGTCTGTCAATCACTTGCTTGCCAATAATTATTTTCAGTTCCGTAATAATCAAACATACAACTTAAGACACCTTTACCTACTAAGACCACCCCCCATGCGCTCCTCTCAGTCCCAAACCTCCATAAAATATCACGGTGTGAAGGTGTGGAACAACTTACCCCCACCCATCCGAGCAAAGACTACGCTCCCTTCCTTTAAATCATCTCTTAAAAAAATATCTATTGTCAAAGTATTAATAGTTTTAGTAATACCTACTTTATATTCCTGCTTTTTATTGTACCACCAAAACCGTTTTATCAGCAATTATCATGTAGATAGATAGAAATTACCATTGCAATAAATCTATTTGCCAACTTCACATGATACTGACAGCTCTGTCCTCTTGTTTCACCTTAATACAACCCGTGTTGTACTGCTTCCCTCCCTTATCATATTTATGTATATCAACTCCACTGTAAATTTTGTCCAGTATATATACTGTAAAGTATGTATATACTTATAACAATGTTAAAGAAAGAAAAACAAATAAATATCGAAGTGATAACCGTGGTAACATTCTGTGGTGTTCTTACAACCACCATGCTGTGTGTACGACTCCAGATGATACTAAATGTTACTTAATACTTCCTTGAGATAAATGTACAGTATATATATGGTGCCATCAAGAGAGCTCAGGTTCTCATTGGCTCAGCCATGTTAATATTATTTACTTTCGACTCTGTATCTATGTTCTTCTGGCTAAATAAACTGTTTCAATATCAATATCTGTTTCAATATCAAGGTGACTACCATGGGAACCCAAGACCACACAGGCGGGTGAAGGCAATGCATATATGTACAGGCTGCTAAGCCGGCCCCTTATCAGCCTCTTTAGTCACCCCAGGCTTCACCAACGTAGATGACATCCTTAATAACTTATATCATTGTATCATAGCTGGATGATCGTCATACTCGATTCCGAGTGACAGCAAAGTAGTAGTAGTAGTAGTAGTAGTAATAATGATTGTGATGGTAAAAGTAATGATGGTGGTGATGTGTGGTAATGGTGATGGTGGTAATGATGGCGATATCAATGGTGATCATGGTGAAAGTAATGGTGGTGATGGTGCTAGTAATGGTTGTGATAGTGATGGTGGTAGTGGTGATGGTGGTACTAATGGAGCGGATGGTGACAGTAATGGCGATAATAGTGAAAGTAATGGTGGTGCTGATGATGACAGTAATGGTGGTAGTATGTTCTCTTCATTTCTCCTTTATCATCTCTCTATGACTGTGTATGTATTAATTTTTCCTATACGAGTCTCAGATGTGTTATGCTCATATGTTGTCTTATCAGTAGAAGGGACGAGGGTCTTGTCTATCCTATTAAAAGAATTACTCAGTTCATTTAATCTCAGGTTATTTTAAGGCGAAGAGTGGTGTCGTGGTAGCGTGGTATGGTGGTGGTGTGGTGGTAGTGTGGTGGTAGTGTGGTGGTTGGTGGTGTGTGTGTGTGTCTCCTTAACCTCTCTCAGACTACATTGGATAATTGTCTACGAGCTCATCGAAATCACCATAGCCTCCAGTACATTATACATGGGACTGCTGCTTGTTGACGTTACCAGTCCCTTATCGCAATAGACCCCAGTTTGTAATAACCTATCCATTATGATTAGGGGCCAGTCCATAGGTGCCCTTATTTTAATCGTTAGTTAGATTGGATTAGGGTCAACTAGGGCCGGAACTCATTAGAAATAAGGCCAATTCGACTTGCAACCCTCGACAATTCAAGGACTATTTCTATTTCTGAGGTATATTAATCTTTCATAATCCTCATATGTTTTTGTTGTGGTGGTTTCATAAAGTTCTCCCTAGTATAGTAGTTCTGTCCTGGCCACACAATCAACGCTAATTGTTCTTCGCTCCCCGGGATGCACAGTGAGTTGAGGATGTGTGTAGTGTTTACGAGTAACCTACATGAAGCGGTGGTCAAGACGCCTCCCCTCCCCTCCCCCCTTTCCTCTAGCTGACCAGCCGGGCGAGACGCAGCGGCCGACACCTGTACCAACACACCGGAACACCTCACCTACTGTCCTACTGCTGGGGTGATTACAGTCCGAATCTTGACTGTGCGGCTCGTGGGGGAGAAGAAGAAAATCAGTATGTATATTGTCGCGAGGTCTTCAACAGTGTGATCTCTGGTTGATTTTCTTTGCGATGTGATTTTATGCACTAGTTACTCCTCGAACAGTACATGATGATATGAATGATAAGAGCAATAAATTTAATCCCGTTTGCGACATAGCAACAACAAGCAGACAGTGGGAGAAACACAGTCCAATAACAACCACGGTGATAATATAAGAACACTAGAACGTAAGAATGGAGGAAACTGCAGCGGGTCTATTGGCCCATACTGGGCAGACCCGTTTACACCCAACTGATATCGCTCATATATCCGTCCAACCTATGTTTGAAACTAATCAGCGTATTCGAGTTAATGATAATGTTTGGCAATTTGTTCCACTCATCCACTACTCGATTCCAAACCAATATTTGCATATCTCGCGCCTAAATCTAAATTTGACTAATTTGAAACCAATGCTACGAGTTCACTCCTGGTTGGATAGTTTGAGTACCTTTATTATATCACCTTTGTTTAGCCCTGACTTCCATTCATTTATACACCTCTATCATGTCGCCCCTCGCTCTACGTCTCTCGAGGGAGTGCAAATTAAAATGCTTTAACCTGTCTCTGTACTCAAGGTTCCTAATGCCCAGGATTAGTCTTGTCATTTTCCTCTGAATTCTTTCTAGGGATTCTATATCCATTCTGTAGTACGGTGACCAGAACTGAACTGCGCAATCCAAGTGTGGTCTCACAAGCGCAAGATATAGTTTTAGGATGACCTCGCTGGTCTTGTAACTAACACTCCTTTGTTGTCTTGGTTTAAGATTCCTACTTATCATTACTCCTAAATCTCGCTCACAGTCGGATTTCTGTATAGCTACGTTGTTCATCTGGTTTCTCTGTTTACATCTCCTAAACTAATTACTTTACATTTGTCCACATTAAATTTCATCTGCCATTTTTCAGACCATTCGAATTTTTTTTTTTAGGTCTTCCTGTAGTTTTGTGGAGTCCTCGTCAGATTTAATTACACTCCCTACAAATTTAATTACACGCGCTATCTGAGACATCCTGATACCAATTTTCTCCCGCGAGAGAAATTTCGTCCGAGTCATAATATGTTTCGTAATGATGGGAATTTCGTCCAACTTTCCACGCTATGGTACGATCGTTATTAGTATTTTAACGTTACTCTTCTGGCCCATGTTTGTGCTAATCTGTAGGTACTGTATTTATACAAGTCCAGACACATAATCTCAAGTGGAATGAGATTCTAACCTTGTGGGATATACAGTATCGATAATTAGAAGCCTTCAAGTATGTACAATTAACCTTCACTAGTGCGTTTACAGGGGGTCATCATATAAACATTCCACATATCATTACAGTGAGATATTTATTTTAATATTGTTTTACTTTGATTCCATAATATGTTTACTAATGCGAGTTTCTTTCTGTCAAATGAAAACAAATACTGCACAAAACCTGATGAGCCCCTGTAAACATACTAGTGAAGGGGACTGTACATTTGAATATGTTTAGAGAGAGAGAGAGAGAGAGAGAGAGAGAGAGAGAGAGAGAGAGAGAGAGAGGTAAATGATCTGAGTTATATAAGAATGATCAGTTTTTATCATGTAGACTAAGAATGTAAGGACCATTGTAAAGTATTTAAAGGAATGTAAACAGGTCATAAAATATTAGAGGGTAGGTTTCCTCACCTACGCAATGTGTACGATAATTATTTGCTTTTGTGAATGTTGTGAGTTTGTCATTCAGCAACATGAACTACACATCTTAAGCATATTGAAACATTTACACATTTATATTTGAGAATGTTATAAGGGTCTCGGATATTTACTATATGAAACGCACTAAAATACACTGAAACACGCTGAATCATCTATAAGAACGATTACTTTCAAAGGTCCTTTTTTTCGAAGATTAATTTTCCATCGGCTTAAAATACGACTGTAATGTAGTAACGATAAACAACAAAAAAAGATATAAATAAATAAATTCGTTCTCTCTTCACCACATCTAGTTCCAAAGATTTCCTTACGTGAACGTTTTATTGACCACACAATATATCCTTGAAAATGATTTATTTGTATATAAGCAAGTAACAATTATCAATAAATTATTTTGTTTTCGTCTCCTCCTGTTCACTCCTCCACCACCAGATGGGTTTAGAAAGTCACTTGAAAGTTCTTTATGGGTATAATACATCGAGTGAGAGTCTTTACTGTCTCTGAATGAAGGTAATGCGAAGTGGGAATTCATGTACACATCCAGGTGCTGAAAACTGAAGGGAAAGTCCAGGTATCTTTCATCTGTACACACACACACAGAGAAACTGACCAAACCCTGCATGGTACTAAGAACACGGGAGATGAATCAATCTCTCTCTCTCTCTCTCTCTCTCTCTCTCTCTCTCTCTCTATCTGGACATTCTTGAGGCGCTATCGTATCATCATACATATCGGCTGGTCGTCCATTAAAACTTTCTTCTTCTAGATTTTGCTTCTCCTTAGCCATCTTGACACACACACACACGTACACAGAGCGTACTGCCATCAATAAGAACCTGTCAGTGCCACACACCTGCCCCGTCTGCTTGTGACACACCTGCTATAAACAAGCCCAGGGTGATGTTGCCATTAGAAATAACTCTCTATCTCTTCCCTTTTTCTCTCTTTAGTTGAAAATTATCTCTCTCTCTCGATCTCCTTGTCTGTCTGTCTCTCTCTCAAGAAGTATTCATGAGGTAATATATAGGGATACCACTACTACTAATACTACTACTACTAATACTACTACGACTAATACATGCATATTATTAATAAAATTACTACTACGAACAATAACAATAATAATAATAGTAAATAATAATAGTAATAATATAGGAGTAATATTAATAATCATAATAATAATAATTTATACTGATTATCCTTGAAGGCAGTGACACACAATATACCATAATAATTGTTAAGAGCTATCAACATGTAAGTCTACGTCCGTGTGTAATGGTAATGCTACGACAGGACCACAACTATTGTATTACTGTTAACGTCAACATAATCCATAATGAGACAAAGAAAAATATATTAATTGATTTAGTAATATTAATATAAAGTGTGTATTTGACTGAGTTTGTGAGTACTTTATAGTAATCGTGTTTCTTAATGTCACTGTTATGAAGCTTAGGTTGAAAGGTAATTTCTATGCACTCATCCGTGTCTGATGTGTGACAGAGAAAGTGTAGCGTGAGTACGTCTGTTAGTCTCAAAGAAGCAGAGAGAGAGAGAGAGAGAGAGAGAGAGAGAGAGAGAGAGAGAGAGAGAGAGAGAGAGAGAGAGAGTGTGTGTGTCTCAGCATTAACTATTTGCCACGACGAAAGAAAGTGTTCAGTTCGCTCCATCGAGTATCACAGTTTTCTCGTCTTTAAAATGTTTAGTTGTCTAGAGAAAACGTGAAGATATTGTAGGTGTTTGTACGAGATGATGGCAGAGGGAGAGTAAGGTTTAGAAATGGTTAAGAAACTCGGTGTTGTATGGGATAGACGTGGCAACATTTACCCCGGCATCACGCAGGCAAAGTTACTTCATACCTTAGGGTGACACTTTATTGGAGAAAAGTTTTTAATGGATTTAAGATGAAGAAGATAATCCAGTGATCGAGTTTAACGAAAATACAGACTTTGCAGGAGTTCATTTAAGATTCAATTCAAATAAAACTGTTTCAATTCAATTCAAGTTGCAGGGTGACTGAACATTTTGGTTCTCTTAACTTACACTTTTCATAGGAACACGTCAATAGTTCTTGAGAAGACAAAAAACTTTTTCGGTTTAACTTCTTCAGTAATGGTGAAAGTTCTCGATAATGTAAAACTCTTTAAAGAAATTATTATTTATGGTTAAGTCATGGATATTATTAATTATCGAATTATCGAGTTTTATCATTGAGAAACATTGTGCCTGTTATCAAGTCATGATTTGGCATTTATACTGTTACTGGTACACCGCCCTCAGTGCTATCTCATTAATTAAATAAGTACAATGTTGTGCAGTAGGCATGATGTATGTTTTGTATAGTATATGATGTATTTTATTAACAATGTGTCAGTTATATATAGCCCGTCCTATGATCTAAATCGCAAAGTTTAAAATGTCACTGAAAATCAACTTTTTTGTGGATGGATTCTTATATCAGCAAATTGAAGATCATCCATATTAAGACTCAGCCTGTCAGTCAGTCGGTGTTGGTGTCATCCTTCACCCCAAGATCGTGCTGACGTGTTTCCTTGGCCAGTGTGTGCCATAAGGAGTGACTTTTGTTACTTGTGGTGCCCTGCTGACGGTGGAGCCGACGAGCTGACATACACGGTGGTGAGGACATAGTGTTAATATGATTGAAAATATGGCGAAACGTGGAGAGAGAGAGAGAGAGAGAGAGAGAGAGAGAGAGAGAGAGAGAGAGAGAGAGAGAGAGAGAGCATCACAGAGGACACACCGCCAAAAGTGATAGCTTCTCCCTCCCCCGACAGAGTGGTCATGGTTGGCGATACACCCATTGTATACGTATCACCGTTTTTCCTCCTATTCAGTCCTTTTTATTGATACTTCTTACCTCTTCCATACACTTTTAACAGGAGAAAAGACACAAGAAGAACGTTCATATAGATTCTAAACTTAAGTATATTGTATCACAAAGTTTGATTACAGAAAACTGATACCGCGATTCGGAAAATAACTGAACCCAAACATTTCCTCCCGTGAGTGAAGGTGACGGATATCTAACAAAGTGGATCACGCCCCCGTTACCCATCACCTTCCACGCTGCCGATGGTTGTCGCTCGGATGAACATTTTCCTTTCGGCACGGCGCCTAATTAAACCTTTAACTGAGGTGATGTCTGTGAGTAGAGGCGTCACGCTGTGTTATGGGACGACACGGGTTTTGCGTCAAGCGTCGACCACCACGAAAACAACACTAAGAGAATATCATCTACCTACTGAAATTAACTCCCTTCTTCTCTCTTTCCTTCCATTTATTTATCTTTTTTCCTCTTTCCATTTATCTCCTTATCTCACTTTCTCCTTTTATCTTTTACGCAAATCATTAAGTACCGTATTTGCTTACGACTTGGCCAGCAGACTCAACAATGTTCATAAATTAAGTAAAATGAAGAAAATATATATTTTTTCATTCATATCTCATTCATTAGTTTTTCATGTCTCTCCCACGAGGATTGTTTAAGGGAAATGGAATACAGAATTAATGAAGTGGGTTGAGATGGATTAAACAAAAATATATATATAGACTTAGATGGGGGATGGATAGAGAGATATATGAATGGATAGATGGATGGATTAGCAGATGATTATTAGATGAACGGATAAGAGAGAGAGAGAGAGAGAGTTTTAAGTTGTATGTACCATGACGTGTGGCGATGGATCACTGTTCATTATGATTTATGTCAATAATAAGAGTCATTGAATGTTGACAGACCTTGATAGATGCTGTTACTGATAACTTTTACAATAGTTGAAGTTCTCTCTCTCTCTCTCTCTCTCATACTTCCTTAAATGTTATCCTTATACGTGGAAACATATCTATACTTGAACTATACACACATATATATAAGGATATGAGCCTGCCTCCCACTAACCTACCTAACTCTCGCGGCACTATCAAATCACATCCGCGTTCTGGAGATCATTTTACTGGACGAACGAAATTGCAGAGAAACTAACACCCGTCCCTGCTAAATACTGGTCTAAACTGACGTCACACAACCCTCATTTGACTTTCTTTAAAACTCGTGGTTGGTCCCATAAACACATATTATTACTGTAAATTTCGCGTTAATTTCAACAGTTCGATCAAGCCGAGAGATAATTGGATGGTAAGATGTCTCAGGTCTCCCCAGGTAGGTGCATGTTCACTACACACGTCGTCTAGACTCATTGTGTGCTCTATGTTAAAAGTTTCTCCCCGTCTGTGACAGGGTTGGTGGCTGTTCTCTGACCAGGCGGTGGACGTGGGAAGTGTGTTATCTGTTTTCCACGATAAACTCTCACAAGACTTTTATCCATGTAGGCCAAGAGAGGTTGTGTGTGTGTACTGTAGATGTGTGTGTGTGTGTGTGTGTGTGTGTGGGTAGATGTATGTGTGTGTGTGTGTGTGTAGATGTATGTGTGTGTGTGTGTGTGCTGGTTGTTATATAAAGTACCATAATAAGGATGAAATATCAATCTATCTGCCTTAGTTTTGAAGACAATTTGAGAAAAACTTACAAATAATATACTGTATATTAGGAAATTTACCAATCCATCTAAAAAATAAAATAAATAAATAAAATACCTCTACCAGTTTCCAATGTAACAACTAAATTATACAGTTGGTGGTGGTGGTGGTGAGCTATTGAACCTAATAACTACCTTTCTATAGTCAAGGGCAATTAAATATTTAGCGGTTTAACTTAATAACATCCAAATAACAGCAGTAATCACAGCATACACTTGGTGGTTTGGGATCTCATTTTAACAGCAATTATACAACACACTAACTGGACTGTTAAGCTCTCTCAAATAAGCGACGTTGACTCAAATCACAACAGTAACAGCACGTATAGGAGGTCTGCTGGGGACACGTCTCATAACAGCACCAGTAAGTAGTCTGGATGATAAGGAATAAACAGTGAATAACGTTATGTACTTGACACAGTGAACATATATCATACACTCATTCATAACATGATTCTGGAGAGAGAGAGAGAGAGAGAGAGAGAGAGAGAGAGAGAGAGAGAGAGAGAGAGAGAGAGAGATATCACCATCAACCATATGACTACCACAATATAATTACAGAATATGGTAACAGCCCATACGAGTCCTTCATCGCCTACGATTTGAGACTATTCACCCCTATACTTGGCTTTCCCCTCCCCTTCTTCTTTTAACTCTCTAATTGGTCGTAAGGTCCATTTCCTATTGACATTTTAGGGGGGTATTATTACACGTTTCGCGATGACATTCTTGTGTAATGAGGGGGATACAGGGTATATACAGGGGGCTAAGGGTATATACGTTTATGGGAGGCCGCTGAAGGTAGGTAGAAAGTGCCTACTCCCAGCTGAATGGTGGAGTTGCCGAGTGCTGTTATCCTATGTTATTTCAGACGATTTTCCTTTTGATTATTTTTAAACTAAATATATATTTGATTTCTTTGTCTTCAAATACACAGATTTTCGAGTTAATGATATAAGATTTTTTTTGTAAAGGAAATATATTTATGGTATAATTTGTTTTCCATTCGTTACTCAGCTCACAGTGCGGCATCACGGAATATTTACACTTGATAACTCAGCTCAGGTCTTGCGCGGTTATAAAGCCCGAGGAGAGAGATATTTCCACGTTTAGTTGTGTTATACTCGTGCTGAAGAAGGTGGCCCCTCAGTGAGTGGTACCCTTACAGTGTACAGTAGTGAGTGAACATAATCGGTTAAAGAAACGAAAACAAAAATATATCCTCATTCCCTCCTCCAAGAACCAAGCTTGAAGATCACTTCCTAAAGGTTTGTTGAAATCTCTCGTGTTTGTTTTTATAAATAATATATCTTTTTTGGGTGACAATGGAAATTTAGTACGAAACTCAATATTCTGATAATCTTTTAACTGGAGACTAAAAGTATCGTAACTCAAGCCATCAAACAAGAAATCCTCTCATTGTTATCTGTTGTACGAAATGTTTGTATTCTTATGGTCTTAAACAGTCAAGGGCTTCATGTAAATCATTCGTGTGTGCCACTAAAGTTACCTTCTTAAAAAGGTTGAAAAATGTGGACAAAAAATAAAAAAATTGTTTCAGTACAAGTTGAATATTTTTATAATATTTGTACAAGAGTTTACACACGTTTACACCTCATTCTGTTTACACATGTTTACATCTCGTTCTGTTTACACCTCATTCTATTTACACATGTTTACATCTCGTTCTGTTTACACCTCATTCTGTTTACACATGTTTACATCTCGTTCTGTTTACACCTCATTCTGTTTACACATGTTTACATCCAGTGCCGGATTTAGACCTGTGGAGGCCCATGGGCAGCCTCTTTGTGGAGGCCCCCCTCATTATAACTACCCAAGAGGGTGGGGTGGCGAGTGAAGCGAGCCTAAACATCTGGGAGTTCCGGGGGGCGCTGTAAGCCCCCCGGGAAAATTTTGAAATTTGAACACTTCTTTGGAGAATTTTGAAGCCATATGCAGTTATATTGAGGAAATTAGAACATTGAGAAATTTTTAATTAACTGTATATTTACTGATAGTGTACAAATTCCCAACACACACACACACAAAAGTGAGACATGACTGGAGTCATTCATGTGGTTTCAAGTCGACCAGCCCTGATATAGCTACTACCGCACATGTCAAAAATTTTCAAGAGACTTCACAGAAAAGAATATATTATTAGTTATTACAGAGAGATGATTCTTTGCATTATTAATCAGATAAACCTCTACTCAAATAATGGTTCTGTCCAAGAATGCATGTATAGGCTTCTTTAAGTCCAAGGTCAGATAGATTCAGAATAAGTATTAACTCAACTGTAAATAAAATTGAAGTTTTACATCCAATAGTAAAACAAATAAACAATTTAAGGAATTGATAAAATTATAACAAAAGTATGAACATGTTGGACCCAACCCCCTTGCAGCCAATCGACCTGTAGTATCTTAAAGCACAATCATATATGTGAACGTATATTCTAAGAGCACACCCACCCACACTCAAGCATCAATCGACTCTCTCTCACTGTACATTTGCAAGACATGTTCTAGGAAATGACAACTGACAAGATCATTCATCACTGAGTGGCGACGACTTCACTCAACAAGCACACATGACAATTCTCTCTCTCATTTTACATCT
This sequence comes from Homarus gammarus, assembly GCA_958450375.1. Lineage (NCBI taxonomy): Eukaryota > Metazoa > Arthropoda > Malacostraca > Decapoda > Nephropidae > Homarus > Homarus gammarus. The sequence goes on along the minus strand of CAUDMG010002816.1, from coordinate 1,278,520 downwards.
GCAAGACATGTTTATATCTACTCGTGGGAAGTTCACGAATCATGGGCGACGCAATGTACACTCCAGATACTACACGACCCGACCCCCTCCGACCGACTGTCAACACACACAGCGCCCTGATGGCATTCGTAATGGAAGTGATAATGAAAAAAATATTTTACTTGTTTTTTTAATCTCAATTTCGTTATTCCATGTAGTTCATTTTTAATCAACATATGTTTGTGGAATTCTAAATATATTATTAGCAACACAAACAATAGCATTCATTAAAAATATACGGTTCATAGGAAAACCAGGTATTCACGAACTTCAAGGAGTAGCTCGCCTAATTTCTATCACGCTTCTTGCTGAACATAGTTTTACGTGATGGAATAGATAAACATGAATTTTAAAGAATGAAAATAAAAATAATCCAAATGAATAAACAAATAAATAAAATATTGTAATATGTGGAGGCCCCCAGGTTGTGGAGGGCCCTGGGCAGCTGCCCACTTTGCCCACTCCTGAATCCGGCCCTGTTTACACCCCATTCTTTACCTCCTGATGCAAATACACACGTTTAAGTGAATATTTAATATATCAACCTAGGTAACAATCTATCAACCTCGGGAACAATCTATCAACCTAGGTAACAATCTATCATCATAGGTAACAATCTATCATCATAGGAAAGAATCTATTAACCTAGGGAACAATCTATCAACCTCGGGAACAATCTATCAACCTAGGAAACAATCTATCATCATAGGTAACAATCTATCATCATAGGAAAGAATCTATTAACCTAGGGAACAATCTATCAACCCAGGTAACAATCTATCAACCCAGGTAACAATCTATCAACCCAGGTAACAATCTTTCAATCCAGGAAACAATTAATTTTATCAGTGTTAATGATGTCATCTAACACAGCAAATTGAGAGAGAGAGAGAGAGAGAGAGTTAAAGGTGTTGTCTACGTCACTCGTGAGAGCCACCATAAGGAGGGCCCAGGTGTTAGTGTTTACCTGTACAGGAGCTCACCGGCTGATTTAATTGAGAACCAGGTGAGGGAGCTAGAGATAGAGAGATTAATACTGTAAAAGGTTGAGATACAGACGAGTCTCTCTATCTCTATATCTCTCTCTCTCTCTCTCTCTCTCTCTCTCTCTCTCTCCTACATGGCTACGATGGAGAGATCTCACTAAGCCTCCATAGGTCTAGACTCTAGAGGCTTTAGTGTAGAGATCAAGTGTGTGTCTGTCTGTCTGTCTGTCTGTGTGTGTGTGTGTGTGTGTGTGTGATCTGTTTCTAACTCCTGTAGTCAAGCAAGTATCAGCATACATGTAGTCCCTCCCCGAGCAAATATAACTTCATCTATTGCACGTCAGATGATAACTACTTGACAAATAATTCCATCTCCCAGGTAACATATTTATTGATTTATTTATCAACGAAACCAAATTATAACGAATAATGTAATATTAAAATAGCTGAAAAAATCTTAAAATTAATATTATTACATCAAAAGTTAATAAAAAAATCGTCTATTCCATTTTTTTTTCAGATTTCACTTTATACGCATGTTGCCGTGTTTACTCGCCCCAGTTACAATATATAAAGAAAGTTTCAACCAACATCAAAGTTTATATTTAAAAAAAAGATTCAATACTGTCGACTAACTGGAATTTTGTTCATGTAATTCTATCATAAAGAAAAATATAATATCCTTCAAAATTAATAACCCGTCTTTGTTAACTTCATTTGACCACATGTAATACAATCTGTTCCCCTTCCTATCTCTTAAAACAATCCAAGCGTTTAAGATAATGGAATACAATCGATCACGAGGGAGAATAGACCCAGTTAGTACCATCCATCCATCCATCCGTCCGTTCATCCGTTCATCCGTCTTGATAACGGATGATTGATTGAGGATTCCGAGCTCTGTTATTTCTATGTTGGATCTAAGGACGGAGGGAGGCAGGAGGTAAGGACGGAGGGAGGCAGGAGGTAAGGACGGAGGGAGGGAGGAAGGTGAGGGAGGGAGGCAGGAGGTAAGGACGGAGGGAGGCAGGAGGTAAGGACGGAGGGAGGCAGGAGGTAAGGACGGAGGGAGGCAGGAGGTAAGGACGGAGGGAGGCAGGAAGGTGAGGGAAGGGGCAGGAAGCAAAGTTGAAATGAGAGAAAGAAGGAGGAAGGGGTGAGGAGGTTAAGAAAAGAGGGAAGGAAGGAATGGGAGAAGGAGAAAGTGAGAGAGAAAGAGAGGGAAAAAGGGAGATAAAATAGGAGGAATACTGAGAGAAGAAGGGAGAAAAGGGAGAGACAGAGGAAGGTACACACACACGGTATTTCTTAGGGCCAACTGATCTCCTGTAGCCCTGAGACTCCCTTAAGAAACCAATGATAAGAGAAGGTAGGTTAAGTTAGTTTTATTTTGGTTGTTACACGAACGAGAATAATTTGTACAGTTAGAGAAGACAGGGAGGGAGACAGACAGATAGACAGGGAAGAAACAGACAGGAAAACAGGGAAGAAGACATAGACAGAGAAGACTGGAAGACAAGAAGAAGGTAATAGGCAATTATGAGAAGACAGGGAGACAGGGAGGAGAATAAAGACAGTTGGGGAGGAGGATATAGACAGTTAAAGACAGGAAGACAGGGTAGAAAGACATACAGATAGACAGACAGAAAGAGAGACGGAATGACACAGAGAAGGGAGGTGTACACAGACAGACAGGAAGACAGGTTAGGACACAGACAGGTAGAACCAGACAGCTAAAGTGACAGTCACGGTGGCTATGTGGACATGACCCAGTGACCAACCCGTATAGCTACGACCACCACCAGCATCATCACTCAACCCTGTCTCACACACACACACACACACACACACACACACACACACACACACTGTATTAAGTAAAAAAAAAACGACTTATCATGATAATTAAAATGGAAAAAAGGACAAAAAAGTTAATTAAAAGCAACTTCATCTTATAATATTTCTTCAATCAGTCAGTCAGTCAATCAGCCAGTCAGTCAGTCAATCAGCCAGTCAGTCAACCAGGCCGTCAGTCAAATAACAATAATGATAACAATAGTGAATAGAGAGAGAGAGAGAGAGAGAGAGAGAGATTCACTGAGGTAGTTTTGCCATAGTTGCACTAATAGGTATGTGTGTGTGTGTACTAGTTGTTGGTTGGTTAAGACTGTCTGTAAGTTTATGCAGTAGACACTAGGCTGAATGACTTGCTATTGTGAGGAACTAACAGATGCTATGGAGGGGCCTCTCTCTCTCTCTCTCTCTCTCTCTCTCTCTCTTTATCTCTCTCTTTTCCAAACCCCCTTCATTTTTTATCTTCTTACTGTACCTTTCTTCCTTACCTTCATTCCTTATTTCTCATTATTTCCTTTCATTCTTTCTCTCTTGTTCTCATTCTCTATCCAACATTCTCTCTTTGTGTCTGGTCTTCAATTCCTCTTCCCTCTCCTATCTCTCATCTTCCATTCCTTCTCTCCTACCCTTTACCCCATTTTCTATCCACCCTTCCTTCTCTCTTCCATCTGTCCCACTCTCTTCCCCCCCCCCCCCCATCTACCTTAATCATCGTGTCTACCTGGGCTAATTATCATCTACCTGGTCTTACCTGTTGTGGGGAACTCGTCTCTAATGTGCTATACAATTACCTGCATTGGGAGAGTTGCTTTTTAGGTCGGTGCGTGGGAGGGGCGTGGGGAGGGGCGTGGGAGGAGGGGAGTGGGGAGGGGCGTGGGGGGGGGCGTGAGGGGGCGTGGGAGGGGGCGTGGGGGGAACAGGAAGGCGTAGGAAGGGAAGGAGGTATGTGTGGAGTGATCTGGAGGTGTAGGATCCTTGGGTGTTCCTTAGGTGATCCTTGGGTGGACACAGTGCCGCTCCGTCCCTCATCGTGTGTTCCACTGCCCCGAGACACTCAAGAGACACGCACGGTGGGACACGGATATACAAGGAGGGAGGGAAGGAGGGAAGGAAGGAGGGAAGGAAGGAGGGTGGGAGGGAAGGAGGGAAAGTAGGAGGGAAGGAGGGAAGGAAGGAGGGTGAGAGAGAGACACAGATAAAGTGGGAAGGAGAGTAATAAATATAACGTGTGATAGTGAGAAAATGAATGGAAAGGGAAACGAAAGGAAGAAAAAAGCGAGTTACAAGAGAGAGAGAGAGAGAGAGAGAGCATAACGAACAAAACAAAAACAATATCAATAATCATTAAAAAACAAGGAAAGAGAAAGTTAGGAGTCCGGTCAGTAAAAACACATACAACAACAACAAAAAAAACAGATGACTGGTGAACATCTGGGCGTGACGTCACTAACTGGTATGGTGTCTCAGAGCATGAATGAAACACACAAGATGCCACGTAATCTATTTCTCTTCTATTTTTAAAACGCCAGATCCTACATTACATCACAAACTCATATAACCAACTTATAGAATTTATATAAGATCAATTATAATTTATACCCTTGGTTATATTAGTTATAGGTAAAAAAATAATAGTAGGTGGAATTCGGTGGACGTAGTGCATACCTGAGTTAACAATAGGACGTACACTGCAGCCTGGTTATTCCTGCAACCATGAAATAGGTTGAGTGTACTCAGCTAGAGGCAAGACGACCCCAGGAAGAGTGGTGTTGGTGCGGGGTGGGTGTGGTGGGGGTGTGGTAGTGCGGGAGGGAGGGGGGAGTGTGGGGTTAGATGGGGTTGGTATAGGTGGTGGTAGTGGGGGTGGTAGTGTTGGGGGGGGGGGGGCGGAATGTGCTCTGAATATCTGCTTAAAAAAAAAAAAGTTCGATCAAGATCCCAGGAGAACAGTTGTGTGTTGCGGCCTGACGCACTTAGTGTTTTGTACAAGTCATTTTAATACAACTGTAATAATTATCTTAATGTTTATCTTTATACTTTAATACATAATAAGTACAGCGGCCGAGATGATACAGTTCTCCCCGGGACACCTACTGTGGCTGGGTACAGTACATCATACAGTACATGGTATTACAGATGGGGACATGTAGGCGGTCGAGTGCAGTAACGGCTCCACTATCACCTTTGTATCGGTTTATTCTTCAGTGTGTTGGACCCACTCTGCCTCGAACGGGCCGTCACGCCTACGGTAGTATCTTTCACTTTGATAACCATAATTATGTGAAAGAACAACTGTTATAAAACAATCACCACGTAGTAATTACTGTAACTGTATCTTTTTCTTAAATCTAGATCTGTACTGATAAATCTGTCCTTGATTTGCTATTTCTTTATAATCTTCTGAGTCTGTCTTGGCGACGCTCCTGTGAGATTGACAAACTAGAAAATCCCGCAAAGTACTGTACGTTATAACGAATCCACACTTGCACTGATATACTCTGAACATAATTTCAGAAATTAGATGTGGATATACAACCATGTTCTTGCCATTAACTCCTTCAGGATCACGCCCTGCCAGAGGTCCTGAAGTCGTGCACCTGAAGTGTGGGAGAAGTAATCATAATAAATCTGAGTTTAGTGGCAGTAAACCCCAGGTGGTCTACGTTGAGAGGCATGAGGAAGCCCCTATCATCTATTTTCAGAGTTGAAGTTGAGTGTAATGTTTATACTTAACTTATTGTAATCTGGTATCTTGTGGTATATGGAACCAACCCTCTGCATTAAACCGTAGATTATCAACTACTGTTATTGTTATTATCTTCCTGATGGCTGGCATCTTCAAACTATTTCTTTGAATTCGTTTTACACAGAGTCGGTATTATATTATTCGGGTCACCCATAAAGCAAGTCTTAAGTTGATTTTGTGAACCAAAGTCTTCATCAGTGTTCTGTAAGTTCCGACAATTTCACAATTAAATCAAATCATAGAATAAAATTATCTTGTAAATTGTGCTAGATAGGGGCCGAGAATCATTCAGTTTACGACAACACTCTTCAGTTGTGGGAGAGGCGCCATTAAACTGTCAACAGCAGCATTACTGTCGCAGGGTCAGGTACCAGAAGGTTCCCACAGTAGGGCGTCCTCCTTCTGTATCAAATCTGTGGGGAAGAAGAGCGTGTGATAGGATGCTATTACGGCGTGTAAGATGAGGGAAGGAGTTGTTACAGTGTTACGTGATGAGGTGACGACGATGATGACGCGGTGGCATCTCAGATTGGTGCCAGTGGCTCATTTTTGGCTACACGTCCCTATTTTTGGCTACATGTCCCCATTTTTGGCCACGTCCCCATTTTTGACCCTACAGTATGTCCCCATTTTTGGCCATACGTCCCCATTTTTGGCCATACGTCCTCATTTTGGGTCATACGCTCCCATTTATGGCCATCCGCCCCCAATTTTAGCGATATGTCCCCATGGTTGGCCAAAGATATCCATTTGAGTCGAGACTTTGACACGTTTATAAACATAGGTGTCCCTATCACTGGGTAGAGACGCTTTATTTCCTTGTTTTTATGAATTATCTTGATGGATGTCAGTGTTCTTTATCTTGTTATAGATTTGTTCTTCATCAGCGTGGTTTATGACTGCGAGAACGGTGAGAACGTTCTTCCAATAGGGTTGTTCTTCCTGTGAGCATGATATGATGACAGGGTTCACGTCCTTATGCAGTTACTATCTCTGGCCCTCACTAGCACCACCACCACACCTTCTCCACATATATACACCAAACTCTTGTGAATAAAATAACATATATAATATTCCTCCTCGTATTCACTTTGGATAACTTTTAAAGTCTCGTGTTTCTCTGCCGCTTGAGGAACCATTAGAAGTGATCACAGGTTGAACTCCGGCCAACTCGACGCGTTATTGAGCAATGATGAGGTTCACGCCAACTTTCCCGTCAATTCCCGAAAAAAATATAGTCATGGGATTAATTTTTCACGTTGACAAGAACATTATTTACCACCATTTGGGAAACACTTCTCTGCTCTACACTGTTGGTGATGGATGATGTAAAGACGAATAATTGAAGGTCTGGAATCAAGTGTCCGGGTTTTACAGAGGCAACGGGGTGACATAACAGTAGTGTGTATAAGACGCACTACAGTAGTTCAGAATAAAGTGTGTGGAAGTGAATTAGTTTATTTTCAACATTTAGAGATCAAAAGGTCTAGATGGAGAAGTGATAATAGTTTATGTTGTGAGTTAGGTTAGGTTAGGTTAGGTTAGGTTAAATGAGGTTAGAATAAAATACCTGGATCAGTATTCAAAGTCAATTTTAATCGGCTTTTTAAGACTTCCGGGAAGAGCTGAAGAGGAAGAGTAGGGGGAGGCCAGGAAGGGGGGGGGGGGTGGAGGACGGGGGGGGTGGATTATGGGGGGTGGGTGTGAATGACGGGTGGGGGAGGACGGGGGGGGGGGGGAGGAGTACGCCACCGCCGCCCTCGACCTCGACCTCTGATCCTCCGCCACACCGCACCTAACACTAATAACTAATTATAAATTCATTAGTTTGTCTGTTAATACATAACCGTGTGAGGAGGCGTGGTGAGGCCCAAGGCAGTACAGTTTACAGCATGGGGTTTTCTTTAGGGGTTCACCATAGTCATCTATAAATGTTGACCTGTTGATTCATACTGTCTGTTTTGGTATGAGTGAAGCCTTCTGGGGGTAAAGACTGACTCAGTTACTGTACTGTGGATGGAAGTGTGATCGCGTTCAAGGTTTTTGTCAACGGAGACTCGTACATATCTCAAGTCTATGTACTTTCTGTAAAGAGATTGTGCTATCATGTTGTCAGTGAGGGAAACAACCAACTGAAGACCAACAAACATACGTCAATAAGATGGTTAGGTGAAAATCTCTGAGGGTTATAATTATGAAGTGTAAATGACTCGTATCCGGAATAAGTGAAAGAATCCGGAGGTGAGGCAACCCGCGCTACTTCCTTACCTGAACTAATTGACTTTGGCTACAGGTAACCTTCTCGTACATATATACACCTGTCTATCTGTCTCTCTTGGTACTTTCAATTCTCTCTGTACTTCCCTTTCTCTCCCTCCTCCTTCCTCTTCACTCTAAAATCCCAAAGACATTATACCAGGTATACGTGATCTCCCACCAATCGTCTCAGGACGCTATCATTCTGCCAAATTCTAAAATAGATATGCTAGGTCTCACCATTTTCTCTAATATATCATGGAAGCCACACATCCACAACATTGCTAAAGCTGCCTCCCGAAAGCTAGGAATGCTGTACAGATGCCGTAGCTACTTCACTCCTGAGCAGTTGCTTTAAGTTTATAAGGGATTTATTTGTCCTAGCTTGGAGTACTGCTCTCATATCTGGGGTGGCTCTTCTTCTGTCCAACTGTTAGGTAGGGTGGAATCAAGGGCATTTCGTCTTATTGACTGTCCTCCTTTAGTTGATAATCTTTCTTCCTTTTTCTTTCCCGCAATGTTGCTTCACTCACTCTCTCTTTTACAGGTACTTTAACGGGCAATGTTCGGTGGATTTGGCATCCTGTGTACTGTTGGCAAGGCCGTGGGCTCGTAACACTCATCTTGCCCGCTGTCGGTCACACGAGAATAACCCGTTATAGTACATCCTTCTTTCCTCACACAGCCAAACTGTGTAATGCTCTGCCTTCTTGTGTGTTTCCATGCTCTTACAATGTCTCACTTTAAAAAAACTGGATTTTCAGCATCTTCGTAATGTAGATTAATATGGTCTTTTTCTTTTCTATTTTCAACTTCTTTCTACTCTTATTTTTTCGCCCCCTTGGCACCGGTGTGGGCTTTGACCTGTGCTCGGGTAGGCTATTACCCGTTAAAAAAAAATATCTTCCCCCGCTACACCCTCCCCTTACCTCTCTACCTCCCTCTCTCTCCCCCCCCCTTCATTTCCTCTCCATCGCCAAGTACATCCCACAACACATCTCTTCCTCCTCCCCCCATACACTACCCCAGGCGGCTGAGTACCTCCCTGACGACGATAACAACTAGAGAGGAAGTAAATCATAAAGGCCACTCACCCAGGTAGGTAAAATACCACCCCAGTGAACGCGGACCAACTCTCTCTTTCTGCGGTATTGGTTCATCACTTGTGGTACCGAGGCGGTGTGTCATTCTTGGTACTGCGTTAATATATGGGTCTTGTTTAGCAATAGATACACCACTGTCGTGATGGGCAGTACTGGCACAGACTGTATGAAGTACGCGGTGGTGTTGTGGTATTATCATGTAACACACCGCCTGTTTTACTAATATGTTGAACACCATTACACTTGTTTGATATGTTCATTCATCTTTGTTAAGCAACGTGAACCTCCATGCGGATTGCTCGTGCCAACTATGTGGTCGGAGTAGCATTTTACCGAATCCAGTGTCGGCAGTGTTAAAACAAATGTGTGACCACCTGTTCACCACAGTGAGTCAGGTTCCAGTACTCACCACAGTGTTGGACCGACAAGAAGGTGCTCACATTTAATCACAGTTGTTGGAATATTTGAAGACATACGACGAAACCGGGACACAGTCACCTGTCAGGAGAACTGTCTTAATTTAACACCAAGTTCAACCATCAGCTCAAACAAATCAAGAGTGGTTTTGTCTCATAGGAGAATTATGAAAAAAAAGTGATATATGTGGACTTATTGTAGAAGCTTAATATTGATAACACTATATACTAATTCCTTTATAGATTATGTATATTCAACCACCAGACCGAGACATCTTGGCCTATTGACCAACTACTGTAGGCTTCAATTATGAGCCCACAGTTCACCCCACACTACCGTCAGACCTGGCAGGTTCCCCCTCACCACCCAACAGTTTGGTGTTGGTTCACAGCGATATCCATGTTAGGTCATTAAAGAAGCCATCTAGACGACAGTGGCTCAAGGATGATGACAAAGTGAAGACCCAGTACAGCACAGGTAGACAAGTGCTGCTCTGTACAGGACGTTATAAGGAGAAATATGATGATTCCACTGACAACCGATGTACAGGAATATGTTTGTATGATCATATAAACAACAATAATACAAATAATAAAACGTGGTAACTCGAAATAATAATTAATTTACCGTTGAGTAAGTCTGCTGGCGCTTTCACTACAAATCACAGCTGCCCCTTGAACTGTTTCTCTTGTGACAGTGGACGAATTAGAGAACGTAAAAGAGTGACAGACGCTCAACAAACCTTTCCATTCTATTCCACATGTTCTTCAGGTGCTTTTACCATTGTCACCTTACCCACCCACCCACACGCAATATATTTTTTCCACACCGGCCGGAACAATACACCTCTCAACTCTACCCACTGTTCTATTTTGTTCCAACTTCAACTTTTTAACATTACACGTTTATCAAAGGAGCCTTTTGTGTTGTTTTAATAGTTACCAAAATTAAGTTTTTGTTTATGATTTAGACGTCTTCTTTATGTTGTGTAAGTTGTAGTACATTTACCAACTGTTATCGTTTACCCGGTACAGCTGTCAGATGTTCGGCAATAGTACACAGATTAACTACTGTGATTTCGTTTGATAAAATTTACAATGTATGTATGTGTGGGGAAGGGTGGAGTACATATTAAAGCATCATATTTTTTTTTCTTCCAAATTCTTCATTTCTTTCTGTAATTTCATCGATAATTCAAGAAATATTATAAATTTGATATATTATTGTTGTATTTAACCATTTATTAAGCACCATGAAATAGAATAACACCGAGGATAAACAAACTATTGTCTAATACAGAACTGGCGGCTATTTTGTTTCTGTCTCTCCACCTCTCTACCATGTCCTGTCAATATCATCACTGGCCTACACCTCCTATTATCTGTCATTATCTGTCTATGGACCGATAGTTTTTCAGGCCATTGCAAGTAATTTCTCCAGCAGATGCTAATTACGTTAACGCTACTCAGTGTTTATAAGAGGTGTGGTTTTAACTGGTGGGGAAATGAGTTGGGTAAATTAAAACACACGAAGATTGGAGTTAAAATGGTGACTACACTACACTAAGACTTTACAGAAGCTAGAGGCGTTCACAAAACACTATTGCTACATTAAGTTAGGTTAGGTTAGATGGCGTCGAGAATGCACCGGGACTCTATCATAGCAAGACGCGTTCCAGTAATATTCGCTGAGGCAGAAAGAAAATTAACGCACTGGTATTAGAGAATGTGGAAGAGGAATGTGACTTTCACCAGCTGGGCGGGACCTCAACTTTCCCTGCACCTCTCTTAATGAATGAACGCCCACGTGTCGCTTCCTGTACTGCCACGCCCATCACCTCCCCCCCCCCACACCACACGCCCTCTTTACCTTCATCTCCCACACGCCCATCACCTCCCCCCACACGACCAACATCACCTAGAAATGGCACACGTAGAATAAATGTCTAATAGATGTGGAAGGGAAGTGTGGGTGGACAGGTGTGGACGAGCAGGTGTGGGTGGACAGGTGTGGACGAGCAGGTGTGGACGGACAGGTGTGGGTGGACAGGTGTGGACGAGGAGGTACGGACGGACAGGTTATTATGGAACTATGTAAATAATTTCCTGGTAGAAAGTTTAAGAGCTCTTAAAGGTAGAAAGGTGTTAGGTGGACACGAGCCAGGTGTTAATTAGGTGTTAATCATGTGCTAGCCAGGTGTTAGCAGAAGAAGGGGGACGTGAGTATGCAGTAGTTAGTAGTTGAACTGAGGATGAGTCAGTGAGAAGAAGTGTGTGTGTGTGTGTCCCAGTAAACACAGTCAGAAGGCCACACCCCCCCCCCCCACCAACAACAGGTAACACACTACAATATGACAATTTATTTCCTTTCGTTACCCTGCTTTTATGCCTTAATTACGGGTCTACCTGTCGACTCCTGAGCCATAACAACAAAGGACAGGGCGTGAGTCTGAACTTACCTGTTGTTTTTAACTTTCAGGTAGATTGAGGGTAAACACGTGTTTTTTTTTGTATCATTTATGTGTTTTTGTACCTGCATGTGTGGAGAGAGAGAGAGAGAGAGAGAGAGAGAGAGAGAGAGAGAGAGAGAGAGAGAGAGAGAATGATGATGATGTGACAAAGAAGGAAGGAACAGGTAGAGTTAAGGAGGGAGGAAGTGAGAGAAGGAAGAAAGACGAGGAAGGGAGAGGAAGAGATGGGGAGAGAAGGAAAAAGGGTAAGGGAGGGAAGGAAGTATGGGAAGGAAGGTCAGGTAGAAGGTGATGAGGTTTATAGGGTAAAGGTAATGACCCTCATAGTCACACACACACACGAACACGAACACGCACACACACACCAGGCCTCAGCTGTCAGTAACACGAAACTACTAATAAATTACCTCTCCTACAGTATTGTTGTGATGGACTGAGAGCTTTCTGGGGTCACCTCGTCTCTCACAACACCTCACACTCGCTCTCTTTCTCTCTACATTTATCTTCCATTATGTTATTTTTACCTCTATTCTCATTTTTCTTTTTCATTTCTCATTCCTTCTCTCTCTATCTGCTTTTTATTATGTCTTTTTATCCTCTATGTGCTTCCTTGTCTGTCTGTCTGTCGTATCTTCTCATTCATCTCTTTTCCTGCCTCTACTTCTTTTATCATTTCTGTTTGTGTTTCCTCTTTACTCTACAATCTCCAATTATCCACCTTTATCTGTCATGTGTATGTTGGGTGTATGTTGGGTGTGTATGTGTCTTGTGTGTGTTTATGTCTCGGGGTAGATGATCGGTGCTTATGACTATGTTTGTGAATGTTTTTGTGCGTAAGTATGCACACTAACAGTCGTTTACAAACACTCGCCTCACTATGTGGTTGAGAGACTGCAATAAAAATCGTCCCCTCAAGACACTTCCAGGTATTAACATGGCCCTAATATGTAGATGATATTCGTCCCAATTTAACACATTCCTTCCTCCCACCCCTACTGTGCCTAATTATCTGTTACAGTACGTCTGGCTCTGGGGACAGTACGTACCTGGCTCTGTCGTGTGTACTAAGTTTGTGTACCTGGCTCTGTCGTGTGTACTAAGTTTGTGTACTTGGCTCTGTCGTGTGTACTAAGTTTGTGTACCTGGCTCTGTCGTGTGTAATAAGTTTGTGTACTTGGCTCTGTCGTGTGTACTAAGTTTGTGTACTTGGCTCTGTCGTGTGTACTAAGTTTGTGTACCTGGCTCTGTCGTGTGTAATAAGTTTGTGTACCTGGCTCTGTCGTGTGTACTAAGTTTGTGTACCTGGCTCTGTCGTGTGTACCGAGTTTGTTTATTGAAATAGGTAATGTTCTGATATAAATATTACAGTCAAACGGTGTAATGAGACACTTCACGAAATGACTGATTTTTTTATTGTAAAATAGTGAAATGAATGTTTCAATCAGGTTAGGTTCTTACCGAACCTAACCTGATTGAAACATTCATTTCACTATTTTACAATAAAAAAAAAAAAATCAGATATTTCGTAAAATATCTGATTACACGGTTCGACTTATATATACTGTATGTTCTGAGAAATTCACTCAGTATAGTTAATCTTGAGGGCTGTGTTCAGTCAGCATGGGGTCTACCTGTCCTGACCTGGGTGGTAATATATTTCGTGCGTGATGGATCTCTCTCGACGGTATCCAGCTGTTTCGCCCCATAGTCCGTACACTCCCTTATGGCCCCCTCCTCTCTCTCTCTCTCTCGTAGACGTTATATTAGGTTACGTTACGGTTGGCCAGTGATATAAGGCTCGGTCACCTTTTACACTACACAGTTAAGTTATTAGAGTGAGATGGAGGTTGACAGGTTTACCACAGGCTACGTCTCCAGTCAGCTGTCATAAACACAACACAAAGGCCTGACTGTGAGCACGACGCCTACTACCTCCTGCGACGAGCCTAGAGTATTGTGTGTCACAGGTATAATGCATTGTTTGACTTCATCGTCCCTCTTCCCTGCCCCTCCCCCCTTAGTGCTGCCCCACCTCAGCCCTGCCCATCCTCCGGCTATGTCCCGTCCCTCCCCTTCACCCCTTCACCTCCACTAATCATTATAATCCGTCTTGTTTCACCCCCATTAGCCTTGCCCCATTCCGTCTCGTTTCATCCATCTGAAAGTTAACTAGAAAATGGCACCACTACCCACCACTACTACCTCACACCACCACCACCTCACACCACCACCACCACCACTACCTCACACCACCATCACTACTACCTCACACCACCACTATTACCTCACACCACCACCACCACTATCCACTACCCCCACCCACCAACACTACCCTCTCACACCACCACCACTACCCACCACCAGTCCACCACCACCCCTACCTCACACCACCACCACACACCACCACCCACCATCACCACCACTACCACCACCACCCCTACCTCACACCACCACCACACACCACCACCCACCATCACCACCACCCCTACCTCACATCACCACCCCTACCTCACACCACCACCACCACCCACCATTACCACCACCCACCATACTAATAACAGTCACCACTGAGCAGACAACAAGAGAACAGACTCTAACAGTGATGGTGTGAAAGGCGGGTTGTGGGACTGGGATATTTGCTTATTTTCTTATTATAAATGCCACCTCATCTTATCCTAGTGATGTTATGGTACTAATTTATAACACTAGTGTCTCGCTAGATTCATTCGTAATATTTGTTCTTGTATTGTAAGGGATCATTTAGTGTGATGTGGTAAAGGTCTTTATTGTTGTAACTTTTATCAACTGTTTCGCACAGTGTATCATAAAGTGTAATGGTCAGCATGCTCGCCTCGCAAGCGAGCGGACCCGTGTTCGATCCCCTGGCTGGGTGAAACTTTGGTCAAGTTTCTTTACGCCATTTGCCTCTGTCTACCCAGCAGTAATTGGGAACCTGGATGTTAATCGTTTTGCGGATCGTGTTCCGGGGTAATGGTTAGCCAGTGCAGTTGGCGAGTTGTCCGGTCTTCTCGGACTATTCCTTATCACTGGGTCACACAGCTCGTTAACTCAGGGTGTGGTTGTTGTTTTGGCGACAGCTTCTACACCTTAAACAAATTCACGCCTCTTGTGGCCCTTGGGCCGGCCATCCTCGTTACACAAGGGCCAACCACTATCGGAGAGATAATGCTTTGTTTAAGTATTTCTCAGCCATAAACTTTTATTATTATTATAAACACAAACACATATTTACCGACAGACAGACTTCCGTAACAACCATAGAGGTAAGCCAGACACACCTTCAGCTTCACCAGTGACACAGAAACACCGATATACATATGTGTATTCCCATATGGTTACTTTACCATATGTCAGCCACACACCACCGCCGCTACCGACCACACACAACGGGCCGACCACCTCACTACAGTGTTGTTAATATCCATCTTTATACTCCGCATCACTGCACTCATTACACACACCAAAACAAAATATCTCTCAACTTCAAATAGTTGTCTATTATTCTATCTTATGTCTTCCCGTATATCAGTTTCATCTATTTGTAAAAATTATATTAGTATATACTTCTTATGGTTGTAAAAATGTATACTTGCTTATATATCTGTTTATATCTATCTATCTATATTTATCTAAGGCTAGCTTTTGAAGGGTATTTTAAATGACAGTAAAGTATTCTGTCTCAAGCCACTCTTTCCCATTCTCCATTTTCACGGCGAGTGACCCCATTAACTAACCTGGTTCCCTCCCTCCCCCTTCAGCCATGAAGGTGGTGCTGTTGGTGACGATGATGGGGGCAGTGCTGGTGGCTGGCCGCTCCATCGACAACCCGGCCGAGTTCCCCGACCAGCCCTCGGGGATGACGAAAGCCGTGGCTACTGTAAATGGCCAGGGCAAGGCCAGAGCTATAGTCGTCCCTCCTCCAGTTGAGGTACAGTAAGAGTGAGACATGGCCTTAGTAACTAAAGGTTCGGATTCTGAGTTTCACACGGTACGTTCAGTCAACTCTCTAACTGGAGATGTGAGAATACCCCTAATTTGCCTCGTTTCATTCGAGCTGTGACACAGAAATGACGACTATCATAGGGAGATGTGTTCTCTTATATCCTCAGTTTATGGGAAGAAATTGAACGTACGAATCTTTGAGACTTCGGATACCAAATCTGGAGTGTAAACTAAAATGCATCATTATATCACACAGTATTCATAAAGGACTTCACACAGACACTTATGAAGCATTTTATTGTGTGTTAGAAACTTCACATTAGAATTGGTGATATGAATATTACAGTTAACATTAATGGCCAGTATATAAAACAATTCTCTTAAGTATTGAGTAAACTCTAATTGAGTGGGTCTTTTCTTCAGGATACTCTATAATGAATCATATATTCGGGAACTGCTTGTAGATTAAGTATTAAATAAGTTCACATTTTGATAAATTAAACAAAAATCACTCCTACATTTCGTTATCTGGTACATTAATAACGAAACGGAGAGACTGAATTCCCGCTGTGCTTGCATGAGACCAAAGAGGGAACTATTAACTGAATGCCTCACTGCTTGTGTTGTGAGGGGTTAGCTTAGTGCATGAAAGCATGAAGATGTGGGTATGGTCGCACTCCCCTGCTTGTAGAGCCTCCGCTTACAGCACCGATGAGGTAAGTTGATCCCGGGGTAAGTAGTGAACACCTGGCGGGGTGACACACACAGATGCACAACAGGATCCTGGCGGGGTTACACACACAGATGCACAACAGGATCCTCCCGGTCGTCCGCCCACGATCTTTGGCCACTGTTTTGTCGATCTTGTTGCATCTGTCTCTTTCAACATCTGTATCTCTCTCTGTTACACGTGTTGTTTTTAATATCAATGACATATACTGTGTTTTCAAATACACATGTTCTTGAGTCCACCCTTTAATTGTCTTACAGCTGTTCTTCTCCACAAGTGTTTACTGGCAGATCTGTATGAGTGTGTTTACTTGAAGTGTTTATAACATATATTTTTCACGTCTCTTCTCTTCATCTCTTACACATATCTTGAATCATCTTTAATGTCCTTTGTACACCTGTTATATTTCAGACATCTTCCCGTACTCGTTTTCTGCCAGACATAATGACTTACATACTCCCTTAAACCAGTGTTAGAAGACTCATTTGTGGTTAATATAGCGAAGTTATGACTCTAAACACATACTAAATAGTACATATGTTCAAGTATATGAAACATGCTGTGCTTTATTAACATATACCTGGAGGTTCATAGCTTTGGTTTTAACCGGAGAAAAGTTTTTATTGGTATGGTAAATTATTTCATATTAAGAGTTAATCGTTACAGCGATAATTGGCACACCTGTATATTATATGTGACACCTGTTGCCTCAGTTCTTTGTTTACATCTGTTCTCTGACAGATGTTTCCCCGATACATCTGTCCCTTCAGCAGGATTTTTCTAATATTTTGAAGTAGATTTTTTTTGTTCAAGACCCTTCCTTTCTCCCTCTCTTTATCTAACAAGAAACTTTAGGTTCACTTTCGATAAAATTTTATGAATTTTTTATATAAAAGTATAATATTTTTTCTTATTCATTTTATTCTATTTTCTTTTTGACAAATCGGTCCTTCGTGTTCTTAAGGTTGTTGCAAATATTTTGTAGTAGCACGTAGAGGTAGAATTTCTAGAGGTCACAGCTCGACTCAATATACACCAACATGAGACAGTACACACGTAAACAAGGGTTGATGATACTAACTGTAAACCTCACTACACCTGCCTTAACAAACGTGTCTGCTTGGGATGAAATACCTCCTTCTTTTAAAGATCCTG
This sequence comes from Homarus gammarus, assembly GCA_958450375.1. Lineage (NCBI taxonomy): Eukaryota > Metazoa > Arthropoda > Malacostraca > Decapoda > Nephropidae > Homarus > Homarus gammarus. The sequence continues at coordinate 1,260,801 of CAUDMG010002816.1, read as the reverse complement.
TCAGGGGGTCAGAGGTAAAAAGATACTGTTTTTGTAGCCTATGTGTGTGAGTATGAGTGTGTGCGTGTGTGTGTGTGTGTGTATGAGTATGCATGTGTGTGTGTGTATGTGTGTGAGTATGCGTGTATGTGTGTGTGTGTGTGTGTAAAAGAAGTTTATATTGTCTTCTTGTGCATATTATTCAGTGTCATGGTATCTCTGAATCCCTAACACAACACCTTAACTGTATTATATAAATTTACTTCTCATAAGACGCGGAAAGGTCAATATATTTCTTAATCTGTCTTTATTTACATGATGTTAATATTCAGTTGTTTACAAGACGTAGGGGTATTAATATTGCTCACTCTATTTTCTTCCCATTTTCCTCCATGCCCTCTTCCCTTACCTCCCTCCCCTCCCCTCCCCACTCTTCCACTGTGTTACCTACTTCCTCAACGACCCTCCTCTACCAATTCTCTCTCATTTTGACATCCCTCTCTCTCCCCCCTCCCCAATCCCCCCACTCCACTCCACCCCACTCCACTCCTTTCTCCTCTAACACATAAATACGTAACCCTTTACCTTGACTTACCCGACCATCTCCACCACCGCCGCCATCTTCCCTCTTCCTGTCTCTATCAATCTTCGTCTACTCTGGACACGCGCCTGGCTTTACTTTTAACCTTGTCTGGTCCTCCCTGACCCCTGGGTGACTTGACTCGACCCTCCCTGATCCCTGGGTGATCTGGTTCGACACTCCCTGACCCTTGGATGATCTGGCTCGGCCTTCATTTACCCCTGGATGACCTGACTCGGCCCACAGGTTTCATCTAAGACGCTAATAGTGACGGGCAACGCCAGGAAGGGAAAGGTCATTGAGATCGGTGATGACGGGATTCCTATCATCCACGGTGTGAGGGAACCTGATGACCCCAACGACACTCACGTCTATAGGAACGCCAGGTATGGGGGGGGGGGCAATGTTAGGGGGCTGAGGGGCAGTGTTAGGAGGCTGGGGGCAGTGTTAGGAGGCTGGGGGCAGTGTTAGAGAGCTGAGGGGCAGTGTTAGGGGGCTGGGGTGCAGTGTTAGGGTCTAGGGGGTAGTGTTAGGGGGCTGGGAGGCAGTGTTAGGGAGCTGGGGAGCAGTGTTAAGGGGATGGGGGGATTTTAGAAAGCTGGGGACTGGTAGCAATGTACTTAGGATCGTAGTTCATAGTTAAGATATAGCTATGTTACCCTAAAGTATCGAAAACAAATTAATATATATATATTTGTACATATATTTGTATCCCTGTGTAAATGTATATATTTAGATTGTATATAGATAACGTTCTTGTCCGTATAGCATCGCGACATTGACAGATTGATATAAATATATTCTGTCACAGCTAGACAGGTATCACGGGTTTCTCTCTTTGTCATGGTGATCAAATTTAATCCAGAGTTTATTTTTTTTACATAAAAATAAAAATAAATCGTGACGAACAGAAAAGCACCAAATATAGAGATACAGTTAACATCAAATCTTCATTGGCCTGTCCAGAGTATTCCCAGTTTCTGACAGTAATGTTACATTTTTAACACCGACACAAATATTCTCAGTGATTCCACATACCAACTCTTGTTCTTCTTCTTCTGACCATGTTCACTACTTCCTGTCCTATCCCTCCGGCCCTACCACCTTCAGGATCGTCAACAACAAGCTTATAACAGCCGAGGATGAAGTCAAAGCCAACAAGGTAGAGGGCAGGTCAGTGTCCGGGGAGTCAGCCAAGCCCGCCACAGATCGCCAAGCCCGGGTGCTGACCCAAGGAAGCCAACAGCAGGTGGGTCAGCCTCTTACTCTTAGCCAGGATTTCCTACTGATTCCAGGAAGCTAACCATACCCATCAGCCACATGGGGGAGCTTCTCATACACCCAAGCTCTCCTGCTGACTCAACTCGCTAATATGAGTCAGTTAACTTTTATATTAATCACGTCATCTCCTCGGGGAATGATTTAGTGCTGTTGGAGAATTTATAAGATGTGTATAATACCCACTAAAAGATGAGTAGAAGCCGGACAACAAGGTGAGTTTTGTTTTTCACTTGAGAACTCTGCAGAAAAGTTAACTCTATGCATTTCAGTTATAATCAATGATATCTTAGCATGAAATTTCTCCACACAAGAAACTATATTCTCATAAGTGAATATTACTCTTGAACTATCAGAGGATGGTTATTCTTAGATCACTCATACTATAGATCAGAAACCAAATAATTATCTCTATGAGGGGAAATTTTTGTTGTACTGTTCCCTTAAGGAAGATATTTAACGTAAAAGATACCTATAACTCATAATTTTTTTTTTATTTTGTTAAAGTTGTAAACAAATCTAAGAAAAACAATAATTCGAGAAGCCAGAGTGACTATCAACACGAGGACGAGCCAGAGTGACTATCAACGCGAGGACGACCAATAACAATGTCTCGTGTTTGCCTTCCTGAACTATAATGATTGTATCAACTCCTCATGAACAAGGGGTTTTCTTGGCCACACATTATCATTGACATCATCTTCATTACGTGTGTACAGTCATAATAACAATCCTTCCTAAGTGAGGGATATCTTATAACCCGGACAGAGAGTTCACACCATATTTTAATAAGTCAATTATAAACGTATAAGCTCTAATTACTTGTTGCTGACACCATCATAGACACACTATAAGGAGGTGTTGTTGATTCTATATGTCTGTATCTCTGTTCATGACTCTTTAAAAGCCACTACTTCCGTCAGTAAGTTGAGCTAATTAGTTGTAGAGGCTGCTTTCTCCTCCTCCTCTTCCATTCCCCCTTTTCTTCCTTCTTCTGCTCTTCCTACTACTCCCTATCCGTTTCCTCTTGTTTCTCCTCATCCTGCTACTTCTTCTCCTCTTTCTCAATTCTTCTTTGCCTCAGCCTCCAAGGTCTCACCCCATATGTATTACAGACGCAGGGAGGGTTTAAACCTTCATCGATAGTAGCTGTGGCGCCTTCATCCTCGTCCTCCTCCTTGAAGCAAGTGGCCCTTGAAGTCGGAGGCCCAAAGTACCCGGATTTCTACTACAGGAGGTTTTTTAACAACGATAGGACCGGGGTTGTGGCTGAAGCTTCCTTTGAGGACGATAACATCTCCACCTCCTCTGAACAGGTGAGAAGCTGGAGGTCGGGAGGGTGAGAGGTAAAATACTTGTTTAAATACAGACTCGTTGACTGAGGGAAAGAAATCGGAATAAATTATGTGAAGGGAAGATGAACGACTCGCTGTCTTGTGTTTCGTTTGGGTACCCGGATGTGTAGTGTGTTGCCTCGGGAGATGAAGTGAATGGGAATAATTTGTGACATGATTTAACAAGGGTATCTGGACATGTGTTGGAATACCAATATAGTGAATGCTTTTCTTATGGTGTGGTATAGGTATCATGACATGAGAATATTCTTTAAGGATGTGTACGGGTGGTTCTCGTCTGAACACACGACCATGTGAATGTTGACAGAGGAGATGACGTTTTATTTACACAACGCCCGACATAATCTACTGCATGTTACCAAAACCTTATCACTGCACCGTGTGAATTATTACCTGTTCACTGTTAAGATCAGAACAGGTGGGGAGGGAAGGTTACAACTAATGCACTGACCTGTTAGTTAATGATAGAACGCAACACAAAGTCGTATTTAATTTTTCTCATGACTTGTGTTGTTATTCAATATAATTTGTTATTTTTCAGCAACATCCAGACATACCCAGTACAGCACTTCCTATATTACCTTAGAATATTGTTATGGGTAAAGATATAGGTATAAAGTATAGGTACGGTACAATAATACTCTTTGTACGACTTACATACACACAAACACCAGTAGAAGCACAGGTGAATCACAGAGACGCTGCCTTAATCTAGATATGATAAAAACGCAGCTAAAGTTTACCAACTCTGGTCACCTGTCTACACTTGTCCGTCTATTACTGTACATATTATCTTTTATTCACCTACGGAAGTGCACGCGCGCGCGCACAGACAGACAGACAGACAGACAGACAGACATACAGACAGACACACCATTATAATTCCGTCACTATGTACAGTACAGTACGCTATTTATTATTATTATTATTATTTCCAATCAGTTTAACATCAATTCTAGGCAATTCAAACTCTATTCGAAATCACCTGGAGAAGCACAAGTTTATCAATGATTCCCAACATGGCTTCACAAGCGGGCGTTCATGTCTAGCTAATCTATTAACATTATTTTCAGCTGTTTTCGAATCAGTGGACGACGGGCTCGACTATGATATGGTATATCTTGAATTTAGCAAAGCCTTCGACAGAGTCCCCCACGAAAGACCAATAAGAAAAGTGGAGGCTCATGGCATTGGAGGAGATATTCTAAAAAGGATTAGTGCGTGGCTACAGGACAGAAAACAGCGAGTGAGCATTAACGACACTAAATCCGATTGGAATAACGTCATTAGTGGAGTACCCCAAGCCTCAGTACTTGGACCATTATTATTTATTATAGATATAAACGACATAGATATCGACGTAGACAGCAACATAAGTAAATTTTCTGACGACACTAAAATAGGACGTGTAATAAAATCTGACGAGGACTCCGCAAAACCACAGGAAGATCTAAACAAATTTTTCGAATAGTATGAAAAATGGCAGATGAAAGTCAATGTGGACAAATGTAAAGTAGTTAGTCTAGGAGATGTAAACAGAGAAACCAGATACCAGATGAATAACGATGTTACAGAGAAATTCGACTGTGAGCAAGATTTATGAGTAATGATAAGTAGGATTCTTAAGCCAAGTAAACAATATGTATTTGCTCGAAACCAGGATAATAAAGTACCTGGGTTCATGCAAAGAAGTGTTAGTTACAAGACTAGCGAGGTCATCCTAAAACTATATCTTGCGCTTGTGAGACCTCACATGGATTTCGCAGTTCAATTCTGGTCACCGTATTACAGAATGAATATAGAATTTCTGGAAAGAATTAAGAGGAGAATGACAAAACTAATCCCGGGCATTAGTAATCTTGAGTACAGAGACAGGTTAAAGCATCTTAATTTGCACTCCCTCGAGAGACGTAGAGTGAGGGGTGATATGATCTAGGTGTAAAAATGGAAGTCAGGGCTAAACAAAGGGGACATTACAAAGGAGACATTACAAAGGTACTCAAACTATCCAACCAGGAGCGAACTCGTAACCATGGTTTTAATTTAACAAATTTAGATTTAGGCGCGAAATAGGTAAACACTGGTTTGGAAATAGAGTAGTGGACGAGTGGAACAAGTTACCAAATATCATCATTAACTCGAATACGCTGGATAGCTTCAAACATAGGTTGGATGGATATATGAGCGATAGGGGTTGGGTGTAAATGGGACTGCCCAGTTTGGGCCAATGGGCCTACTGCAGTTTCCTCCATTCTTATGTTCTTATGTCTGAAATAAATCTAAACAAAAGGATATTACTCAATTTAGCATCAGAGATAAATGGTGTGGTTGTTGATAAGACCCACGTTATGGTACCTCAGGTGTTGAATTTATAATTTCTCTTTAATTACCACTGAGGACGGAAATTTTAATCAGAAGGCCGCACACACACAGGTACAGTGCAGGGTGTGTCAGGTGAGCATTGATCAGACAAAGTTGTTACTAGCGTGAAGGTGAGTCTACCTGTAATGAGGTTCAGGTGTTCAATTATGTTAATCTAGTTATGACCTCACAGGTAGTGAGCTACAGCTACTTGGCAGCACCTAAGGACAGCTCCCGCTCCAGCAGTGACTCCAGGGACGTGGTGTACGGCTCTGGGTCAGCAGCCAAACCTCCTGCACAGAGCCTCTCGCTAGTGGTTTCTCCCTCAGCCTCGGCAGCCAAACCTTCGGCACAAAGCCTCACCCTCGTGGCCTCCCCTTCCTCTTTCGAACCAGTCCGCACCTCCTCCGCTGCCGCCACCTCCCTCTCTAACGCTGTGCCAATCGGTCACTCATCACAGTCCAACTTCGCCGTCCACCATGATGTGTCGCATCTAGACACCTCTTCCAATTATGGAGTGCTCCACCAATCTGCCTTCAGCACCCCTCCACCCCACGCCCCACACACCGTCTACAAGGCCAATCCTGAACACTTTGTCATCAAGGATTCGACATTCCAGGTAAGTCATCTCCCTCACTCTCACTCTCTTGTGCTGGTTAAACTTACTTCCATAGATTTGTTTTCTTTAGGGTAATATATATGGTGTAATTAGAGACCCAAACTTAATTAGATTTGAACACACATCTAAGAGTACTGACAGTAGAGAAAAAAGTACCCCAAATTAGTCCCTTCACAGAAAGCCTTCCAGCGACGCTTCCTGGGTTTGGGACAATTTCCGTGTACAAGAAATCCACATTTTTTTAGCTGAATTAACCTTACCTGTATAAAGACATGACCTAACCTATCTTTACAGGCTCACCCCGGCGCCCCGACCTTCAATATTCCCATCCCAGTACCCACCAACCAAGCCAACCTCCACCACATACGTCACAACACGGAGAGCCAGGTAGACCTTCCCTTCTCTTCCTCCTACTCACAATTCCATAATCCAGCTGTTACGTCATCACCGGAAGTCTAATGGCGTCATAAACTTAAAAATAACCTGATTTCTAGTGACGTCAGCTTATTTTTTTCACCTGATTTTGAATACTAAAAAAAATAAAACATTTTTTTATCCAGAATTGAAATATTGACTTCTGTTTAATTTATAAATGTATATCACTAAAACTTATAGGTATTAAGAACTTCCTCAACCTGTAACTAATCAGAACTACCTCGACCTGTAACTAACCAGATCTTCCTCGACCTGTAACTAATCAGATCTTCCTCGACCTGTAACTAATCAGAACTACCTCGACCTGTAACTAACCAGATCTTCCTCGACCTGTAACTAATCAGATCTTCCTCGACCTGTAACTAACCAGATCTTCCTCGACCTGTAACTAACCAGATCTTCCTCGACCTGTAACTAATAAGATCTTCCTCGACCTGTAACTAATCAGATCTACCTCGACCTGTAACTAATCAGATCTTCCTCGACCTGTAACTAATCAGATCTTCCTCGACCTGTAACTAACCAGATCTTCCTCGACCTGTAACTAATAAGATCTTCCTCGACCCTGTAACTAATCAGATCTTCCTCGACCTGTAACTAATCAGATCTTCCTCGACCTGTAATTAACAAGATTTTCCTCGACCTGTAACTAATCACATCTTCCTCGAACTGTAACCTGTAAAAACGGTTCCGTCTAAAATTTGAATCACATCTCTAATCACTTTAACTCAGTACTATTTTTCCAAACGCTAAAATAAAGTATCTTTTTATTATAACCTAACCTTACCTCTGTGTCTATCACTGCCCCATCCATCTTGCTACGTTACTACTGACCCATGTTGCCACTAGTGCTCCTCTTTCATTGCCCACCTTTATTACATCCCACTATTTACCATTCTTGCCCTTTATTGCTCATCTATCTTGCTCCTCATTACCTATCCTCCTTGCCCCCTATTGCCCAGCAGGCGTCGTCGGAGGCAGGGCAGCATCTAGTGGGTCTTTCCTCCTTTTCAACTTACGACCATCGCCAGGAAGTATCAGCAAAGACACCGGTTTACGAGAAGATGATGGCACCGATAAGGAAGATGAGCGAGAGGTTCTATGAGGTTAGTGGTGGCAGGTGGAGTGTTAGTGGTGGTAGGTGGAGTGTTAGTGGTGGCAGGTGGAGTGTTAGTGGTGGCAGGTGGAGTGTTAGTGGTGGGAGGTGGAGTGTTAGTGGTGGAGTGTTAGTGGTGGAGTGTTAGTGGTGGCAGGTGGAGTGTTAGTGGTGGCAGGTGGAGTGCTAGTGGTGGCAGGTGGAGTGTTAGTGGTGGGAGGTGGAGTGTTAGTGGTGGCAGGTGGAGTGTTAGTGGTGGTAGGTGGAGTGTTAGTGGTGGGAGGTGGAGTGTTAGTGGCGTCAGGTAGTGATAGTAGGAGGTGGAGTGGTGGTGGTGGAAGGTGGAGTGTTAGTGGTGGGAGGTGGTGTGTTAGTGGTGGCAGGTGGAGTGTTAGTGGTGGCAGGTGGAGTGTTAGTGGTGGTAGGTGGAGTGTTAGTGGTGGCAGGTGGAGTGTTAGTGGTGGTAGGTGGAGTGTTAGTGGTGGCAGGTGGAGTGTTAGTGGTGGCAGGTGGAGTGTTAGTGGTGGGAGGTGGAGTGTTAGTGGTGGGAGGTGGAGTGTTAGTGGCGTCAGGTAGTGATAGTAGGAGGTGGAGTGGTGGTGGTGGAAGGTGGAGTGTTAGTGGTGGAAGGTGGAGTGTTAGTGGTGGAAGGTGGAGTGTTAGTGGTGGAAGGTGGAGTGTTAGTGGTGGCAGGTGGAGTGTTAGTGGTGGCAGGTGGAGTGTTAGTGGTGGGAGGTGGTGTGTTAGTGGTGGCAGGTGGAGTGTTAGTGGTGGAAGGTGGAGTGTTAGTGGTGGAAGGTGGAGTGTTAGTGGTGGTAGGTGGAGTGTTAGTGGTGGAAGGTGGAGTGTTAGTGGTGGAAGGTGGTGTGTTAGTGGTGGCAGGTGGAGTGTTAGTGGTGGCAGGTGGAGTGTTAGTGGTGGCAGGTGGAGTGTTAGTGGTGGCAGGTGGAGTGTTAGTGGTGGAAGGTGGAGTGTTAGTGGTGGAAGGTGGAGTGTTAGTGGTGGTAGGTGGAGTGTTAGTGGTGGAAGGTGGAGTGTTAGTGGTGGCAGGTGGAGTGTTAGTGGCGTCAGGTAGTGATAGTAGGAGGTGGAGTGTTAGTGGTGGCAGGTGGAGTGTTAGTGGTGGAAGGTGGAGTGTTAGTGGTGGCAGGTGGAGTGCTAGTGGTGGCAGGTGGAGTGTTAGTGGTGGAAGGTGGAGTGTTAGTGGTGGCAGGTGGAGTGTTAGTGGTGGGAGGTGGTGTGTTAGTGGTGGCAGGTGGAGTGTTAGTGGTGGAAGGTGGAGTGTTAGTGGTGGAAGGTGGAGTGTTAGTGGTGGTAGGTGGAGTGTTAGTGGTGGAAGGTGGAGTGTTAGTGGTGGAAGGTGGTGTGTTAGTGGTGGCAGGTGGAGTGTTAGTGGTGGCAGGTGGAGTGTTAGTGGTGGCAGGTGGAGTGTTAGTGGTGGCAGGTGGAGTGTTAGTGGTGGAAGGTGGAGTGTTAGTGGTGGAAGGTGGAGTGTTAGTGGTGGTAGGTGGAGTGTTAGTGGTGGAAGGTGGAGTGTTAGTGGTGGAAGGTGGAGTGTTAGTGGTGGCAGGTGGAGTGTTAGTGGCGTCAGGTAGTGATAGTAGGAGGTGGAGTGGTGGTGGTGGAAGGTGGAGTGTTAGTGGTGGCAGGTGGAGTGTTAGTGGTGGAAGGTGGAGTGTTAGTGGTGGCAGGTGGAGTGCTAGTGGTGGCAGGTGGAGTGTTAGTGGTGGAAGGTGGAGTGTTAGTGGTGGCAGGTGGAGTGTTAGTGGTGGGAGGTGGAGTGTTAGTGGTGGCAGGTGGAGTGTTAGTGGTGGCAGGTGGAGTGTTAGTGGTGGCAGGTGGAGTGTTAGTGGTGGCAGGTGGAGTGTTAGTGGTGGCAGGTGGAGTGTTAGTGGCGGCAGGTAGTGATAGTAGGAGGTGGAGTGGTGGTGGTGGCAGGTGGAGTGTTAGTGGTGGTAGGTGGAGTGTTAGTGGTGGAAGGTGGAGTGTTAGTGGTGGTAGGTGGAGTGTTAGTGGTGGTAGGTGGAGTGTTAGTGGTGGAAGGTGGAGTGTTAGTGGTGGAAGGTGGAGTGTTAGTGGTGGTAGGTGGAGTGTTAGTGGTGGCAGGTGGAGTGTTAGTGGTGGCAGGTGGAGTGTTAGTGGTGGCAGGTGGAGTGTTAGTGGTGGCAGGTGGAGTGTTAGTGGTGGCAGGTGGAGTGTTAGTGGTGGCAGGTGGAGTGTTAGTGGCGTCAGGTAGTGATAGTAGGAGGTGGAGTGGTGGTGGTGGAAGGTGGAGTGTTAGTGGTGGAAGGTGGAGTGTTAGTGGTGGTAGGTGGAGTGTTAGTGGTGGAAGGTGGAGTGTTAGTGGTGGAAGGTGGAGTGTTAGTGGTGGAAGGTGGAGTGTTAGTGGTGGAAGGTGGAGTGTTAGTGGTGGTAGGTGGAGTGCTAGTGGTGGTAGGTGGAGTGTTAGTGGTGGTAGGTGGAGTGTTAGTGGTGGTAGGTGGAGTGTTAGTGGTGGTAGGTGGAGTGTTAGTGGTGGAAGGTGGAGTGTTCGTGGTAGAAGGTGGAGTGTTCGTGGTGGAAGGTGGAGTGTTAGTGGTGGAAGGTGGAGTGTTCGTGGTAGAAGGTGGAGTGTTCGTGGTGGAAGGTGGAGTGTTCGTGGTGGAAGGTGGAGTGTTCGTGGTGGAAGGTGGAGTGTTCGTGGTGGAAGGTGGAGTGTTCGTGGTGGAAGGTGGAGTGTTAGTGGTGGAAGGTGGAGTGTTAGTGGTGGAAGGTGGAGTGTTCGTGGTGGAAGGTGGAGTGTTCGTGGTGGAAGGTGGAGTGTTCGTGGTGGAAGGTGGAGTGTTCGTGGTGGAAGGTGGAGTGTTAGTGGTGGAAGGTGGAGTGTTAGTGGTGGAAGGTGGAGTGTTAGTGGTGGAAGGTGGAGTGTTAGTGGTGGGAGGTGGTGTGTTAGTGGTGGGAGGTGGTGTGTTAGTGGTGGGAGGTGGTGTGTTAGTGGTGGGAGGTGGAGTGTTAGTGGTGGGAGGTGGAGTGTTAGTGGTGGCAGGTGGAGTGTTAGTGGTGGCAGGTGGAGTGTTAGTGGTGGAGTGTTAGTGGTGGCAGGTGGAGTGTTAGTGGTGGCAGGTGGAGTGTTAGTGGTGGAAAGTGGAGTGTTAGTGGTGGAGTGTTAGTGGTGGGAGGTGGAGTGTTAGTGGTGGGAGGTGGAGTGTTAGTGGTGGAGTGTTAGTGGTGGGAGGTGGAGTGTTAGTGGTAGAAGGTGGAGTGTTAGTGGTGGCAGGTGGAGTGTTAGTGGTGGCAGGTGGAGTGTTAGTGGTGGCAGGTGGAGTGTTAGTGGTGGCAGGTGGAGTGTTAGTGGTGGCAGGTGGAGTGTTAGTGGTGGCAGGTGGAGTGTTAGTGGTCAGAGTTTTGGGCGGTATTATTCTAACTTTAAATTATAGTTTATAAATTCTGGGATGGTCCACAGATGGCGTCTCCAGTACTCAAGCCGATGATGACAGCTGGCCAAAGGTTCTCTGAACGATTCCAGCTGCCCAAGAGGATGAGCCACCTGTCCGAGAGATTGAACCTGGGTACCATGAACGACTACATCAGCCGCACAGTTGATGATGATAGCTTACCCCTGGTGGCTGGAGTCGCTCTCCTGGGCACACTTGGTAACTCTCACACAGCACCCGCCTCTTCCCTACATTGTGTTGTTGATGCGGCTTAATATGCATCTCAATTCTCTCTCTCTCTCCCTCTCTTTCTCACGGTAAAATCTCTTCTATCATGGTGTCTTACTTCTCTCCGTATTTCTTTCAATATTCCTTTCATGTCTATCTCTCACAGAAGTTCTCGTTCATTCTCTCTTGTTGTAACTTATTGTGTCTCTTATTGTGCCTCTTCCTTCATTTTTCTCAATCATTTTCTGTTACACTTTCCCACCTCTCTCTCACTTTCTCTTGCCATTATTTACCTTTGAGTCATTTCACTGTGTCATTCACCATTCTGCCTTTCACTTCTCACCCATTCTCTAGCCTTCATTTGTTTCTCATTTTTCCTCCCCAAATTATCTTCCTCTATTTCTGGCTTTCTCTACTTTTGTCGGGTCAAAATTCGTCTTGTATTGCCCCCTTTGTCCTTTCCTACGACTTATATATCTTTATTTCTCTTAATCAATCTCTTATTATCACACCTCATTCATCTTTACTGTTATTTTGTTCAATAGGTCGTGACGGTAAGCCAGGTGGACACAGGAGAGGTCACATCTGAAGAGTGTTTAATATAGTTTTGGTGTCTTGTTTCTCTTCACTTGATAGCCAATCACCTGAGAGAGACAGAGAGAGAGAGAGAGAGAGAGAGAGAGAGAGAGAGAGAGAGAGAGAGAGAGAGAGGCATTACGAGGCATTAATATGCAGGAAGTAATCAATGTTCTATATTTTTTTCACAACCGTGGTAGATTGATGTGTTCTCTCCTGCCTGACTCTCACTCTTCCATTCTCCACAGGTCTGGTTGGGATTGCTGTGGCCGCGTCCAGTAACGTGACCATTGGAAAGCGCTCCGTCGACGACCCCACTCTGGAGTTCCTCGATCAGGTACGTTAATGACTATACAATATACGGTTTTATTTCACGGAGTAGATAAAATTTCCAGCATATGCATGGTATTTCATATAATTTTGCAGATGTTACGCAAATCGCGCGCGCGTGCGTGTGTGTGTGTGTGACCCACCTCAGCTATCCTCCATCCCTGGATGAGGTAGCTACTGCCATCAAACAGATGAAAAATAACAAAAACTCAGGGCCAGATGGAATTGCCAACCGAGGTGTATAAAGCAGGAGGACCTCTGCTTACCAGCCGTATCCACTCTCTCCCGGAGAATATATGGGAAAAGGGGGAAATCCCCCAAGCTCTTAAAGTAAAACATCAACATAGCAGCCATTATTAAGTGCCGGCTCCCAGACGAGGATCGACTCACAGAATGGGGTACTGACTATACCTTCTGGAAGGGTAAGCCGCTGCGGAGAGAAACTGCATTTATGGAGTTGGCTTTGGCATCCACCAACGCATCCTACACAGGCGAACTGAAATGCCTGTTGGTGATCAACGAGCGCTGCATGACGCTCCGAGTCCCACTGAATCACTCACGTCATGCTATTTTAACAGTGCATACGCCCAGACACTGGATGCAGAGGATGACATCAAGGAGGCCTTTTACTCCGACCTCGACAGAGTGCTAACCTCAATCCCCAGGGAAGATATGGTTGTGTTCCTTGGTGACTTCAGTGCCACAGTTGGCAGAGATGCTGACATTTGTCAAGGAACCATAGGAAGAAATGGACTAGGCAAGTTCCATCCCAACGGCCTACTTCTCGTCAGCAAGAGTGCTGCACACAACACCTATGCAGATGCGTATGCAGACTTCGGCCTTGAGGAGAATGTACGTAAGACTCAGATTTTCTTTCAGCCTGCCCCTGGTTCAGCCACACCTCCACCATCCATCCAGCTTAGTGATACTACCGCCTCTAATGTTACCCACTTTCGACATCTCGGCTCCCACCTGTCCACCACTGCTAACATCGATGAAGAGATTCGACATTGGATCAGATGGGCATCTCAAGCCTTTGGCAGAATCCGTTCCTGTGTCTTCAGCTGTAGGGAGCTTAAATTATCTACGAAGTTGCACGTATATCGAGCAGTGGTTCTCTCTACCCTGCTATATGGCACCGAGACATGGGTCACATATAGGAGCCACCTCAAGGCACTTGAAAACTTTCACCAACGTAGTCTAAGTTCCATCCCCCGAGTTCGCTGGGAAGACAAGAGAACAAATGCCAATATTCTCGCTGCCACCAACTGCAGGAGCATCGAGGCTACCATTACTCATGAACAACTGTGGTGGACTGGCCGTGTTACCACCCAAATGCCAGCAAGTCCTTCCTCATTGTGAAGCCAGAACACTATGAACGGGCAGTGGAGGTGTTCGGCGGAAGTGAGGTCAAAATAAAAGGATGGCCAAAGACACCTAGGTGCGGTAATCGGCACGAAGGACTTCAAGATCGAGTAAGTAACGGGAAAGGTAAATGAGTAGGTCAGGGAAATCCAAGCTCTGTCGGATATTGCTAAAACGGAGCCACATGCAGCTCTTGCAGCATTTACCCACGGATTCAAGCATCGTTGGAACTACCTGATGCGTACTATCCCTGATATCGGACTCCTCCACCCCCTGGAAGAAGCCATCAGCGTGAATTTCATTCCAAAATTAGTGAAACACTTCACTTAACCCCAGCAGAAATGTCACTACTTGCACTACCACCGAGACTGGGAGGAATGGGATTGACCAATCCAGAGGAGATTGCTGCCACCGAACATTAAAACTCAGTCAAGCTCACAGCAGCCCTCACGGACCACATAATAGCCCAGAACGCAACACGGGAGGAGGATACCAGCAAAGTAAACAAATTTCGACGGTCCATTACGACAGAACGACAGCACAGCCAATGTGATAAGTTGCAGCAACTGATGCTGCAAGTACCAGAGAATTTGAAAAGAAAAGTAGCTATAGCACAGGAGGTGGGCGCCTCGAACTGGCTAACTACGTTACCGATTTAGGGCAAATGGTTTCAGTCTCAATAAACAAGAATTTACAGATGCCATTGCTCTAAGGTACGGTAGGCCAGTAGACGGGTTGCCCTCCCAATGCGTGTGTGGCTCTTCCTATGATGTCGACCACGCCATGGCTGTGCAATAAAGGGGGCTTCGTATGCATGAGGCATGACGAAGTAAGAGATCTCACTGCAAATATGTTGAAGGAAATCTGTCGTGATGTCAGGGTAGAACCGACCCTCCTTCCATTGGACCGCGAGAATTTCCAACATAGGACTTCAACCACATCCAACGAAGCCCGTGTTGACGCCAGTGCTCATGGATTCTGGACGCTGGGACAGCGAGCTTTCTTTGACATAAGGATTTTTTATCCCATGGCTGAATGTCACCGCAACCTAGCTCTCGATGCTGCACACAGGAGGAACGAGAACGACAAGATTAGGGAATATGGGGAGAGAATTCAGAATGTTGATCACAGCAGCTTTACTTTTCTGGTGTTCACAACCTCCGGTGGGATGGGACCAAGTGCAAGATGTTTCTATGCCAGAAGGAGAAGCAGCATCCCAGAAGTTATGTTACAGACTGGATGAGATGTCGACTGACCTTCTCTCTCCTTAGGTCTGCTTTGCATTGCCTCAGGGGAACGAAAGCAACGGCCCCAAAGCCGACAACAGTTGCAGATATTGACTACGAGGCAACAGTCACTGAATGCTCCATAGAACTGTGGCTCAACTAACTCAACACAGCCAGGGTAGCAACTTATGTATTAGGATAGTTAATTTTAACGTAAACAAATGGCGGCGAAGGTATGGCTATTGGGGGAGGCTGGAGGCCTATAAAAAAAGTAGTAGTAGTAGGTGTGTGTGTGTGTGTGCTTACAATAACAGAGTTTAAGGCTTCAGTGTTTTTCTATGTGAATCTTATTTTTGTGTATTTTGGCATCAGTTGGTGATAAGGATGATGAGGTTTGTTTCACCTGAGTCATATATTTGAGTTTATTCTTTTAACAACTGATGGACTTATATACGTCAATTAAATTCAATGTGTATTAGCAATTAAAGATAAGAATGACCCAGAGGCGAACAAGGTACATTATGTATCACGTATTTTATCTAACAGCTGGTGGAAGAGGTGCCGATGGGTGAACCTACATTACTGAACCGCCTGGAGGAGTACGTGCCGTGGGCTGATTCCAGGTGCTCTAAGAGGATCTTCTGTGATCTCATGACCTACGCTTCTACCGACTTCCAGTACACAATCGAAAAACGTCTTGGCCTCTTCCTGAACTTGTGAGTTGTTGTTGTTTTGTGTGTGTGTGTGTTCCGAGGATCATGTAACATCTAAGCTAGTGAAAAGTGTCAGTATAAATGTGTATATTTGTAAACATTCATGTCATCAATATTCACGTTAAAATATAAGGAAAACACTCGTACTCAACTCCAGAACATCTAACTACAGTACTGTACATGTCCTCTATTACATTATGGTCAACACACCACCTCTTGTACTGTACTTCAGGTTGAATCATGGAGGTAGAGAAGAATCTTCTCTTAAACGCACAGCGGCTGACGTCATGAGAGCCGTTCATCAACGAAAATGTGACTTGTTCACCTGTGGAGGCGACCAAGTGGATTCATCTCAGGTTTTAATGGGAGGGTCCGGGCCCCGCTAACTCTGGCTTCCTAACCTTGCTGACTTAGGTCCGGATTCTTAAATGATTCGTATGTTTATGTTTTCCCCGAAGAAGTGATGTTAACAGAGAAACGCATGAAAATACTGAGCTGCAACAAAAAGACCAGAGTTTATATATTGTAGAGTTGAAATGACAGTCGAGTCAACTATGATAAATTACATTTTCTTAATGCCATTTAAGGGGGAAATAAACGTAGGAATCTTTTAGAATTTGAACCATTTTGGATGATCACCCTTGCTATCAGTGTACTGTACAATCTTGGGTTAGACACACTTAGGGAAATGATGGACAGTAAACAATTATATGTATTTTCTTCCGTAGAATCTGAAGATTGAGGAATTTTACAACAATCTCCCAGACTGGACCAGAATTTAAGAAAAAAAAAAGGAAGTGATCTTTAGATACACTAACGGGTAATCATTGGATGTGTATATATGTTTTATTCTTAATGTTCAGATATTTGTATTATTGTTGATTTTTGTTTATGTATGTATGTATGTATGCCATATTGTGCAGGTTTTGCCACATGCAGTAAACTTAAAGGTCATATAACACTAAATTTGAGTGGTTTCTTAATGGTTAGACACAATATTTATATAGACACGGTTATTTAAATCACTAATTTATTTCCTGGTTTCAATACATGTTATTAAATTGTTATCGGCTGGTCCGAGTTTGTAGTGTTTTTGTATAAACTGTTTTCTTGTAACTTGGTGTTTTAAAATATCCTCAGTAGAGTAGATCATAGAAACGGTAAGAAGCCTATAATAACACAGTACATTTAAACTTATTTAGCAAGACCTGGCGGGGGAAGGGGTGGGTGATGACGCACGTTGTTGACTAAACCTTTGCTTGGTACACAGAGACACGTACGTTTTAGACTGAACGTTCGCTGAGCTGAGCAATCTAACAGCTTTCACTACTATATGCCAGACGCTCCCCGGCCCCGGCTTGACACAACCAGTCTCCCTGCTTAACTACTCGCCTCCTTTTCCACTGACTAGTCGAAGAATTTGAAGTAGCAAAACGTCTGGGCAAAATGAAGTTAAAACACCCTACCACCCCCATTAACTTATCAATGAAACTCTACAAGGAGTTCTCCCCGGAATTAGCTAAACCCCTCTGCTCCATCATCAATGCTTCCCTCAGCCAAGCAAGATGCCCAACTGACTGGAAGACCTCATGTGTCACCAGTGCCCAAGTCAACCAGCCCATAATCCTTAAATGAGTTACAACCCATTGTCATCACCCCAATACCCAGCTTAATCTGCGAAAGTTTCGTTTTGACTGGGCTTATGCTGACATTGCAGGCGCCGTAGATTCTCAGGAATTTGGTAATATGAAAACTTTCTTCACCACTCAGTCTCGTCAACTTTCTCGACTACATATACCGCCATCTGGAAAAACGAAAGATGTCTGTGGCTGTCACCTTCATTGACTTCACCAAGGCAGTTGACCTAGTTGTCAGCAATTTAATCATCAACAAATCTATCGACCTCAGTTTTTGAAGAAGTCTTATCGAGCCACATGCGGCCATCGAAGCCTTTCAATGCGGTGCACTTCTGAAATGACCATGAACCCAGTCTGCGGCTCCCACACCCAAGGGGGCAGATTATCCACAACTTTCTGTTCATGCACAAAAACAAATGTTGTCAGTGTTTGGAAGTACATACCTATGTGAACAGCTTTTTTGGAAAAATAAATATAAATAAGAACAAATTAAGGTTCTCTATTACTGATGTGAACCAACTGAACCCTTCCTGTTGTTACGTCATCCATCCAGCCAGACAGTACATACTTAATTCAGCAAGTACACTTGTGAACAAAAGTCCTGTCACCCCTTCTGCTGCTCCACGAACCCTGAGATTCAGACTCATGAATCCGAAGCATTTATGGGCAGAATAATGCACCAGTGTCTACTGCTTCGGGTTCATGAGTCTGAATCTCTTGGTTCGCGGAACAGCACAAGGGGCGACAGGACTTCTGTTCACGACTGTACAACGATACCCATCCCATTAACAGCTCATTTCACATTCAACAAACACAGTAAGTATTTTGTCTTTTTGCCCTTAAACTTATCATTAATTTTAAATTTTAGAGGCAATATAATGAGTGTACGGCCCATCATGCATCAGATGATTTTATTGTGGCCCTCTATGAAAAAAGTTCGCACGTCCCGTCTTATACCACGGCTTACAGACTTCCTTAGTGACCGACGCCAAGCCGTACGCTTCCAAGGGGCTGTCTCCACCTTTCAGTCACTCACCTGTGGCAGCGGCCTTTAAGGCACCAAGATGGGACCGCACTGCTTCCTCACGCTTATCAAAGATGCCCTGAGAGACACTCCTGCTCGTTGGAAATATATCGACGACTCCACCTTTGGGATCAATGTAAACAACTCGGCTCCCGACTACAACACTACAGCGTCCTCCAGAATATATTGAACAGTCTCCAAAATTGGGCCACCAACAACCATGTCACCATCAACCATACAAAGACAATGGTTATGAACATCAACCTCTCCTCTGACCTTTGCCCCCCCCCCTCCAATAAATTGGAAAACACTTCAGTGCAATTGTCAAATCTTACAGTTTTCGTCTCCACTTCCTCCGTCGTCTCAAGTCCATCAGAATTCCCGCGCCCCAGCTCTTCAGTGGTTACTCAATATTTGTAATTCCCAACCTCACCTGGTCTTCCTCCCTAAATGCCACACAACGTAAACACCTAGAAAAAGTGCAGAAGACGGCACGCAAGATTATTCCCCCCCCCCCTCCTACTCCACATATCAAGAAGAGCTCTCTCTGACCATCACCACGACCTCATCGCCAAATTTGGGGAGAAGCTTCTGCACCATCCTCGACATCAGCTCCTGCATCCACCCGAGATCTCTCGTCCGAGAATTGCTGTTCGACACCACAACCGCATCCAGCCCATACGAGCACGTAATGATCGCTATAAGAACAACCCAGTCGCAACCATAGTAAAGATTATAAGCAACTCGTAATCAACCAGTGTACAGTATTCACTCCCAGCCAATCTTACTTTTGCACTGTCACTATGTTGAAAGCCTCTGTAGTATAACCTTCTCCCCACCTAGTTATTATATATCATATTTGTATCACTTATGATACTTGTATATTATTTGTCATGAAGTCATCCATTCCCCAATTATGTTACTGTACATTTTCAGCCTTTTGGTTGTCATATTATTTCAATAAATCATTAATTATTATTATCACACACACACACACACACACACATCCATTAATGTTTATCATATTGTCTGCACTGTGTGGTCTGCACTTTCAGATGACATCAGAGGGTTATTTGTGTTTGAAATGTGGCTCTACTGTACAGGATAAGTCTAAAGGTAAGATATACTGACAGGAACCAACGAGTATTAAGTCTAGCAAGAGCCCGAGCACAAATGAATATTCATAGAAACAAAAATAGAGATAAGAACATAAGAATGGAGGAACCTGCAGCGGGCCTATTGGCTCATACTAGGCAGCCCCGTTTACACCCAACCCCTATCGCTCATATATCCAGCGTGCTCGAATTTATGATAAGTTCGGTAACTTGTTCCACTCATCCACTACTCTATTTCCAAACCAATGTTTACCTATCTCGCGCCTAAATCTAAATTTGTCTAATTTAAAACCATTGCTACGAGCTCGCTCCTGGTTGGATAGGTTGAGTACCTTTGCTATATACCGGTAACCTTTGTTTAACCCTGACTTCCATTTATACACCTCGATCTTATCACCTCTACGTCTCTCGAGGGAGTGCAAATTAAGATGCTTCAATCTGTCTCTGTACTCAAGGTTCCTAATGCCCGGGATTAGTCTCGTCATTCTCCTCTGAATGCTTTCTAGGGATTCTATATTCATTCTGTAGGACGGTGATCAGAACTGAACTGCGTAATCCAAGTGAGGTCTCACAAGCGCAAGATATAGTTTTAGGATGACCTCGCTAGTCTTGTAACTAACACTCCTTTGTATGAACCCAAGTACTGTGTTAGCCTTAAGGCTGAGGGGATGATGGAAGAAATATTACTGGGGATTCTCGGGGAGATGATCAATGTAGGAAGTTTGTGAAAAACAACCCGAGAGCATCTAGTGGAGGACAATCGTCGCTAACCCTCAGAATTAAGGATGGCTGCTTGACTGACTGGTAGCATCGTTTGTATATAAAAAATTCCATTCTAAAATTGTCAAGAACATTTAACGCCGGGGTATTTAATTTTATTGGTCTCCCAAGAGGTCCAGTGAGTGACACACCTCAAGGCTCCAATGGATTGACAGTAGGAAAAAGTTTGTTGTTCAGTTGGACTTCACTTCACACACTCGACCCAAGGAGACGGTAGTAAAAGGAAATCACACTTGTTTTGTACCACTTATTTGTTCTATATAAGTTAAGGTCCCACCGAGACTCGAACTCGGATTGTTGGATTCAGAGTCCAAAGTGCTAACCATTACACCATGGGACCCCTGAAAACTATGCCAAATTATATACTGTGTTCCCTACATTATAGATAGCCATTCTTGTTTAAGTGTGAACTTGGCCGCACTTAATATTTATCATGAAAATCAATAAGCGGTAATGAAATTTTGGATGTGGAAGCAAGTCAACTGCGACAAACCTTAAGAAATTTTGAGAATGCTTAAGTCTCTCACGTACAGTATATTACCATCACCGGAGCCGCATAACAGAAAACGAATCTCGAAGCAGCATTTCTATGAGTAACAATGTTAAAACTAGTTTGTTTAACATTTGTTTTATAAATTAATAATCTATTGTGTATTATATATTTTGAGCCTGGTTTGTGAGATCATGCGATATTGGCATACTGTTGAGAACAAGTCTGTTTTCGAAGCTCACTATTTGCATGTTCGTAGGTTATAATTGGTGTGCCCTGGGAACAGTATTCATGCTCTACAAGGAAAAGTGTCTGGATAAGACTGCCAAGAAAAATAGGGGGATCGTACACAGGCCAGTGACCATAATAATCTCTGTCCTTAATGATACAATTGACTTTGCTATAAGTTGAAGGACTACCCAAATGCTAACCCTAAGTAGAGTTAGTGAGGGCAGCTCGCTGTGGGAGGGTGAAAAATGTCTCCAGATGCGTGGGTGCTTAGAGAGTCTGGAATAATATACGTTTAAGCTATTTAGCACTTCAGAAAATAAGACAAAATATGTTTTCTTTGCATTATGGACTAGTATTTGGTTGCATCAAATTTTATTATCAAAATGATTGTAAATTGTTTATCACTTCTTAACCGACTACACAATGACAACAATACGTGCAGGGTTTGTTACTCGTATAATTAAAATTCACCAATATATTGCAAAACATTAGAGAAGGTATTGTACTTGGCATACAGTAGTACTAACATAAAGTGGAATCCAAGAAGTATTAAGGGTTACTGAAATCACTGTAATGGTGAAGCTTTCCCAACAATAATACTTGACCTGTTCCTGAACGGTTGGTAGTTCTACATCGGCGACCTTTGAGCATGAATGAATATATACGATTTCGAACCTCCGAGGTCTCAGATCATATCTTACATGACTCAAGAGTGCCAGTCATCAACGGGATTTTACGTCGAATGGAGAGAGGAATTATCAGGGAGACATCGCAATAAGGGTATACGTAACGCAGTGGTAGCACGGTGAATTGGAGTGAGCGAACCCACAGTATCACGATGGGTTAGGCGCCATGAAACAACTGGTGACACACTGAAACTTACAACCACAAATATCTTACTATAAATTTCCTGCAAGTCCCTTGATGTGAACCATTTTTTCGGTGTTAAGCCAATGCAATTTACATATCGGTAACATGGCAGATCCCATGTTGACCGATATATTGTATATTGTTGTAGCTGTTCACTTTAATATCAACCTATAGTGAAAAACATAAGTAGGCATATTGTGAGACCCCTTGAGTACAACGACGTAATAGTGAAATGTGCGTTATGAAGTCTGTCTTAGTCTTAGTTATGAAGTTCCGAAACACATCCATTTAATGTAGTATATTTCAGTGTTTTTGTATCTCTCAGTCAGTGGCTTATTTACCTATGCCTTGCTTCTACCCAGCACGATACATACATTAATATAACTTAATGGATTTCTTGTTATATTGAAGAATCTAGTATGGTAATACGGTGAGCAGGTGAAGCAACTTATGATGATGCACTGGGGATCATTTCAAAGGATTTCGTCTTGCGTTTCAAATTGTAGCGACGGAAAAATCTAACGATAATTTTTTTGAGGACTGTAAATAGCTTTTGTGTGTGTGTGTGTGTGTGTATATATGTATGTATGTCCACCTCAAATAGGCCATGTCCTCGGCAGTCAGAATGAACCCTGTGAGTCCTCTGGTTTGATTCTCAACCCATAAAAGGAGCTTCTTACAGCACGAGTTACACAATACTGCGGCTAGTATAGTTTGTTACCGGGAGAGTCCTAACATGTGGAGCTATTTACGTCTGGCGACTTTATACACAGTTCACTAATGTAAGATCAAGTTAAAATAATGAACATAATACTACATAAAACAATATTTGGTTACTACAGGTATACTCCTTTATCGTGAATGTATAAAAAAAACACTACCACGCAAGTTTCCACATTATATTGAGTTATTGTTTGGATTATTTAATTTATTTATTACGCTCCAGGGGGTGACAAGCCTAGTCACAAGACAATGCGGTCATACACTAAATACACTGGCACCGGAGTCTCGCAGGACACGCTATGACTCGTGATATGGAGACATTTGTGGTGAGTTGAAGAAAATGGGAGTTGGCATCCACCAAAGCGTGGGTAGCGTACGAGAATTATATCAAAATTATTATGTAAAGTAGGTGGTGACATATAGTGGTCAGTGACTCTTCCTGTGGTAGGAGGTCCCTGACAGTGAGACAGTCAAGGCAATACAGTAGAGTTGAAGGGTGTTGGGACAGGGCAATTTGTGTGAATGAGAATGCATGTAAAACTCACGTAGGTAAGAATCACTTTAATTTCACATTTACAAGAAACGATAAAGATTCGGAAAAGTTTGACCATGGGAACTACTAATAAATATAGGTTTTCCTTGAGTATTTTGTGGTTTCAAGCGAATCTGACCTTAATTTCCGTCGCAAATGAGCCATTATGGAGATATACCCCCCGGGCCCCCCCCCCCACCACATTACCAACAATATTGGTTGCAAAAAGTGGACAGGACTTTGAAGTAGAGGGAAACTGTGGGATAAAAGGCACGCAAAAAAAAAAAAATAACGAAACGAAACCTCCCAACCAGAGAAACAAGAATGACCTGACCTAACGTCCATTTTGTAAAAGACCCACTTACCTTTATTAACAGATGCTAGATGATAACGTGATGCTACTTGTAGGGGGAAGTGGTGGAGTATAGTCTATGATTGTTGTATTCGGCCTGGAACATATTCAGAGAGAAATACTGTTGGTATTGTTCCTTCTTAATGCCGGCACGAACCACCCAACTCTTGATATCCTACCACAATCGTTTTATATTTTGCGTCTGAACGCCTGTAGCACTTCACAGAGGTTGGCAAGATACCATGAGCCTTAAAATGTCAATGGCAGCGGCTTCGTTTTCAAATTCACGATGATTGTTTGCCAAACCGAGATACAGTAGATCACATGTGCAAAGGGAAATCACCTTGCGACTCGCCAAACAAGAATTCGAAACTGAGTCATTGGGGATGAGCAGGAGTATCACCGAGAGCAGCGCTGATTGGCTAAAATAGTCACGTGACACCGAAACGTAGAGTGATTGGTGCGCGAGTCAGATGGCAACTGTCTCCTTCCCAAATTTAAGTTCTTGAGTGAAATTGAAGTCTAAATTACTCGAAAAATATCAATTTGCGACGGAAACGTCATAAAACATTTTTGTTTTGCTCTATATCCCCAAATAAACAAAACATTAGTATGATGCACACATGGTGGATTCTTAAGCAAAGTTTTCACAACATTTATGGCTATGACAAGCACTGTTACAATGAACGCCGCCTTTCAGACAAGAGCAGCTACTTCTACAGTAACAGTTTTCAAATCCTCGACAGATATTCCGTGTGGGAACAATTATTCCACTTTTTTGTGCACATCTGGTAAGGTGTCCAGTGCCGGATTTAGACCTGTGGAGGCCCATGGGCAGCCTCTCTGTGGAGGCCCCCCTCATTATAACTACCCAAGAGGGCGGGGTGGCGAGTGAAGCGAGCCTAAACATCTGGGAGTTCCGGAATTCTAAATATATTATTAGCAACACAAACAATAGCATTCATTAAAAATATACGGTTCATAGGAAAACCAGGTATTCATGAATTTCATGGAGTAGCTAGCCTAATTTCTATCACGCTTCTTGCTGAACATAGTTTTACGTGATGGAATAGATAAACATGAATTTTAAAGAATGAAAATAAAAATAATCCAGATGAATAAACAAATAAATAAAATATTGTAATATGTGGAAGCCCCCAGGTTGTGGAGGCTCCTGGGCAGCTGCCCACTTTGCCCACTCCTGAATCCGGCCCTGAAGGTGTCATGGGAGGTGCTATTCTTTGCACACTGCACAGACCATAACTCCTCAGTTTTGGCCGCCCGGTGCACCTCTCACTCACCAAGGTTGATGGTATTACCTGGTCGCTGTAGAGCCGCTCATTCGCTCGTTTGGGACGAGCTGTGTACACTGCCCAGAGCCCCCGCGTCTGTGAGGGTCAGACTACCACATTAAAATGTGCAAATTTATATTAAAACAAGTGATCTAATCTTTTAAACACTGGGCGTGAAATTGTTCCATACATTCCCGCCGCTGGGAGAGATTTAGCTGGTGGTGGATCATAATGTGTAACTTGGGTCGCATCTGCTTTGAATTTATTAAAATATTTGTTTGTTGTACCTCGTGCGTAAGAGACTTTTATTGCGCCTTCATATTAAATAATCTCCTTTGTATTTGGTCAGCGTGCTCTCCTCGCAAGCGAGCTGACCCGAATTCGATCCTCGGGCAGAGTGACACTGTGGGCATTTTTTTTACGCCATTTGCCTCTGTCTACCCAGCAGTAGTTGGGAACCTGGATGTTAATCGATTTACGGATCGTATTCTGGGGTAATGGTTTCGCCAGTGAAGTTGGCGAGTTGTCCGGTCTTCTCGGACTATTCCTTGACACTAGGTCATGCAGCTCGTTAACTCAGGGTGTGGTTGTTGTTTTCGCGACAGCTTCTACACCTTAAACAAATTCACGCCTAGGTGGCCCTTGGGCCGGCCATCCTCGTTACACGAGGGGCAACCATTATTATGTAACACAGATTCACGTATAATCATGTTAATGATATGCATGTAAAATATATTGAAATTTCTGTGTTGTCATAATGATCATGGGCATAATTTTCATATGTATTAAGAACGACATTCCTCCCCGAGAACTACACCCGGAGAGAAGGAGTCATTTGGTTGTTTTAATTATTACATTCAGAAAGGAATGTTAGAGGAAATATGTATACCATCCTCAGGTAAGGGACATTATAACCAAGAATACTCACAGTTGTGTAGTTCAGGATCCCAACACTGCCGGTGCTGCATTATTTCATTTAGTTTCAATACTGACTTGTTCTGAAAGAGACGCGGACTTTTTGAGGTGACTATGTATGTATGTATGTATGTATGTTTACTCATATAACTAACCGATTATTTCCTTATGGTAAATAAAACACCACCATAATTCCATGTACACAAATTTATTATAATTATCATACACTGACAGCCTCGGGTATATAACATTATCTCAGCAACGGTAAGAATATATATTGTATGTATTTCCATAATTTACAAATAAATTCAGCTTCCAGATCTGTACATATATTTCTGTTCACAAATATAATATCAGTGAAGCGACTCCTTCATACTGCATAACATTATACACAATGAATACCTCCAGCAGTGTAATAATATTTGTTTATGAAGATTTATGAGCACTTACAGTTTTACACTCTCTGCCAACACCAGTCAAGTAGAGTGTGGGACACCTTCGACACACCCTGGGTCTCTAGTCTGTTAACCTGAAGTAGAGACATAGAGAAACACAAACAGATCTCCCTACACTAGCATCCTACCATCTTTTGTTCCGTAGTATGTGGCACACTGATAACACACCCTACCTTAGTCTGATATTGTAAACACATACTGTACCTAGATGCCACCAACACACTCTAATAACACCGGTCTGAGAGTGTAAAGAAACACCTAACACACCTCAATCACTCATAAACACTCTCAACACACCATTGCAACACTGATATGATAATTCAACAAGCCTTAGCAATACTGATGTGATGGTTCGACACACCTTAGCAACACTGATGTAATAATTCAACACACCTTAGCAACACAGGCCGATGACTTGGGTACAGTTGCCTCCACATGAACATACCACAGCAGTAGTCAGGGCTGAATGAATGACCTGTTATTTTTGTTTTTATATTACTGCAAATACTTATGAAACGTATCATTTACTATTTTCATTGTTATGTTAATAAGGTGTAAGTAATCGTGTGTGTTGGTTGATAATTAGTGGTCAGACATCCAATTTCCATAATATGTTTGATACTCTACTTTATCTTGAAGTGTTTGTGATAATTGAGTTACTTAAACAACACATTGACAGCCTATCAATAATTGCTCTACAGTACGTTACTATGTGCAACACTACACCCCAAACACATCCGTGGTAGAGACATAAATCACCAGGTAATAATGACGTGTACATTTCATTATTAACTGAGGATGATGTGTTGAACAATATAACAACCAAGGTACTGCAATATTAATAATATAATGATACCAAATTATAAAATCTTAATTTGATGGCTTGTATGAGATGAATGCGTTTTATCCTCTGTTCAACTGTTGGCTGTTTTACCCCCAAATTAACCTACGGTAAGCTACACCCAAGCTGTTACTTCTACACCACCTTTCAGTTCACACCAACTATGTGTAAGATGTCAGTATAATTAAAATTTATTACTTATTTGTTGGCTTAATGATGACAATATATAAGTTTGTTTCACTCACATTAGTTGGAGTGACCAGGAATTATCAGTGTTCAGATTGTTTCAACAGCTCTGGTGACCTAAATCAGGTAATATAAAAAGGTTTCCCTACCCACTCCTTTCATACTGCAAATGGATTACTTATTCGATGGGACCTCTCATGGAGTGGTGAATACAGAATACAAATCCTGGGGCCATGGGACAGTGTAAGGGGGTTATGATAATAATTAGTTATAATTTTATAAACATATATTGTTACAGGCCACTGAGCTTCCGAACCGTAAATAAATATTTTTCTACATTCATCACACTGCGGTCCCATACACATTAGAACACTTACCTTTTATTATAATATTACACCTTAAAATTCATGTAAAATGTTTTTTAGAATATCTTTCACACCATTCCGATACATTTCATCAACATCTGCCATAACATACAAACACTAAAGGAGGTAAACAGATAAACGAGAGCCTGTAACAAGTGTTATGCAGCATTGTTGTGTAGCCAAGACGGAGTGAGTAGGACTGAACTATGGGCAACCGACAAACAGAGTAATCCACGGTTTCACGCCCACGACTAAGGCGCTGCGTTGCCATATTTCGTATCTGTGGCCTCACACATTCCCAGGCCGTGGTACGTTCGTGTGGAGGCAACTGTACAGTACCTTGACACTACCAAGACCCTTAATATAACGTGTGAAGAAGGGGGGAGAGACGCCCTCACATCTTCAATACACTGTAACCATCTCCCCTGACAACAAGACATAGAGCAACACCTGACATTACAGTATAACACCTGCTGCTTGTGTGTGTGTGTGTGTGTGTGTGTGATACTAAGATAGTTACACCTTCAACACACCTCAGCTGCACCCATTAGTGGACGTCAACACATTTACTGTATGTCATCACCAACTCACGAGGTACACCAGCAGGTAGAACCACTGGGCAATAACACAACATTGCGCAAATGAAAAACAACGTGAATAAAATTATATACTGGTCACTTACTAACTTAATCACATACGTGACCTTAAAACAAATCCTTCTAAACTCACGTGGTATTTTCTCTATAACGCAATTTTACCGCTGTAACTCACTCTGACTGAGGCCATTCTCACCAGAAATACCCAGAGAAGCTCACATAATTCTGGCTTTCTGGCGCGAAATTGCGAGCGAAAACCTCTCTTGAGTCTGTACACGTCAGGAGGGCGTCAACAAACACAGGGTTGAGGTGATACAGTGTTATCCTTTGTGTATGTCCGGTGACTCACTAACATCCAAGAATTACATCACGAAGGCGACGTGATGCTGTTGTTAGCAGGTTGTGGAGCTTAAACATAATGTAAAGAAGGAAATAACAGTTTAAAAAGTTATAATAATCCTAGAAGGAAATTATATATATATACTGTATATGTGTGTGTGTGTTAAACCCAAATTATTATGCATCAAACTGTACCACAGAACAAGAGTTAATATGTTCAGTATAAAGGAAAATAAATCATTTATATAAGGAGAAAAAACCTACATATCTATACCCGTATTGTTCTGAATAACAGCTGGTGTAGGTTAAGTCACTTCATTCACGCAACACACATACAGTATAAGCACATACAAAGACACACACACACACACACACACACACACACACATAAATACACATTCATATACATACGAGCAAACACAGAGGCAAAAACCACACACACACACACACACACACACACACATGCACTAAATTCTTAACTCACCGGAGGGGGCTAATGAATCTCTACACATACATATTAGGTCAAGGTCACGGTGAACCAGGTCAGGATCACAGTGAACAGGTCAAGGTCACAGTGTACCAGGTCAGGGTCACTATGAACCAGGTCAAGGTCACAATGAACCAGGTCAAGGTCACAGTGAACAAGGTCAAGGTCACAGTGAAACAGGTCAAGCACATTGAACCAGGTCAAGGTCACAGTGAACTAGGTCAAGGTCACGGTGAACCAGGTCCAGGTCACAGTGGACCAGGTCAAGGTCAGAATAGCTAAGAACGTGGTTGAAGGTCAAGTCATTTAAGGTCAACGTTATTACAAATATTGAAATGGCCTTACTACAAGCCCTAGTGACCTCCCATACTTCCATGACCCTTCCTACTACCTGTGGTGACCTCCCATAATTCCATGACCCTTCCTACTACCTGTGGTGACCTCCCATACTTCCATGACCATCCCTACTGCCTTTGGTGACCTCCCATACTTCCATGACCCTTCCTACTACCTGTGGTGACCTCCCATAATTCCATGACCCTTCCTACTACCTGTGGTGACCTCCCATACTCATAATTCCTTTACTTCAAACGTGGATTCTTTTCTATGATCACACTGTCAGTTCTTCAGCGGCTCAATAACTACTGGTCTTCTCCTTCAATGAGTCATAACTAATGGAGGGGCAAATATTTTAACCCCGCTTCTGCCGCACCGTCGTAGAGCGTTGTCAGGGGTGACACTCAGGCTACCAAGAGTCATTCCTATGTCTATCTGTCCATTCATTTATCTATCAGGTATTTATTCAATATCTATCTTTCAATCTATCTATTTGTTTAACAATTTATATCTGTCTTTATCCATCAGTCTAACTACGTCTTAATCAAACTCTATCTATCTACCCATCTCTGTCAATTTATTAACCGTGTTCACTTCCCTAGAAAGTGGATTCGGAACTGGTGTATTGATCAGGCCTCACGAGAGAGAGAGAGAGAGAGAGAGAGAGAGAGAGAGAGAGAGAGAGAGAGAGAGAGAGTATCTAAGCTCCGTTACAGCACCAAGGCATCACACAGAAAGCAACAAACAGTCACTCGCCTCCTCCAGTAGTGTAATACCTGCCACTACCTCACCTGATAATGAGTGAAAGGTGACTTGTTCTCAGTGTTAACCACACCTGCTGACCACACTGATGATAAGAAGCAAATACGATAAAATATGAGCATGACATACAGTACAAAGCTGTATAATGTGTTGGTGTGAGGAGTAATATCAATGGTATATACAACAGTTTATAGTTCTTCTATCTTTTATGGTTTATTTTCTACACATGTAACTGGTTCTAATACTCTCTATGATCTTTAACACAGTGGAAAGTGTTGACTTGTTGGGTACAGACACATCAGCTTATCTGTGCTACCAATAAGGAACGTTCTTTTATACTTCACGGTGTTTTACTCTTCCTGTTTCTCCGTTTTCTTCAAATCCAATTTTTAGGTTGGTCGACTCTTTGTCACCATCACTGTCGCACTACTCACACCAGCAGAGGACCAGTTAGGTCATCTCTGTCATACTTTAATTTCATCATCTTCACCTGAGTCTTGAGCCTAAGTCACTACCCCTTTCTCCTACACAGTCTTGTTTAATTTCTTTTCTGTCTATGTGTTGGCTGTTCATCAGTCTTGTCTGTAGAGTTTAACACAGGCACCATAGGTAAGGTTGTTCACAAGTTTTCTGTCCATCAATGAGCAAGATAGAGAGGGACACTACTCTTACAGCCAGTCTCCTTAAAATATGACTTACGAGTCCCTAGTCACTAAACTAATCCACCATTCACAAAGACATCAGTCGAAACCACCAACCTTTAGGGGGCTTGTCAGTATACTGTATATGGTTCTAGCTTCAAAACATCAAATAGTACTGTTGTCCTTTGAGGCCTTACTGGGAAGAATCCTCACTTAGAACAAAACAGTTTTAAATTCACCAAATTGAACTCCGGCACGAAAACCCAACACGAGTTAGCTGAGAAGAGTTCAACCACATAGAAAGCAGTTCTCACTTCATTAGAGGCGTATCTCTAACCATTTGAGGGCTAGTTGGCGAAATTTTTTTACCCACTTGAAAGTTTTCTGGACAAAGCTTTCATTCTTAAATCCATTTTGCAAAATTATCAATTGCAGGGCATTTTTTTTTCTTCACCTCACCAAGGGATCCATCAATGTTGGCGCTTACGGGTACTGTCAGGAGGATGCAATTGTCACCTCAAAGACTTACGACACTATCACTCTGCACTGTCTAACTGGAAACAACAAATCTCTCACTTTTCTCATCTTCAATACCCCGATCTACTTTATCCTCTCCGTCTATTTAATTCCTTTCGTCTACTTTACCTTCTTCATCTACTTCGTCACCTCCTTCACCGTCTACTTCGTCACCTCCTTCACCGTCTACTTCATCACCTCCTTCACCGTCTACACCTACTTCATCATCTCTTTCTTCATGGCGGTCTTCATAACGTAGGCAATGTTCATCATGAGGAGGCCCCAAGCCACCTCAACCTCCTCCGTCCACTGATCCTCCAGGGCTGGCTTGATGGCTTGCAAGAACTGAGGACCAACCAGCTGTAAGCATACGAGAAGATGTCAGATTGCAACTATGAGGCGAGATGTCAGGTTTTGGTCAAGAAGTCAGATGCCAGAGTGAGACTATGGGATCGAGATGTCAGGTCGAGGTCAAGAAGTCAGATATCAGATTGAGACTATGAGGCGAGATGTCAGGTTTTGGTCAAGAAGTCAGATGCCAGAGTGAGACTATGGGATCGAGATGTCAGGTCGAGGTCAAGAAGTCAGATATCAGATTGAGACTATGGAGCAAGATGTCAGGACGAGGTCAAGAGATGAGATATCAGAATATAGTTAAAAGAAGAGAGATAACAGCTTGAGATAACTATACGAGACACTACCAACCTGGGGCTATACGGTGTAACATTTAAGGTCCTGATTCAAAAAGTTTATTCGGAAATGAGTTCTCGTCTTTAAATGTGGCAGAGGCTTCATGAATGTAGTGTCATGACCAAATTACGACACAAGAGACCATTAGGAGTACAGTTGCCATAGGGTGACAGTTGCCATAGGGTGACAGTTGCCATAGGGTGACAGTTGCCATAGGGTGACAATTGCCATAGGGTGACAGTAGCCATAGGGTGACAGTTGCCATTGGGTGACAGTTGCCATAGGGTGACAGTTGCCATAGGGTGACAGTTGCCATAGAAGTGTTGCCATAAATCTAGATATATGAAATAAAAAATAGCAGGAATACAGTTAATATTAACATTTATGATAAGTGTAAAGTAACAGTGATATAATGACGGAATTACAGTAATGATGCCGTAATCTATGTGTTAGGGATATTCATATAAAAGAGAAGTGTAATTAACCTGTAGAAACCATGTTAATCACCTGTTGTAGAAACCATGTTAATCACCCGTAGAAACCATTTTAATCACCTGTAGAAACTATATTATTCTGTAGAAACTATGTTAATCACGAGAGAGAGAGAGAGATATTTAGTAGTTAGAGTTGGCAAATACACAAGTAAAGAAACAATATCGGTAAACAAATAAATATGAATAGATGCATGAATAAACAACGCCCTGCTATATCGGGCATAAAAGTACGGTATACCATAAGTATGCTACATCATTTTATAAGTAGATTTAAAGTTAAGACCCTTACCCTTTACCCTTTACTCTTACCAAGCTCTTCAGTATGTCTCAAGTATAAAGTCAATTTTTTTTCTTGTCGGAAACTTCAAGTGAACTTTTTAATTTTAGAATCAAATCCTCTTATTATTTCATACCTTTAAACTTTTCAGAGACTGTGTGTGTGTGTGTGTACGCAGGGTGGTGTAACGAGTCTCGTGTGGCAACCTTATGTAAAAATGCAGGCACTGCTTGCTTCCACTCGCTTCATACCGCCGCTGGCTAGCCCTCGTGCCAAACAGGGAAGCAACCTTGCGTAAGTCTTCCCCTGTCAGTACACAACCTCTTCACGATCAAGACCTTTGCTGCGCCTCCTCGTGGCAACACTCGGTAACTGGGTGCCTCGCAGCCCCAGGCTAGACCAGCAGGGGATCTCAGAGCAGCAGTGGGCCCTAGAAGGACGGTGCATAGGCCCACCGGCATGTGGACACGCCCAGGTGCCTACCACCAACTACTCCGATGCCTTGCGGCTTAACCTTGGTAAGTGTAAGGCTATGGGAGTAAACCTCAAATGAAATATCTGTGGTGGAGCCCAGCATCAGGCAGACATGCTTACAAAGCTCCAGTAAGACCCCAACGGCAAAATAGGAGAAATCCAACAAACTGGGCTATCGGCAGTCCATTGCAACTCTCCCTCTACCTAGTCGTTGCAGTTTGTTGCACCACAGGATCAGGATAAGGGAAAGCCAAGATGTGTGGTAGCAGCCTGCGCTCCTGCCTCACCACATAAATCAACTCACTTGCAGTCATCATCCAGTTCATCATACTTTTCATCATTATCAAAACCCGCATGGCGACGGACGAGTGGTGACGGGGACAGGCAGAGATGACTGCCGGGAGTCTCTAGTCACAGGGCGGCACAGATAAGATGGTCCTTTATGCACTTGGATCTAGGCAGCAAAGCTCTTACCTCACTTCGCCCCAAAACGGTGAAGGCAAGAAGCCTCGAGAAGAGATTTTAACATTAAGTATCTGGAGGATCTAGCAGTAGCACATGCTTTCAGAGAGCAGCTAGAACACGGGATGATAAGCAACCATACAACAAACAACCCAAATCCCAGTGCTGAATGGCGTATTCTTGACACTGTCATGGCAAAAACCAGCCGAGAGACCCTCGACCAGATCGAAAGAATACATCAGGACTGGTGTGATGAAAATGACCCGGAAATCAATGTACTTATCGATGATAAACGTACTGCTTTAACTGACTGGCAGAAAAACCCTTAGTCTCGGACCAAAGGAAATACCTTCCGCGAGAAGAAAGCGGTGGTTCAGCGTGAACTTCGCAATCTAAAGAGACACTGGTTTAAAAATAAATTATTTGAAATGCAAAAACTTATAGATCAACACAAGATGCACGAATATTTCAATTCCACTCAAACATTTTATGGGCCAATCACTCACCGCACAGCCTCGCTCCGTTCATATGACATTAACTCCATAATTAAAGATGAAGAAGAGCACTATCGTTCGCTGCTGAACCGAAATACTGATATGGATGTCCTGACTACCCAGCAGGTCTCTCAGCATCCAGAGCTGACCCACCACAGCTATCCTCCATACCTGGATGAAGGAGCTGCTGCCATCAAACAGATGAAGAATAACAAAGCCTCAGGGTCAGATAGAATATCAGCCGAGGTGTATAAAGCAGGAGGACCTCTGCTTACCAGCCATCTCCTCTCACTCCTGGAGAATAAATGGGAAAAGGAGGAAATCCCCCAAGTTCTGAAAGACGCCTCCATCGTCAATATTTATAAGAACAAGGGAGACCGGTGAGACTGTGGCAACTACCAGTGGGATCTCGCTGCTGTCCGTAGTTGGCAAGATTATCGCCCGAGTCCTCCTAAAGAGACTTCTTCCTGAGGAAGAAAACTTCCTCCCTGAATCTCAATGTGGCTTTACACCATCACGTGGCACCACTGACATGATCTTTGCTGCCCGCCAGATACAGGAAAAGTGCAGAGAACAGCGTCGTGACCTGTACATTGCCTTCATCGACGTAACCAAGGCCTTCGACTCGGTCAACAGGGAAGTCCTCTGGTGGACCCTCAGCCGTTTTGGCTGCCTACCAAAATTCATCCCCATTGTGAGGCAACTCCACGATTACATGAAAGGCAGTGTCCTGCACAATGGCACCCAATCTAAGTTTTTCCCCATCCAAACGGAGGTGAAACAAAGATATGTACTGGCGCTAACTCTCTTTTACATTTTCTTGACTGCCTTCCTAAGGTACTCGTGCCAGTGCCAATTTAGCCGGTGGGGTGGACATCCAGTACCGGAAGAAGGTTTTTTCAGCATAAGACGACTCTAGGCAGGCACAAAGGTATCGGCAGCTTCTATTGCTGAAGTTCAGTATGCAGATGACCTCACCTTTGTTGCTGACACTGAACACGACCTACAGGAGATCCTGAACTCTTATGCATATGCGTATGCACACTTCGGCCTTGAGGTGAATATACGTAAGACCCAGATTCTCTTTCAGAATGCCCCTAATTCAGACACACCTCCACCATCCATCCAGCTTAACGGTACTACCCTCTCTAATGTAACCCACTTTTTATTATCACGGATCCCACCTGTCCACCACTGCAGACATCGGATCAGATGTGCATCTCAAGCCTTTGGCAGACTCCGTACCCGTGTCTTCAGCTGTTGGGAGCTGAAAATATTTACAAAGTTGCACGTGTATTGAGCAGTGGTCCTCCCCACCCTGCTATATGGCAGTGAGACATGGGTCACATACAGGAGGCACCTTAAGGCACTTGAAAACTTTCTCCAATGTAGTCTACGTCCCATTCTCCGAGTTTGCTGGGAAGACAAGGGAACAAATGCCAGTATTCTCGATGACACCAACTGTAAGAGCATCGAGGCTACCATTATCCATGAACAACCACGTTGGAATGGCCATGTTACCCGCATGACGACAGTTAACTGCCACAGCAGCTACTTTACAGTCACTTAACGAATAGTAAACGTAACGCCGGTGGGCAACTGAAAATGTATAAGGATAGTCTTAAGACAAACCTGAAAAAGTGCTAAATCGACCCCCTCACCTGGGAGACGAGTACTCCACACCGTAATACTTGGAGGAGCACCACACGAGAAGGTGTCAATACTTTCGAGTTAGCCCGACTGCATACCAAGGCAGACAAGCGCCAACGCTGGAAAGACGCTGCCGCCGCCTCTCCCGCACTAGATAAAGCCTTCCACACATGCAAAATCTGTGAATGACCCTGTCGGTCCCATATCGGCCTCTCTAGTCACCCTAGAGCTAACCAACTAAGGTGACATCCTTAATAACATATAATTTTATCATAGTTGGATGACCGTCATACTCGATTCCGAGTGACAGGAAAGTACTATTTATGTATGTATGCATGTATGTATGTATGTATGTATGTCTCTCGGGTCACAGTTATAAGTCCTTTAGTGGGCAGGGATTTTTCCCAGGTGCATGAAGTCGTCTGAGGTTCGCTAGAGTAAAATACCTAAGTGCGACCTGACCTAAAAATGTTCATGGAAAACTGTGTAGGATTTTGTTTCTTTAGGGTCCCTTGAAAACGTATGAGAGGCAACTTACCCTTTAATACAGGAGAGAGAGAGAGAGAGAGAGAGAGAGAGAGAGAGAGAGAGAGAGAGAGAGAGAGAGAGGTGACAAGCAAGCATAGCAATGTACATTACATACTCGAGAGAAAAAAGAAAAACCCACAAATAGATTTATATGTGATGGTCTAATATTCTTGATTGTGTGCACACTTCACACTCCTGTCATTAGTGTGTTAGAGTGACGGTACACTTTCTCCTGTCATTAGTGTGTTAGAGTGACGGTACACTTTCTCCTGTTATTAGTGTTAGTGACGGTACACCTTCTCCTGTCATTAGTGTGTTAGAGTGACGGTATACTTTCTCCTGTCATTAGTGTGTTAGAGTGACGGTACACTTTCTCCTGTTATTAGTGTGTTAGAGTGACGGTACACTTTCTCCTGTCATTAGTGTTAGTGACGGTACACCTTCTCCTGTCATTAGTGTGTTAGAGTGACGGTACACTTTCTCCTGTCATTAGTGTGTTAGAGTGACGGTACACTTTCTCCTGTCATTAGTGTGTTAGAGTGACGGAACACTCTTGTAGATATGGTGGAGTCTCACTGAACTTTGACGCCATAATGATCACCTTTATGTATGAATCTTTGGATAATCGTCTCTTGCCTTTGCCAATACGCCACACTCTCAATGAACACCAAGGAGGGATCGATCGTGGGTTCTCAAGTTAAATCAAGCCAAAACGGAAGAACTAAATGTGAGATAAATGTTAGATAGTCTATATGTTAGGTTAATGTTATTTTTGAGTGTTGTTTATGTCCCCCGTTAAGTTCATTCTTACATCTTTTACGGGAAATATTCAGCATACGAACCTTTAAGAATGTGTGGCTCAGATTCACAAAAACGACAATAATAGTCACAACACACTTTTTGACGCCATTTTTTAACCTCTAGCTTTGCGTAGTGTAGTCACGAAGCAATGTAATCAAGAAGGAGTTTTAGGTAGGAACACGATCCCTTGAAAATACACCACAAGTTTCTTTCACTTTTTACGTTAACTTGATAAGAGTTTTCTAATTTTCAGAGTTGGGTGGTTTTGTTACCTCATGTCCGTCTTAAAAGTAAAAAACGGTTTCCAATAATTCACACACACACACATACAGGGATTTAATTTGCTGTCGTAATTCAGACTATTGGAAAAATGTTGACGATTTAAGTTGTTGAATTTTTCTTTCGGTTGATATGGGTGAGGGTGGTGCGGATATTGTGTGGCGTGGATTTGATGTTGCCAGGATGGTAGAGAAAGTTTGGAGTGAGAATGGAATACGTGTGTGTGTGGTAGACCGTAGTGGCACAGGGGTGGTAAAGGCTCGGCATCTGCAATATTCACCAGACATTAACATAGCTGCCAGCCGTACGATAGTAAACAACACTGGCTTTTACCAGGAAAATTATAACGTTACGTGACCTTTCAGGAGGAGATTAAATATTTCAACATACAATGAGCATGAAAGGGGGTCAAATACTCCATACTTGAGCCGACATGAAAAATATACATGACAAAGAGTGTTGATTTAGTCTCTGGAGAGGAGAGATGAGCAGTACCACAAAATTATATGTTACAATAAGCTTAAAGGAGCAATGTAAGGTTGACTGTGGGCATAAAGGCAAAAATAACATCAATGGGCTGTTGCAGATGGTGTATGGTCCAGGGTGGTGAGGGAAATATTGATGTAGGTGACAGATTTAAGGGATATTTCACTTCAACACACAGGAACACGGAGAAAACTACTTCTGTGTGTGTTAAGAGGAAAGAGAAGCAGGAGAAGAAATATTACTACTACTACTACTACTAATAATAATAATAATAAGAATAAGAATAATAAGAAAAGAATGTGACTGGGAGTTCACCTTAGAGTGTGTGTGTGTGTGTGTGTGTGTGTGTGGACTCACCTCAATGTGTTGGACTTGGGCGCCGTAATGGCAGTGATTGCGGCCGCACTCCTGGATGAGTGGCACTAACTTCTCCGGCTGGTCGAGTCTCCTTACCGCCTTCTCAACGAAGCCCATCACTCTGTAACACAGTACATGGTTACACACCAGGCCAAGGGGTGACAGGTTGATGGCACCACGTCAGGGGTGGGGGGGGGGGGGGAGCAGACTGAGGTATAAGGCCATGGGAGCTCCTTGCCATGGGAGCTCCTTGCCGTGGGAGCTCCTTGCCATGGGAGCTCCTTGCCATGGGTGCTCCTTGCCATGGGAGCGCCTTGCCATGGGAGCTCCTTGCCATGGGAGCTCCTTGCCATGGGAGCTCCTTGCCATGGGAGCTCCTTGCCGTGGGAGCTCCTTGCCATGGGAGCTCCTTGCCATGGGAGCTCCTTGCCATGGGTGCTCCTTGCCATGGGAGCTCCTTGCCATGGGAGCTCCTTGCCAAGGGAGCTCCTTGCCATGGGGTAACAAGGAAAGAAGGGTCGATACTGTAGGAGGCACCACGCTATTGGGTAGCTGAGAGATCTTTATGTGAGGGACGTGTCGGGTTGGTTGGTAGAGGGAGAAGGGAGCGGAAGGTTAAAGACGTGATACATCAGTTTATATATACAGTATATATATACCTGTCCAATCCAATCGGAGCTAAAAATCCACCTTAGTCACAAGGGCTTACAATATATCTACTCGGTCTCCGGCTTACCTCTTAACATGATTGGTGCTGACCCAGAAAACAACTGTCTAAACTACTACAGCCACACACTCAGCCAACCACTGCTAGTAAAGCCACCGTTTATTCAACCAATCACTATTAAGATTCTTATAGTTATGCCCTCAGTAACAAATTGGTCAAGTTTGTTAAGGATCTATGAATCACTTTACACTTACTATCAAAACCATTATATCATATATTGTCACGTAGACAGAAATTACCTTTGCAATAATTATACATTTGCCGTCAAACCATTATCCTGACTCTTTCTGTCTCCTTGTTTCACCCTAACACAACCCACGGTGTATTGCTTCCCTCACTTATCAGATTACTTTATATCAACTCTACTCTAAAATATGTATATAATTATACTATGAATGCAAAAAAAAAAATAAAGTGATAATCGTGGTTACAGTATCATAAGTATTTACTAACATCATGTTACGTGTACTAATCCAGATGATACTAAATGTACCAGTAAGAGAGCTGAGGCCCTCCATTGGCTCAGTCATGTCAACATCTCAAAGGAACAACCAAGCAAAGAGGCTGTAGATGTAAGGCAACAGGAGTTATGACCTCACATGACAGGCGTTACTGCAACTGACGCCAGATTATAAGGGAGGGTGAAAGTTAGGGCAGGTGATCATAGGTGATGGCTCTGATTCACCGCACACAGGATATAGATATCAGCAAAGTCGCGGACAAAATTGCCTTAAAGCAACCCACATGGATGCTGATATACAGTAAAGGGTTAACACATTGTAATGAAACAACTTTGAAGCCTTATTAATTTTCAAACCAGAATTTAATTTAGTGAATAGATAATTATAACATATCATTCGTGTACATTAGGGTAGACATTCAACATGAGTGCCATTCGTAGCACGGATGAAGTCACAACGGTACTCAGTTTCCCTCCACACATTTTATAACACTTCGGGGATCACGCAGGACACTGCCTCTGTGATGCCCTTTTTGTCCAACACCTTTGTGGACTTCACATAACCCCAAGAAACGGGGTTATAGAACATAAAACACAAGGGACGACAGTTTAGAACGAGGCAATTACTCTCAAAATCACCTTATTCGGCAATCAAGAACCACAACCACGATCATGGAGTTGTGCATAAGACAATCCTTCCTCACCAAGGCAGGATGACAAACGATCTCCAGAAACGAATAGTCAGGTCAACTACACTCGTGTTCGTCTAGAGCGGTCACCCCTTTGGACCCTACATTTAATTTAGCTCTGTTGTGTATTCTTATAATCGATTGTTGTTGTCATAATTACATTTAACTTCACTGTTCAAACTTCTCCCCGGTCAGGATTTGGATGACATCATTTAAATATGTTATTTGACTTCATTTAATAGTTTGTTTTTTAGTATCAATACTTACGTGTGCTTCGTGTGTGTGTGTGTGGAGAGAGCAATAGAGTAATGATAATCAACAGTTTATTAAAAGAATATAGCATCCTAAAGTCTGAAAGTATACACTTAACATTGATGATAAAAGTTACATATAGTGAAATTGGGAGGAGGTCACTTGATTGACAAAAGATTTCAGTCCGAAAAGATAAGTAATATGGAGTGAATATATTAATTAACTACACATCTGGTAGTGGGGGAACAGATTTCGTAGAGTCTTGTGACTTGATACTGGCAGCAACAAAGTCCTTCTAACGGTTTGGAAGGACTTTGTATACAGGTGCTAAGAGCAGTCCTGGCCAATCCCTCCCTCGAGCTGGTCACAGTCAACATACATTAATCATCCCCAAAACGTGTCACTGGTAAGTCCCTCAGCTCACAAGGGGTAATGGAGAGAGTTCTTGTTCCTTCTATAATGTAGTTAGGAATTCTTATTTTTCACCTGGAGCAGTTGGGAGTCCTCATTTATCACCTAGAAGTCCTTATTTCTCTCCTACCAGGGTGTGTGAGGTCCGTATCGGGTGACTATTGAGTTAAGTTGTAGGCTGATCCTTAATCTTTGCACTATATTACT
The DNA here is from genome assembly GCA_958450375.1 of Homarus gammarus. Taxonomy (NCBI): domain Eukaryota; kingdom Metazoa; phylum Arthropoda; class Malacostraca; order Decapoda; family Nephropidae; genus Homarus; species Homarus gammarus. The sequence goes on along the minus strand of CAUDMG010002816.1, from coordinate 1,220,024 downwards.
GGTAGGAGGCTGTTGATAAATCCTGATAGGGGAGACATGGGGAGAGGCAGGAGACAACAATCTAGCCTTGGCACCACAGAGACGCCAAATATACTGTATGTCTTCAGTCCATGGAACCTAAGGGCGAAGTGTGTGTGTGTGTGTGTGTGTGTGTGTGTGTGTGTGTGTGTGTGTGTGTGTGTGTGTGTGTGTGAAGGACGTGCAAAAGTTTAAAAGTCTGAAAATGTAATCATATTTGGTTTCATTAAGTTAGGTAAGATGAATGAAATTTAGAGCTGTTCTTTAGAAACGCTAGCAACCTTGAGTCACTCAGACCAAAATATCTCATCAAGGTGAACAATTCTTACCCACACACCAGCTCCTCCCTTTGTCCTCACATAAGTCATCCAATTAATTATTCACTTTATTCATAGATACTTTGGAGTCTGGTTAAACCTACCACACCTCCCAGGTTGATTCAGGCAGCACGAATTATTACGACAAATATTTTAATGTCTTCAAATGTTTGGCTTTAATTTATTGCAGCGTTTACCAGAGGTTAGCCAATTATACTTGGGAGGTCACGTCAGGGGTTCACAGTTGACACAAAGGTATTTTAAGAACCTGAAGAACCTGTGTGTGTGTGTGTGTGTGTGTGTGTGTGTGTGTGTGTGTGTGTCCCCTCCCAAAGAAGCACCTGTGCCAATATTGAATACCTAATATGATACCTTAACATATTCGAGTCACTAACTTGCAGCGTATTTTATGAGATATAATGCCCCTGAGTGTGGAGTGTGGTTCATGAATATATATTGTTATAAAGAGGGAAAGAGAGAGAGAGAGAGAGAGAGAGAGAGAGAGAGAGAGAGAGAGAGAGAGAGAGAGAGAGAGAGACCTGTTACACTCACGCCCAATATGCTTACGACACTTCCTTCTCTCTTTCTCTCTCTGTCATCTCTCCTTATCTCACTATAGTTCCTTGCTTCCTTGCCTCTTTCCTCATCTGTTCCTCTGTTTGTCGGTCTGTCTGTCTCTACCTCACTTCACCTCTCCCCTCTTCCCTTTCATTGTTTCTCTTTAATTTATCCTCCCCTTCCACACCCCAATTGTCTCTCTGTTTTAATCTCTCTTCCCTTTGACCTTCTATTTCTCTCTGTCTCTCATTAATCTGTGCTCTTTCAGTCTCTCTCTATCTCACTTTCTCTCTCCTCCTCCTGCCTCCCTCACTTCCCCATCTCTCCCTCTCTCTGCACCCTGTATGCAAATTTATATAACATGCAATATACCTACCTACATACATACAGACATACATACATACATACATACATACATACATACAGTACATACATAAGTCAATTGTACTAAACGATTACCCCAAGACGGTGATTTCAGTTATTTTTTCCGCGAGTTTTACTTGTTTTCGGTAAACTCAGTGAAAAATGCATCTTTTTTATTCTAATTTCCTTTTATTCTTTTATTATAACTGCAAAATTGGTTATAATGAGAAAAAAATATATAAACTTGTAATGTTGCCTGAAAAAAAAAATGTAGGAAATTTATAGAATAAGTAAAATGAAATACGTTGAATATTTAATTTGATATGAAGGTATAATGATAAATATAATAATGAGTACACACAGAGGGTTGGAGGATCAGGGAAAGGCAGAGAATGGGATGGATGGATGAATAAAATGGATGAATAAAGAAATTTACGGCCTTGTGGGTCGTGGTCGCCAACCCCCAGACCTGATGACGCCCCCTTGATTAATTGAAAACAACAAGTGTTAGTTGTTTGCAATAATAAGTCATCATAAATCATCCGAAAATAATGTAAACAACTTTATTGACTGTACGTGATAGGGTGTTCTGTGACGTTACGATCTGACCTTGTCCTGAGGATATATTTATTTTATTCTTCTCTACCATCATCCCTCGTCGCCTATTCCCTAATCCCTTTCCATACATCTCAAGTGAACTTTGCCAATATAATCTTAACCAAAAGAAGATCGATGTTATGAGTTTCAACCTCCCCGAGTTAAACTGTCCTGCCATTCTGTGAAAACAAATGAACATGGCCCTATCAAAAAATCTGTAATATAAGAATACTAATTTAGTATCGCGCCTGAGCTATATTTCACAAAGGGATTAAATTTTTGTTTTTTTGAGTTTAATAACAACGTGAATATTAATTTAACATTAAAATAGATCTCACTATGAATGTGTTAGTCTACAGAAGTTTCATCAGGAAATGTTAATATAAATGAGTCTAGTTATTCATATATTGACAACATTTACTCTCTATTTTACTTATCTAATTTTATTAAACAATTTTACTGTCTCCTTTTCTCTTTATTCCGCTTCGTTATCTCTTCTTTCTCCCCCTCGTCTCTCTCTCTCTCATTTCAATTGTTTTTTTTAAATATTTTCCATCTCATTTTCTTCCTGACTATCGTTTATCTAATTTTTGTGTGACATTCTATCTTGCAGTCTCTCTCTCTCTCTCTCTCTCTCTCTCTCTCTCTCTCTCTTATTAGACATTCCTTTAAACATTCTGCCCTCCGGTGCATCTCTCCGTGTGTCTCTTCCCTTCTCTTCTCTTCTCTTCTCTTCTTTTCTCTTCTCTTCTCACTATGCAGATTCTTACAGCGATGTCCAGGAGTTCATGCATACAGGGAGAGAAGCTTATTAACGCCTGCCGTAAAGACATCGCCAGGGCAGGCAGAAGGTGATTTTCTAAATGTCTGGCACTGTTGATGGCTGGTGATGTTGATGGCTGGTGCTGGTGATGTTGATGACTGGTGCTGGTGATGTTGATGGCTGGTGCTGGTGATGACTCGTGCTAGGGCTGGTGATGACTCGTGCTGGTGATGATTTCTTGCGATATTAATATAAACTTCACGTTCTATTTCCTTCTTTAGTGTATCCTTAGTGTGTGTGTGTGTGTGTGTGTGTGATACAACGCAATAGAGTTTCAGTGGAGAATATCCTGGTATGTGTGGAGGTGATCGCTGGCACCAAGAATCACTGTTCAATATTATCTTTGTGTGTATTGGTTGTACATGTAACAGCCTAACCTAACCTAACCTAACCTGATCTAACGTAGCGTAACGTAACCTAACCTAACTTAACCTAACATAACTTATGCTAACCTGATCTGGCCTAACCTATAACCTAATGTAACTTAACCTAACCTAAACTACACGACACAGTGAAGGAACTCGTATACACACACACACAAGTCTGCAAAGAAGTCTCACTACCCAACAAAATTGCAACACCTGAAGCAGACCAACATCAGTCAATGGAATGGTAAGCTTAAATAACTCTGTGGACTAAACAATAAGACACACCTCCTCCCCTTCCTTAGCCATCTCACTAATGTTGACGCAGCTGAGCAAACAAATAACCATTTCGCTACTATATGTCAGACGCTCCCCCGGCTTGACACAACCACTCTTCCTACTAACCTACCAGCCCCCCTTCCCACTGACTTAGTAGAAGAATTTGAAGTAGCAAAACGTCTGGACAAACTCAAGTTAAAACGCTCCACCGCCTCTATTGACTTACCAATGAAACTCTTCAAGGAGTTCTCCCCGGAGCTTGCTAAACCCCTCTGCTCCATCATCAATGCTTCCCTCAGTCAAGCCAGATGCCCAGCTGACTGGAGGACTTCATATGTGTCACCAGTGCCCAAGTCAACCAGCCCACAATCCTTAAATCAGCTACGACCCATTGCAATCACCCCAATACCCAGCTTAATCTGCGAAAGTTTTGTGTTCGACTGGGCTTATGCTGGTAAAGCAGGAGCCGTAGATCCTCAGCAATTTGGTAATATGAAAACTTCCTCCACCACTCACTGTCTTGTCAGCTTTCTCGACTACATATACCGCCATCTGGAGAAACGAAAAACGTCTGTAGCTGTCGCCTTCATTGACTTCACTAAAGCATTCGACCTAGTCGACCACAATTTAATCATCAACAAAGCTACCGACCTCGGGTTTCGAAGTCTTATACCATGACTTACAGACTTCCTCAGTGACCGACGCCAAGCTGTGCGCTTCCGAGGGGCTGTCTCCACCTTTCAGTCACTCACCTGTGGCATCTCCCAAGGCACCAAGATGGGACCACTATGCTTCCTTATGCCGCTCTTCAGGATTTATTGAACAGTCTCCAAAACTGAGCCACCAACAACCACGTCACCATCAATCATACCAAGACCACGGTTATGCACATCAACCTCTTCTCCGACGTTGTCCCACCCCCTTCCATTACTCTAGGTCCGAACACACTCCAGGTTGTAGATTCCACGAAGCTCCTCGGCGTCACCATAGACAACAAACTAAATTGGAAACCACACGTCAGTGAAGTTTTCAAATCCTCCAGTTTCCGTCTCCACCTCCTCTGCCGACTCAAGTCCCTCGGAGTTCCTGCACTCGAGCTCCTCAGTGTTTACCCAACATTCATACTTCCCAAGCTCACCTATGCCTCCCTACCTGGTCTTCCTCCCTAAATGCCACACAACGTAAACACCTAGAAAAAGTGCAAAAGAGACACATTGACCCTCTAGGCTCTCACTGACCATCACCACGACCTCAGCTGCAAATTTGGTGAGAAGCTTCTGCTCCATCCTCGACACTGGCTCCTACTACCACCTGAGATCCCTCGCCCGAGAATTGCTGTTCGACACCACAACCGCATCCAGACTATACGAGCACGAACTGATTACTATAAGAACAGCCCAGTCCCAACCATTGCAAAAATTATCAATAAATTGTAATAAACCAGTGTATTCACTCCCAGTAAATCTTACTTTTTGCACTGTCACTATGTTGAAATGCCCTGTAGTTTGAGCTTCTCCCCACCTAGTTATTATATATCTTATTTGTATCACTTATCTTACTTGTATATTATTTGTAAATCGAGAGACCCATTCCCCATTTATGTAACTGTATATTTTCAGCCTTCCGGCTGCTATGCTCTTTCAATAAACCGTTAATTAGTATTATTATGACAGACACACACACACACACACACACACACACACACACACACACACACACACAAACACATACACAGAAAGAAACGATATATTCACCGTCAAGTACAGAAAGGTCTTATCACGAGTCATCTTTGTCGAATTCTGAAAATATCTGGCCTGAGGGCTGGCTGCGTTCAGACAATACAGGAGGAAATGGTGTGTGTGGGATGTGGAGAGACACACACATTGACGCCCTCCCTCCACTGTGTCTGTTTAGGAGATAACATTGAAAAGATTCCTCCAAAGGCGATGTTTTGGAGTGGAAATCAATGTTTTTTTTTATTATTTTTTTTTTTTAGAAACCTTCAGTATTATTTTGCATGTTGTTATAATAATCTAAATATCTTTATCTTATTACCCCACATTGATATAGGTAATCCACTCGGTTTTGAAGATACGATTCCCCCCTCCGCCCCCCCCCCCCAAAAAAAAAAATCCTCCAAAGACGTCGTTTTGAAATGCTAAACAATACCTCTCAGGAATAGTATTTTTCCCCTGAGAGTTTCATAATCTACAAAAAAAAATTCCATAAATATTAAACCTTTTCTTGTTTTTTTCGATAATTATTCTTACCATCATCTGAAAGGACGAACATTCAGACATTCATAGGGTCATCTACTCGACCCTATAAGGAAGGTGTAATTTGGACGACGTTTTGACAGTAACCTCAATATTATACATCTTTATTATCTAATACTAGTGTCTACATATACTACCTGTTTCTACTAGCTACTTCACCTGTCTAATTCTGTCTCTTTCTACTGCTATTTTTTACTATTACTATTTTGTTCACTTGTCTTCTTACCCGGTTACTTATAAACTTCTAGTGAGTGAGAGAGAGAGAGAGAGAGAGAGAGAGAGAGAGAGAGAGAGAGAGAGAGTACAACACACTACAGTGGTCGTCAGCTTCTCTATGGTCAGATGATCTGGCCTGGACAATGGCTTTGTTATTGTTGCTGCCGCTAGTGTCTGCTGGGTCTGTTGTTTGCTGGGTTTGTTTACTGTTGGGTCTGTTGTCTGCTGGGTCCATTTACTACTTAGTCTGTTGTGTGTTGGGTCTGTTGTCTGCTGAATCTGTTTACTGTTGGATCTGTTTACTGTTAGGTCTGATGTCTGCGTGGTCTGCGAAGGGCTTAGATGATGGGGAGGTTTAGGTTAGGTTAGGTTAGATGATGGGGAGGGTTAGGTTTGGTTAGGTTATGTTAGGTTAGGTTATGGGGAAGTTTAGGTAAAGGATTGAGAAGGTTTAATGATGGGAAGGGTTTAGGTAAGCGTCATGCCACTGGCTGGTGTGGTGTACATTTCACACTACTTGAAGTCCGCCCTCAGTGAAGTGCAGGAAGGTAAATATTGACAAGAGCGTCTCCAACACTCCATTGTGTGTGTGTGTGTGTGTGTGTGTGTGTGTGCGAGTGTGTGTGTGTGTGTAATAATAATAATAATAATAATAATAAACGGTTTATTAATAGAGTTGCAGCCGGTGGCTAAACATATTCAAACTTGCATGTGATTTAGACATAATAATACACGTTCAATACATTTACAGGGCTGTACAGTACATAAATCAGGAGTTGTTTATTATTTAACAATAGTTGGGATGGTGCTATTCTTATATCTATCAGTGCGGGCTCTTATGGGCTGAATTTTGTTGTAGTGGCGGATTGCGCGAGGTGGGCGGGGGACTGCAGGTGGCAGTTAGTGGCTATGACGAGGATGATGCAGTAGTCCACTACCAAACCCTGCTAGTGCGTGATGATGGAGGTCACTGAGGGATGGCATTTCCAGGGTGGAGAGAGCGTTGTTGTAGCCGGAGTATTCTGCGCCGAGCATGATTCTGCAGGCCCTCTTCTGTACCTTCTCTAGCTGACGTTGTTGGGTAGAGTTGAGAGAAGATGACCAGGCTGGTAATGCATACGTTAATTTTGGGAGTACAAATGCGTTGTAGATAGTCCTCAGCTCTGGCATGGGTGCCCCAAGTGTCCTGAGTCGTCGTAGCATGTAGAATCGGTACGAAGCTGCCTTGAGTGTGTTGTTTACATGGGCCAGGAAACTATCTAAGCAGTGTGATGTAGAGGAGGTCCTCATATTGCTAAAATGCTGTGGATCAATTGACTGATAAATAGTAGCAAATGCCCATTTAAAAACAAAGTGAGTGTGTGTGTGTGTAAGTATTAAGTAGTAATAGTAATAGTAGTAGTAGTAGTAGTAGTAGTAGTAATGTGTGGGTGTGTAAGTAGTAGCATCCCAGAAATTATGTCAAAGCCTGGTTGAGATGCCAACTGTCCTTCTCTCTGCTTAGGTCTGCTTTGCTTTGCCTCAGGGGAACGAGAGCATCGGCCCCAAACCCGACAACAGTCGCAGATATCGACTTTGAGGCAACAGTCACTGAATGCCGCATAGATCTGCGGCTCAACTAACTCAACACAGCCAGGGTAGCTACTTATGTATTAAGATAGTTAATTTTAAGGTAATAAAATGACGGCAAAGGTGTGGCTATTGGGGGAGGCTGGAGGCCACGTTAAAAAAAAAAGAATGTAGGAGTAGCACTAGTAGTAGTAGTATAGGAATCCATCAGACCTCTACATAGTAAACAACAAGGCTTTAAGAGGTGATACCATCTTACAGTCGACCGAGGGAACAACACAGGGAGACCCTGTTGCAATGGCAATGTATGCAATTGGCCTATCAGTGCTCCAACAAGAAATAAAATTTAAAACAACTGGGGTCAAACAAGTGGCATATGCTGATGACCTTACAGGAGCAGGAAAAGTGGAGGTCATCAAAAAGTGGTGGGACTTGGTAACATCGCGAGGTCCACAAATAGGGTACCACCCAAACGCCAGCAAGTCCTTCCTCATCGTGAAGCCAGAACATTATGAACGGGCATTGGAGGTTTTTGGCGGAAGTGAGGTCAAAATAACTAAGGACGGCCAAAGACATCTAGGCGCAGTAATTGGCACTACGGACTTCAAGACCAAGTACGTAGCGGGAAAGGTGAATGAGTGGGTTAGTGAAATCCAAGCTCTGTCTGAGATTGCTAACACAGAGCCACATGCGGCCTTTGCTGCATTCACCCATGGAGTCAAGCATCGCTGGAACTACCTGATGCGTACTATCCCTGATATAGGACACCTACTCCACCCTCTGGAAGAAGCTATCAGTGTCAAGTTCATTCCCAAATTAGTGAAACACCCCGACTTAACCCCAACAGAAAGAGCACTTCTTGCACTTCCACCAAGACTGGGAGGGAGGGGACTAACAAATCCAGAGGAGATTGCTGCCACTGAACATCAAAATTCACTTAAGCTCACGGCAGCCCTCACGGACCACATAACAGCCCAGAATGCAACAGAAGAAGTGGATACCAGCGAAGTAAATAAGATTCGTAGGTCCATTACGACAGATCGAGAGCACTGCCAAAATGATAAGTTGCAGCAACTATTGCTGCAGGTTCCAGAAAATTTGATAAAAAAAGTAGCTATAGCGCAGGAGGTGGGCGCCTCGAATTGGTTAACTACGTTACCGATAAGGGCAAATGGTTTCAGTCTTAATAAACAAGAATTTACAGATGCCATTGCTCTAAGGTACGGTCGGCCAATAGAAGGTTTGCCCTCCCAATGCGTGTGTGGCTCTTCCTATGATGGCGATCACGCCATGGTGTGCAAGAAGGGGGGCTTCATATGCATGAGGCATGACGAGGTAAGGGATCTCACAGCAAATATGTTGAAGGAAATCTGCCGGGACGTCATGGTAGAACCGATCTTTCTTCCATTGGATGGTGAGATCTTCCAACACAGGACTTCAAACACATCTAACGAAGCCCGTGTGGACGTCAGTGCTCGAGGATTTTGGACGCGGGGACAGCGAGCTTTCTTCGACATCAGGATTTTTGATCCCATGGCCGCATGTCACCGTAACCTAGCTCTCGATGCTGCACTTAGGAGGAACGAGAAAGACAAGAGAAGGGCATATGGGGAGAGAATTCAAAACGTTGATCAAGGCAGCTTCACTCCTCTAGTGTTCACAACCTCTGGTGGGATGGGACCAAGTGCAAGATGTTTCTACGCCAGACTCGCGGAGTTGATCTCCGAACAGAAGCAGCAGCCCAGAAGCTATGTTACAGCCTGGATGAGATGTCGACTGTCTTTCTCTTTCCTTCGGTCGGCTTTGCTCTGCCTCAGGGGAACGAGAGCTTCTGCCCCAACTCCGACAACTGCTGCAGATATTGACTATGAGGCTACTGTCACTGAATGCCGCATAGATCTGCGGCTCAACTAATTTAACACAGATAGGATAGCTTCTTATGTATTAGGATATTTAATATTAAGGTAATTAAATGGTGGCGAAGGTGTGGCTATTGGGGGAGGCTGGAGGACAGTTTATGAAAAAAAAAAAATAGTAGTAGTAGTAGTAGTAGTAGTAGTAGTAGTAGTAGTAGTAGTAGTAGTAGAAGTAGTAGTAGTAGTAGTAGTTGTTGTTGTAGTAGTAGTGGCACCACTGACATTATCTTTGCTGCCCGCCAGATACAGGAAAAATACAGAGAACAGCATCGTAAACTGTACATGGCATTCATCGACCTAACCATGGCCTTCGATTAAGTCAACTGGGAAGCCTTCTGGCGGACCCTCGGCCGTTCTGGCTGCCCACCAAAATTCTTCGCCATTGAGAGGCAATTCCACGATGGCATGAACGGCAGTGTCCTGCGCAATGGCACCCAGTGTGAGTTCTTCCCCATCCAAACGGGGGTAAAACAAGGGTGTATACTGACTCCAACTCTCTTTTCCATTTTCTTGGCTGCCTTCCTTACTCGTGCCAGTGCCAATTTAGCTGGGGGGGGTGGACATCGAGTACAGAATAAAGGGTCTTCTCAACATCAGACAACTCCAGGCAGAAACAAAGGTGTCGGCAGCTTCCATTATTAAACTTCAGTATGCAGACGACCTCACCCTCGTCGATCACACTGAACGTGACCTATAGGAGCTCCTGAACACCTACGTAGATGTGTAGGCAGACTTCGACCTTGAGGTAAGACCCAGATTTTCATTCAGCTTGCCTCTGATTCAGCCGCAACTGCACCATCCATCCAGCTTCTTTTTTATTTTATTATTATTATTATTATTATTATTATTATTATTATTATTATTATTTTTTATTATTATTATTATTATTATTATTATTAATATTATTGTTTTTTACGGGGATTAGCCCACCCGGGATCAGGTCACTGACCCACATCGGGGCCTGGGGGGCGAAAACGTAATAATAATAATAATGATAAGAGAGCGTTGTGACGGTAGCCAGGTACAGATACATTTTGGAACCAGTACTTGTTAACAGTGCATAACAGGGACGTGGCCGATTGCGCAAGCGACTAACAGGCCGAACAGTGGCGAAGAGGATAAGTAAAGAATAGTAGAGAGCACAATACGTGTACTGTGTAGCCAACAAGACATCCCTTCTAACTTTGTCAAAGAAAACGGAACCGATGCCCTCGGGGTAGGGTAACATACCTACTGTAAGACCCGGTTAAAGGTCATATATTGTTTTATTCGACTCTCTAGCTGAAAATGATTAAATCAACTGTTTAAAATGATTGTGTTTATATTATTTATTTGTTTTTATGGGCCAATTTTTATTTTCGGTCAACACGGGAATCATAGGAATTCTGTCTTTGCAATCCATAGTTTTGACAATTCTAAGACACTTTTCTATGACGCTTCCCTCGTAAATTACTTAACGAAACCTCCTGGAATATATAAGGGAAACTTCATAAAAAAAAAGTGTCTTAGAATTGTTTAAACCATTGATTGCAAAGATAAAATGCCAATGATTCCCGTATTGACCGAAAGTAAAATAATACCTTTATGTTGGATTAATTTCTATGAGCATATAATTAATTGAAGAACAAATAAAACTGTCTTTATTTGTATTTAATTGTGTGAGAGAGAGAGAGAGAGAGAGAGAGAGAGAGAGAGAGAGAGAGAGAGAGAGAGAGAGATCTTACTTTTAAATTTACGGTCTTTCCAGAAATACTAGAACATTAAAATAAAAATAGCTTTATCGTTAATTATCAACATAGGCCACCAGGTCTTGCTATCAATGTTGTCAGCTTTTACGAAAAACAGGGACCCATTTTAAGGCAGGTCTAACTATACTGCGTCACTCTTGCTCACCAGGTTGGAGAAATGACAGGAATACTTGTAATGATAAGAGAATAGTGGCTTTCATGTTATTCTGAATGTAATGCAATACAGCATAATTGTATAACCTTGGCTGTATATCCGGGTAATGTACTTTGTATGTATGTATGTATGTATGTTTAGAGAGTTTCTTACTTATACGTATGAATACATTATGCTTCCAATATCTTCCCAGGCGGTAGTACCTCCCTGTTTGATAGCTGCCTACTACTTAATATCTACTTGATGATTAAACACCGTATTGCCAAATAAGGGGGTTAGGTTAGATTCGGTTAGGTTAGGTTAGGTTAGGTTAGGTTAGATTTCGTATGGAGAGGTTAGGTTTGGTTATGGTAGTTTAGGTTAGGTTAATATTTGGGTGCTTAATCCCCCAGCTCCTCTAACTCCTCCCCCAGCTCCTCTAACCCCTCCCCAGCTCCTCTAACTTCCCACCAACTCCTCTAACCCCTCCCCCAGCTCCTCTAACCCCTCCCCAGCTCCTCTAACCCCTCCCCCAGCTCCTCCAGCCCCTCCCCAGCTCCTCTAACCCCTCCCCAGCTCCTCCCCAGCTCCTCTAACCCCTCCCCCAACTCCTCTAACCCCTCCCCAGCTCCTCTAACCCCTCCCCAGCTCCTCCAACTCCTCCCCCAGCTCCTCTAACCCCTCCCCAGCTCCTCCCCCAGCTCCCCCAACTCCTCCCTGTGGTCTCTGACAGATTAAAGGACTTATGGGTTATTTACGGTTGGATGTGGCCATAATAGCTCTGTCAGCTGTGGTCTGGTTGTAGTTGTGGTGATGAAACCCTCTCTCCATCACTATGGTTACAAGAAAGAGAGAGAGAGAGAGAGAGAGAGAGAGAGAGAGAGAGAGAGAGAGAGAGAGAGAGAGAGAGAGAGACTTCTATTTCAGTACACACACTGTGGGGGTTTCAGTGGACAACACCGCACCAGACTACTCATCGCTCCAAGGCACCCTGGACAGGCTACAGGCATGGACTATGGAGAACAAGGTCACCATCAACTACACCAAAACCGTAGTCATGCACATCAATACCGCCACCACTCCAGTGCAAGCCCCAGCAGTCACAATGGGTGCCCATCCTCTCCAGCTGGTGCAGTCTGCCAAACTCCTGGGTGTAACTATAGACAACAAACTTGACTGGAAGGCCCATGTAAATAACACAGTCATGGCAGTCTCGTACCGTCTTTACGAAGACTTAGGTCACTTGGGACACCCACGCCAGAGCTGAGGACCATCTACAACGCCTTTATTCTCCCCAAACTAAGGCATGCGTCACCAGCCTGGTCGTCTTCTCTCAACTCCACCCAACAACGTCAGCTAGAGAAGGTACAGAAAAGGGCCTGCAGAATCATGCTCTCTCCACCCTGGAAATGCCATCCCTCAGTGACCTCCACCACCAAGCACTGGAAAGGTTTGGCCGTGGACTACTGCACCACTCTCGCCATCGCCACCTCCTGCCATCTGCAGTCCCCCCACCCAACTCGCGCAGTCCGCCACTACAACAAAATTCAGCCCATAAGAGCCCGCACCGATAGATATAAGAACAGCACCATCCCATCTATTGTTAAAATAATAAAGAACTCCTGATTTATGTACTGTACAGCCCTGTAAATGTATTCAATGCATATTATATCATTATGTCTAAATCAAATGTAAGTCTGTATATTTTCAGCCACAGGCTGCAACTCTATTAATAAACCGTTTATTATTATTATTATTATTATTATACACACACACACACACACACACACATATACTACTACTACTTCACTGTCACTCGGAATCGAGTATGACGATCATCCAGCTATGATGCAATGATACGAGTTACTGAGGATGCCACCTAGGTTGGTGAGTTATGAGGTGACTAAAGAGGCCGATACGGGACTGACAGAGACGTTCACAGATGTTGCACATGTGGGTGACTCCATCTAGTGCGGGAGGGGCGGTGGCAGCGTCTTTCCGGCGATGGCGCTTGTCTGCCTCGGTTTGCAGTCGGGATAATTCGAAAGTATTGACACCTTCTCGTGTGGTGCTCCTCCAAGCGTTACGGTGTGGAGTGACTGTCTCCCAGGTGAGGGGGTCGATTTGGCACTTTTTCAAGTTTGTCTTAAGACTATCCTTATTCCTTTTCAGTTGCCCGCCAGCGTTACGTTTACTATTCGTTAGATGACTGTAAAGTAACTGCTTTGGCAGTCTACTGTCGTCCATGTGGGTAACATGGATAGTCTAACGTAGTTATTCATGGATAATGATAGCCTCGATGATCTTACAGTTGGTGTCAGTAAGAATACTGGCATTTGTTCTCTTGTCTTCCCAGAGAACTCGGAGGATGGAACATGGACTACGTTGGTGTAAATTTTGAAGTGCCTTGAGGTGCCTCCTGTATGTGACCCATGTCTCACTGCCATATAGCAGGGTTGGAAGAACCACTGCTCGATATACGTGTAACTTTGTAGATAATTTCAGCTCCCTACAGCTGAAGACAAGGGTACGGAGTCTGCCAAAGGCTTGAGATGGACATCTGAACCGATGTCGAATCTCTTCATCGATGTCCGCGGTGGTGGACAGGTGGGAGCCGAAATACTGAAAGTGGGTACCATTAGATACTGCAGTACCGTTAAGCTGGATGGATGGTGGAGGTGTGGCTGAACCAGGGGCAGGATGAAAGAGAATCTGAGTCTTACGCACATTCACCTCAATGGCCAACAACAAGCTTAGTCCTCAATTGCCCTAACCTAACCTGACCTGACCTAACCTAACCATGAGGATTGAGACCCAGTTCGAATCGGTCCTAGTCCTAATGGTCCATACTCCTAATAGGTCCTAGTCTTAATGGGTTCCGGTCTTATAAGTTAGGTCAGATTGGGGTCTTTTAGGATTTAGGAGCCATTACACCACTCAACCTTAGCACTAAATTCAGTGGGAGTGACCGAGTGAGTGACCGAGTGAGTGAGCGTGGGAGTGAGTGAGTGACCGAGTGAGTGAGCGTGGGCGTTAGTGAGTGACTCCAGAATTACCAGGAATTCCACGAGAGAAAATTCCACTCACCCAATATACAAGAGTGGGATACAATAACGCCATGTGGATATTTTTCCCCGCGCCAGATAATAATAGTCCACTAGGTAAGTAAAGGTGGATAGAATTCCATCCTTTGGTTTTTTATTGAACAAGCCCTGATACTTGGTTAGGTTAGGTTAGGCTAGGCTAGGTTAAGTAGGGTAGGTTAAGTTTGGTTAGGTTAGATTAGGATATTTGGATTGGTTAGGTGGGATAGTTTAGGTTAGGTTAGATTAGGTTAGGCTAGGTTAGGCTAGGTTAAGTAGGGTAGGTTAAGTTTGGTTAGGTTAGATTAGGTTATTTGGATAGGTTAGGTGGGATAGTTTAGGTTAGGGTTAGGTTAGGTTAGATAGGATAGGTTAGGATTGGTTACGTTAGGTTGAAATATAGCAGACAGTGACATCAGTTCATTAACACTATGACCATAAACTGACACATAAGATACTGGTGTTGCTGATGGGAATTCTACATGTAAGAAGAATGTAAGTGTCAGTTTTAAACAGATCTCGCCCTCTTGAGGAATTATTAGAGGTCTTGTGAGGAGAAACTTCCAACCCAAGTTTCAAGAAAATCTGTCAACACCTTCAAGAGTTATCATCACGTTGACAGGAGGGATGGATGACAATTGTGGTGGTTATGGCGGCGCGCGTTACTCCATATCCCGCCAATTCGTTCAGGATATAATAAGTGTGAATATTCCAGCCCTATGAATTTGCATATATTGCTTGCGGGGATAATGCATATATGTCCTCAATATTGCAAACAGATTGTGTGTGAATATTTTGCCTCGTGACATTAAACCTGAAGCCCACGCTGGAGACTTTGTCTACCACACAGTCCGTATATACCGACGCAATATTGCGGCTCCAACAGTGTGTACATAATATTGGGTGAAATCTTGACGTTAATATCATTCACAATTTTCTGGGGGAAATTTCTAATCCCGACGGTGTATAAAAATTGTAAGTGTATTGATTTTGTCATTTTCCGAGATAGGTAAAAGATAATTAGTTGCTGAGATAAGCAGAGGCCACAGCTCTCGTGAATAAAGCTGGACACTGATGGTTATCGGACACGATCTACATACTGAAGTGGCATGTTTGGAGTCACATCTATCCGCCAAATATTTCTTAAGGTACAATATATGAATCTCTTAATACTGCGTAGTCGAGGGGAGACCATCTTAAATACCATCTTACTACCAGAACACTTGATTTTTTTACCAGTTTCTTATCCTTTGCACAAGAGTTTCATTTCAGATAATCCCCTCAGGAAAGAGATCTATGTTGTCACCTCAGGACATAACAAGATATTAGTATACATGAAATAAATGTTATATGTCAGGTTACTGTCACCACTTGTACCGAACTAGACGATATTCTTTATAACCCGACTTTTTTTTTCCCATATCAGGTCATCTTAGCAAACCATATGACCTTAAATGTAATGTTTTTTGATGATCTGAATAATCTCCGGGGATTTAATATAACCTTCTCGCCTCTTATCTATGGCTGGGAGGGGCGTGGGCATGACTTACCTAAGGGCGTGGGCATGACTTACCTAAGAGCGTGGGCATGGCTTATCTAATGCCGTGGGTATGACTTACCTAAGGGAGTGGGCATAACTTACCTAAGAACGTGGGCATGGCTTATCTAATGCCGTGGGTATGACTTACCTAAGGGAGTGGGCATAACTTACCTAAGAGCGTGGGCATGGCTTATCTAATGCCGTGGGTATGACTTACTTAAGGGAGTGGGCACAACTTACCTAAGGGCGTGGGAGCGGAGTTCCTTGGACTGCTGGACCTCCTCCATGGGCAGGCCGCGGAAGGGCGTGAACACCTCCTGAACGTCTGGGTGAGTCTCAAACAACCTGGCGAGGATACAGTTGAACAATGAACCAACGATTCAAGAATTAAACAAGTAATTCTATTGATCAGTAAAATAATCAGTTAATCAGAAAGTGAATGAATCAGTCAATTATATCAACACAGAGGGATATCAAGTAGTTAATTTAATAGTCATCAAACTCAATTAATTAATACACATGAATCTACCAACATTCAGAGTCAGTATTCAATTGCGTCAGTCGGTCATTCTTGTTCAGCCAAAAAATTGACACATTTACCTGCAACAGAATGATTAATTGACTGATTGCGTCCACCACTCGTATCCAAGGCTTCAGACTCTCAAAAATAACTCAGAACCCACTGCAGTTACGGTCGAGTCTTGGTGGAATTACGACGCCATTATACTGTACTCTACCTATCCTTTGTGTGCCATATAGCATTAGTGAACTCCATAGCTACGTAATTGAACACACACACACACACACACACAAGACACGTTAAGGGGAAGTACTGTACTTAACCCTACGACCGTAAACAAACCGTGTTGGATAAACTTATCGCAAATCCTAGGATAAAAGTGTAGGAAATCGAACTCAAGCGATACTTAGATAGACTTATGACCGTACTCTGTTTTACGGTAAAAATGCACAAACTTGCCGTTTGCCGTAAATTTCAGGATCGTGGACAATGGAGGTGGGAGATTAGTCTCTTTGTGGTAAAAATTGGCCAATGTACTGAACAGCAGGTGAACGAGACGAGTGGACACATTCTACATGACATGATTTATGGGGTGGTGGGGGGATTCTTTAGTTTGAAGGAGTGATTGCAAATGAAAAGAGAGAGAGAGAGAGAGAGAGAGAGAGAGAGAGAGAGACCCTCTTGAGTCCAGCCACTTCGCCTCAGAAGGGAAATGTTCAGAGAAATGGAAGAGAAAAAAACTAGAGTGTATGATATTTTTGCCTACCGAGGTAAATATTGTAAGTGTGTGTGTGTGTATGTGGGTAAACTGAGATCTGAATGAAGAAGGAGTTAAGATTCTTGTTAAAATGTCTAAATATTTTAATTTATAATTAGTCAAGTATAACATTCAGAAATATTGTACCTGTACGACTGTATGTAAAGTATATCTAAAGTTACAGGTATAGACATTGTTACAGGTACAGACTGCTAAATCTAGTCGTTATTAACCTGGGGATGTAATTAACCAATCATCTCTCACTCACTGTACAGTACGTAAAAGGAGGAATCAATGCCTAAAGCTGTGTTGTATAAGAGTAAAACCATCTGTGTGTGATGATAAATCTCTTCAGTATAGTACTATGTAAAGTGAATATAAGCCTCGGCATAAGAGTGAAGGAGGGTGTCTTAATATAAAGTTAAGTGGAGTCAGTTCAAAGGTTATATTGGCATGATGTAGGTTTTGGAGAGTGTGTGTACAATATCATAGACTAACTGTGCAACTTTAAGGCGCGCCACGGTAAAAATATTCACCTGGGATGCGGAGATATTGTATCTATATCCGCAGTCTAGGATATTTTGTTTTTCGAAATGTTTATTAATTTTCCTAAAACTTCACATTTGACGTGATATTACGGGATATAGTCTACTAACTCCTTGTACAAGATGGCCTTTGAGCTAAATATAATCGTCTGTCATTACTAAAATAAAATGTGAAGGTATTAATTATTATTATTATTATTATTTTACACTTGGATACAAAGGTAATGTCTCCTGTACATATCAAAGTCACAGAAATAAAATCGTGACAATTTACTCCAATATGACGACTTAATTCTTGATATCGTGGACTGGAAGTTGCGGTAGATGTTATATACACATTATGCCTTTTTACTGATCAAATTATTTAGTCACAAAAAATGATTAGACAGAAATAACAATTAATATGGTGAGTTATGATTATTATAAAAAAAATATATATAGGCAAATGACAAGAACCAATAATATAAAAAAATAAAAAAATATATAAAAGTCCTAAATGAATATAAAATCGGGAGAGCCAAAAATATTTATAAAAATAACATTATTTTTTGTTTAGAAAAAAAAAATAATAATGTAATAACACCATTGAAAAATATTGAAAGAAACTGACAAAAATTTGAAATAAATTGTATTAAATGGAATAGTATTAAACAATATTAGAAAAAAATAGAAAGAAAATTATTTGAATTATTAAAAGAAATTATGACTTAAACTTGGAGTTAATTAAATGACATCAAAGGAGCAGTATTAAAATAACAGGGAAATAAAAAGCATAAGCCGAGAAATGATGAGATAGATTAATAGATAGATAGATAGATTATAGATAAATAGATAGATAATTTACGCTAACATTTTACTTAAAGAAATGCAGACGATGTATAACTCTTTCTTGCCCCGAGTCTCTTTTGATGTGTGTGTAAACTCAGTCTTTAAAAAAAATGTTACGAAAAAAAAAAAAAAAAAATACCCAGGGCTAAACTTTCCTCTGGCTCTCGTGTGTGTGTGTGTGTGTGTGTGTGTGTGTGTGTGTTTTAGTCTTTTGTATCTTTTAGTTTCTCTGTTCCTCTCCATTTCTCGTTCATTCTCCTCTTTTTAAAATTCTGTCTTTTACTTTCTGTCTCTGTATATATTTCTGTCTACCAGTTTCTCTCTTTGCATCTCTTTTTTTATTTCATTGTATCTCCCCCTCTCTCACTATCTCTCTCTCTATCTCTCTTCAAGTCTCTTTTAATGCTTCTCTTTATCTTTCTCTCTTTCAGTCTCCTTCTCTGTCTGTAATCCCTTGTTTCACTCTCCCTCTCTTTCTAATTATTCTGTATCTCTTATTATTCAACCCTTTGATGTCGTCGCCACAAGCTACATAATAATTAACACTTATCAAAGAGGTTAAAGTTTCTAAAGCTCATTTTCCTTTCTCGTATTCTGAGTTTTGTTATAAAAAATTCAACTCGTCGACAAAGTATTCTGCCTGAAACTATTATGCAAACTAGGCCGCCAGGAAACTTGTATGTGTATGTGTGTGGTTGATAGTATTCACACGGTAGTTATTAATAGTCCAGAGGTGAAAGATTACCATGTTAACTATGCCCCCTATACTGAAGGTGTCCCAAACCGAGACCAAACACACACTTTTTTTTTAATTTGTTGTCACCCACTCATTCCCTCTCCTGCTGTAAAACACTGGAACACCACTCCGCCCAACCCTCTCTTTTCATTCATGTTTATTCATCCGTCATACCTATGTGATGGGAGTGGTTTGGAAATTGTATTGGATGATTGATATTGCAAGGTGTAACTGTTAACAGATGGTAGATGTATTGTTAACTGTCTGTACCTGGCAGTCATTGTCGTTCTTATGACGATAAACAATAGAATAATTTTTCAGCCATTTATGACAGGAGAGTGATGGAATATTCAGCCAATGAGAGAGGAGAGTGTGGTATTATGATTACTTCGTGGATTTGTCAATAGATTGAGTAAGAATGTAATATAATCATTCTCTACAGAAGGCGTTGCTTTTCTTCAGCGCTTTCAATAGGGAGAGTTACGTCCACTCTTTCATAAACCTCGCGTTGTGAAGCTTCCTGTGTATATAAGGCGCTGCTCGCTCAAGCTCTGCTAACGTAAATCTCGCCACCACGTAAACAGATGACGTCATGTTTTAGTAGGCAAATTTTTTCCTAAGTGCACTGTTACCAGCCGCTATTTTGTAATCCTTGAGTTGTCGTAACTGTGTTTATAGATGGCGCTGTTTTTGATGATAACACGCTATGAGCCTTCTTGTTATGCTGATACCCGCGCTGTAGGATGCTGTTGATGCATATAGTTGTGGTGGCAGTATTTGGTGAGTGGCGTAATGCTGTTATTTCTATTTTGGCTGAGGCTTACAAAACAACGCCACTAAATCCTATTGTCGACGCCATTAACCAATCTCCTACAAACTTCCGTGAATGACAGGACATCCGTATGGTTTTCTCACCTCGCCGTCCTCTGTACCATTACCCCCTTGTCACATGTCCCAAGGCTAATCCAGCTTACGTAAAGGGGAAGACAGAGTCAACCTCAAGCTTTGGAAAATCCCATAGGAAGGCGTACGAGGTGCACGTGACAGTCACTTGGGATATACAGTACACAAGTCACTCGCCTAGAAATGGTGGCTTAGGCTTATCCTGCCCCAATCCCTTCAGAAAGCGCAACATTTGGAAAAGAATTGACATGTGTGTATGTGTAGTTTATGTATACCATTTTTTACATACATACATACATACATACATACATACTTACATACATACGTACATACATACATACATACATACATACTTACATACATACATACATACACATAGAATAACAGATAAACTGAAGCATTCTGTATATGTTAGTGAAAAAATAAAAAGGTTTGAAAATAAGTAAACCTCAATAAACATGAAGAATGTTGGAGATACAAACGGCGTTCACTCCTGTTTAATCTAGTTTTCATTTATCCTTTTCCTCGCCACATTATTGGTGTGCGTAATTGCATTCTTGTTCCTCCATTTTTCTCCATTCTTCAACCTACCCAACGCTCCTCCTCCTCCTCCTCCCTACCCAGCACTCTTCCTCCCCCTCCTCCTCCCTACCCAGCACTCTTCCTCCCCCTCCTCCTCCTCCTCCTCCCGACCTAACACTCCTCCTCACGTCTGTACTTCGTCACGGCGTCAGTTTAAGCTGTCATAACCCACTTGTCTATTTTTATAACATTTATATGGTAATTAATTCACCGTTAAAACAACCGATTCTGTCCACAATTTGCATTCATTAATTACTTAACATTGGTGGCTTCAAGAATGTAACTACCGCAGTCTGTGTTCGTTAGTAGTTCCATTGTGCCGATTTTGTCGTGTTTTGCCGATTTTGTTGAATTTTTTTTGGGGGGTGTCTTGTAAATTTGGGTCTATTTTTACCGACTTTGCTAAATATAATGTAAAATTTAATGTAAAATTTCTAACATTATCTTCTATAGTTTGATTTTTCGGCTCCGTTTAGTCAGCCTCATATAAACCTTCTCCTTCTGACCTGACTGGTGGAAACATATCGTACTAGAGGGATATTTGTTTTGTTTACTTTTCGTCTTACAGCAGCCACTGAACGGCTGTTTTGAGACAGACTAGAAAACCAAAAGTCCCTGTGAACACTGATACGTCCAGACATTTAATTACATCATGGGACTATAGACAGAGAGACAGACAGACAGACAGACAGGAATACACAGACAGACAGACAGACAGACAGACAGAAAGACAAAGACAGAGAGATTCCTTTTCCCATCTCACACAAGGCGGGGGTTAACTCAGTTTTTATCTCGATTTTGTGTTGATATTTGGTAAAAGGGTTAGATTATTTTTTTTAAGGGGTTAATAAGACAGTTGAAGTTCGTTCTGATTAATGAAATTATGACATTCTCCATAAGATTAAAAGAAGAATCAAATAAAATAATTGGTAATTTTTATATGGATCTCAAAAGTCATAAATAACGCTTTTATGTGAGTTTCTCTTTTGTGACTAAATATATGAAAGTTCCCCCATAATAAAATGTACATTATTAATTTTTGAGATGACGTTTTCTATAATGAAAAAAAAATATATAATAATTTTTGTCAATGGATTTCAAGTTTGTTGTTAAAGTTTTTGCCAGGAAATCTGAACGCTGGAGCTTGAACTTTGAAATCGAACGTAAAAAAAATAAATTACCACTTTCTATCGTAAATGTAAACGTGGAGACTCAAGTCAGCGGGGAAATTTTCTCATCAGAACTTAACGAATATGATACGATTATTTTCCGATGAACTTTTCCGTTCAATCTGACCTTTCTGATAAGTTGTGGGAGCAGCGACGTCCTGTGGGAGGAGGAAGGGAACTTGTAATTAGAGGCGAGTCATGCAAGGGAGGCGGGGGGATGGGAGAGGAGGAGGAGGAAGGAGATAAGGGAGAGAGGAGGAGGAGGAAGAGAGTGCAGATGCGGTTGAGGAAGAGGAAAAAGAATGTGATGAGTGAAGGAAAGGAGGAAAAGAAAAAGAAGAGGAAAGGAAGAGGAGGAGAGGAGGAGAGGAGGGGGGGGGGAGGAGGAGGAGAAGGAGGAGGAGGATGAATGAAAGACAATCCCCTGTTCCTGCTGAAGACGAGTGATAGGCGGGGAGCTAAGGGCGCGCGCGCGCGCACACACACACACGCACACACTACTACTACTACTACTACTTTGCTGTCATTTTGAATCAAGTACGACGATCATCCAGCCATGAAACAATGATACGAGTTATTAAGGATGTCACCTCCGTTGGTGAGCTCTGAGGTGACTCGATAGGCCGATACGGGATCGGCAGGGCTGTCCACAGATGTTGCACGTGTGGAAGGCTACATCTAGTGCGGCAAGGACAGCGTCAGAATCTTTCCGGCGATGGCGCTTGTCTGCCTCGGTTTGTAGTCGGGCTAAATCGAAAGTGCTGACACCTTCTTCTGTGGTGCTCCTCCAAGCGTTACGATGCTGAGTGATCGTCTCCCAGGTGAGGGGGTCGAGTTGGCACTTTTCCAGGTTTGTCTAAAGACTATCCTTATACCTTTTCAGTTGCCCGTCAGCGTTACGTTAAACATTCGTTAGGTGACTGTAAAGTAGCTGCTTTGGCTGTCTACTGTCGGCCATATGGGTAACGTGGCCAGTCCGACGTAGTTGTTCGTGGGTATTGGTAACGTCGATGCTCCTACAGTTGCTGTCAACGAGAACACTAGCATTTGTTTTCTTATCTTCCCAGCGAATTTGGAGAATGGAACATAGACTACGTTGGTGAAATTTTTCAAGAGCCTTAAGGTGCCTCCTGTATGTGACCCATGTCTCGCTGCCATACAGCAGGGTGGGGAGAACCACTGCTCGATACATGTGCAGCTTTGTAGATAATTTCAGCTCCCTATAGCTGAAGACATGGGTATGGAGTTTGCCAAAGGCTTGAGAAGAACATCTGATCCGATGTTATATCATTTCAGCGATGTCCGCGGTGGTGGACAGGTGGGAGCCAGGGTACTGGGAGTAGGTCACGTTAGAGTGGGTAGTACCGTTACGCTGGATGGATGGTGGAGGTGTGACTGAACCAGGGGCAGGCTGAAAGAGAACCTGAGTCTTATGTGCATTCACCTCAAGACCGAAGTGTGCATACACATCTGCGTAGGTGTTCAGGATCTCCTGTAGGTCACGTTCAGTCTAGGCGATGAGTGTGATGCCGTCTGCTTACTGAAGTTCAGTGATGGAATTGGCAGACACCTTTCGTCCTGCTTGGAGTCATCTTATGTTGAAAATTCCCTTCATCTGGCACTGGCACGAGTAAGGAAGGCAGCGAAGAAAATTGAAAAGAGAGTTGGTGCCGGTACACATCCTTGTTTTATCCCCATTTGGATAGGGAACAACTCAGTCTAGGTGCCATTGTGTAGGACACTACCGTTTATACAATCGTGGAATCACCTCAGAATGACAATGATTTTGGTGGACTGAGGGTCCGCCATAAGGCTTCCCTGTTGATTGAGTCGAAGGCCTTAGTGAGGTCAATGAAAGCCATGTACAATCAAAACCAAAAGTCGTGTCGCGGTTTTGTCCGAAGATTAAATTTAACTCGTGAAACATTATGAGAGCCCCCTACCACAAGGCAGAGCGCACCAAAAGTTTAGCCCTTCGGCATATGTTTTCACCAAATTTCATGACACGACTTTCGTCTTTCATTGCACAAGTTACGACGCTGTTCTCTGCACTTTTCCAATATCTGGCAGGCAACAAAGATCATGTCAGAGGTGCCAAGCGATGGTCTAGAGCCACATTGAAATTCTGGGAGGAAGTTTTTCGCCTCAGGAAGAAGTCTGTTTAGGAGGACTCGGGCGATAATCTTGCCAGCTATGAACAGCAGTGAGATCCCATGGTAGTTGCTACAGTCTGAAACAGCAGTGAGATCCCATGGTAGTTGCTACAGTCTGAAACAGCAGTGAGATCCCATGGTAGTTGCCACAGTCTGACCGATCAACATTGTTCTCATAAATATTGACGATCGAGCCGTCTTTAAGAGCTTCAGGGATTTCCTCCTCCTCCCATATATTCTCCAGGAGAGAGTGGGGATGGCTGGGATTCCATCAGGCCCTGTGGCTTTGTTATTTTTTATCTGCTTGATGGCAGTAGCTACCTCATCCAGGGATGGAGGATAGCTGAGGTGGGTCAGCTATGGGTGCTGAGGAACGTGCTGGGTGGTCAGGACATCGACATCGGTGTTTCGGTTGAGCAGCGAATGGTAGTACTCTTTCCAGCACTGATGGATGCCTTTTTCTTCTTTAATTAGGGAGTTACTGTCGGATGAGTAGAGGTGGCCACGCCATGAGTAGTTGGGCCATATATTGTTTTAGAGGGATTGAAAAATTCAGGCATCTTGCATTCTGCAAATTTTTGCATTTCACATGCTTTATTTTTTCACATTCGTTCACTAGTTTGCGAAGTTCCCACTGGACCACCGTTTTCTTTTTGTGGAAAGTACCAGCTGAGACTTAGGGTTGTTCTGCCAGTCAGTGAGAGCAGGAAGTTTACTATTGATGAGTACTTCGATTTCTGGGTCGTTTTCATTAAACCAATCCTGATGTTTCCTTTTGACCAGGCCGAGTGTCTCGTTGCAGGATTTTGTGATGGCAGTTTTAATGGGACTTCATTGGGCACTGGGATTTTGGTTGTTTGTTGTTGGGTTGTTTTTCAGCCCATCATTGAGCTGCTGTCTGAAGGAATGTACTACCGCTGGATCCTATAGTCGCTTGATGTTATAGTTTTTTCTGGAGGCTTTTGCCTTATCCGTTTTGGGGTGACATGAAGGGAGAGTTTGGCTCTGAGCCGTTGACCTGTATCACAGTGGTCTGAGCCATGCATGATTCTGATGATGAGGGCATCTCGGCGATCTCTTTCTCTGACAATGATGTAGTCAATTAGACGCCAATGTTTGGATCGTGGTTGTTGCCACAAACCCTTGAACTTGTCGGCCTGCCTAAACAAGGTGTTGGTGATAGTGAGGTTGTGTACAGCACATTTGTTGAGAAGGGGTTGGCAGTTGGGACACCTGCCTAGTCCATTTCTACCTATAATTCCCTGCCATAGGTCAGCATCTCTGCCAGCTGTGGCATTGAAGTCACCTAGGAGCAAAACTTTATCTTCTCTGGGGATAGAGGTTAGCACTCTGTCAAGGTCGACATAAAGGGCCTGCTTGATGTCATCCTCTGCATCCAGTGTTGGGGCGTATACACTGATGAAGAAGGTATGTCGTGAATGATTCAGTGGGACTCGGAGCGTCATGAGGCACTCGCTGATCCCAACTCCGTAGAGTGGTTTCTCTCCGCAGCAGGCTTATCCTTCCAGAAGAAGGTATAGCCGGACCCCTGTTCTGTGAATCGACCCTCGGCTGGGAGCTGGGACTCACTAATGGCTATGTCGATATTATAACTAGACAGCTTTTTTGCCACAAGGGCGGTTCTTCTTTGAGGACGCTAATTTGTGCCAGTATCCAGAAGGGTCCTGACATTCCATGCAGCGACTATAAGAGGTTGTTTAGTTTGATTTTGCATTGAACTGTGAATGCGATTATGTTTTCGACCACAAAAGGATGACCTTACTGGATGCGGTTGCCCAGTCAAGTTGGTTCTTTAGGCAGGCTATGTCTAAGGCACTTTTTCTAGCCCCTTCCCATGTGGGGTGAGCATAGTGATTCCTCGAAAGAGCTGCTCAGTCGCATAGACAGGACCGGATTACACTGCTGCCTAGATCCCAGTGCATCAACGACCATCTTATCTGTGCTGTCCATGTGCAGAGTTGTGACTAGAGACTCCCGGCAGTCATATTTGCCTGTCACGACTCGTCCGTCGCCATAGGTCTTTGCTAGAAATAGGGATTTTGATGATGATGAAAAGTATGATGAGTTGATTTATGTGGTGAGGCAGTAGTGCAGACTGCAACCAAACATCTTGACTCTCCTTTTTCCTGATCCAGTGGTGCATGCAGTTGCAACGACTGGGGAGAGAGAGATTTGTAATGGTGTGCGATAGCCCAATTTGTTGGGTTTCGTCTTAGTAGTCTGCCTTCAACCACTGGTGTAGTCGTTGGGTTCCCATGTTGGTTACCTCTTCCGCCTATACCGCCGTTGGGGTCTTACTGGAGGTCTGTAAGCATGTCTGCCTGATGCGGGGCTCCACCGCCGATTTTTCGTTTGGCGTGTACTCACGTAGCCTTTTACTTACCAAGGTTAATGCACAAGGCCGCGGGGCAGTGGTTGGTGGGCGCCAGGGAGTGTCCACATGCCAGGGGGGTCTATGATCTTTTCTTTCTGGGACTCATGGCTCCTCCGAGATCCCCTACTGGTCTAGCCTGGGCCCACAACGCACCCAGTTACCTTGTGTTGCCACGAGAAGGCACAGCAGGAGTCTCTCTTGATGGTGAAGAGGCTGTGTACTGGGAGGGGAACACTTACGCAAGGCTGTTTCCCTGTTTACCACGAGTGCTAGCCAGCAGCGGTAGCTGAATGCGAGAGGAAGCAAGCCACACTGGGCGCATTACACCATCGCGTGTATGCGTGCACACACACACACACACACACACACAGATGTAGGGTAGGTTCAGGTACCACCGCTACCACCACCACAACCACCACTTCCAACACTATCACCACTTACACAACCACCACTCCCAGCACCACCACTACCATCATCACGACCGCAACCACACATGATTAACTTCGTACAAAAAGTTAGGAAACAAAGATGGGAGTTTAACATGGATTGTTGTATGAAGTTCCTTAATGAGCTCCCTATTACTACCTGCACCTCAACACCTGTCCCTGCTCTGTAGAAGCCCTCTCTACCTTTCCTTATTAGTTGCCATTATAAGTTGAGATGCCCAAACAATATTATCCGTCCATCCGTCCGTCCGTTTGTCCTTCCGTCCGTCCCGGAGGTGTTTACATTATGACGCCAAATACTTCTGTAGTATTTCATGAAATGTTTATAAACGTGGAATAAACAGTTTTGTATGACAGAACGAACCAAAGACAAAGTAAACCATCTAACTTGTTTATATCTTTAAGCTGTTAGTAGTAAAATAAGAAAGGGTTATAAGAAATAGGAGAGAGTTAATGAACAGTACGTGAGGAAATGTTGACGAAGGTGGTGTAGCAATTGGCAGGACGTCATCAAACACAGCAGCAGCTGCCGGGGGTTGAGTGTGGCAATTATTAAATGAAGGAGATGATATATGTTGGCAGTGACTCAGTACAGGCGCTACAAACGTTGTTATTGATGCCGTGTTTGTTATACTACCGCTGTCGTATTTGTTATACTACCGGTGCCGTGTTTGTTATACTACCGGTGCCGTGTTTGTTATAATAATAATAATAATAATAATAATAATAATAATAATAATAATAATTAACGGTTTATTGAGAAAGTTCTGCAGCCCGAAGGCTGAAAATATGCATTAAACAAAAATGACTTATTACATACATTGGTGGTTTAACAAAAGTCTTCATTAAAGAAAGGTAAAGGAACATACAGTGAACATACAGATTAATGTTTACAGTGGAGGTCACGTAGATCTTGTGAGCTGAGGTGTTGAACAACAGACACTAGTGTAGTAACTCCCTCACAGATGGTGTTATGAGGGGCCTGACATGGTGTAGTAGTTCCCTCACTGATGGTGTTATGAGGGACCTCACGTGGTGCAGTAATTCCCTCAGAAATGGTGTTATGAGGGGTATCACGTGGTGTAGTAATTCCCTCACAGATGGTGTTATATGAGTGAGGTGTGGTCCCAGGCCTTCCTATCGTGGACGGATTAACACATCGCTGGTAGTTGGGTCTCACGGGCAGTTATCACTGGGTACCTGGGACCTCACTGTGTGGAGGATTATCTTAGGTACGACTCAGACTGTTACTGTTGAGTTGTTCTCACTGACTTAAGCACTGTTCACCACTGTTCACCTCTGTTCAACACTGGTTCCATTCCTTTCCTTAATGAAATTGTAACTTCTGGCGAGAACTTGTTGATATTCCGGTGGGGAGGAGGGTTCAGGGGAGGGAGTTGGTATGGGCCATTATAACACGGACGATTCTCAAAAAAAGTTGACAGTAGAAATGCTAGTGTAACGTCGCCTTAAATCTGTGTTCTAAATCAAGACGCTAAACTTGAGAGAAAATGAATAAATGAGAAATAGAGAGGAAAGGAATGAATGTGAAAAAAGAAAGAGAGAAAATAGAAAAATGATAGAAATAAGAGAGAGAGATTGAAGAAATGAGAAAGAAAAGGTGTATAGTTTCTGATGTTTCTTTCTCTTCAACAAAAAATATTCGAGGAGGGAGAAGGAACTAGAAAGGGAGAGGAGGAATGGATGGGAGCAGAAGAGGGAAGAGTCAAAATATGGACTTTCTTCAGTAATTATAGAAGTAATGCCACAATTTTTTCTAGATACTTAAAAAAACCTGTTGTAATTATTATTATTATTATTATTATTATTATTATTATTATTATTATTATTTACTATTTCATGTTACGACCATTAATGCCATCATCATCATCACTCCATCGACTGTAGGTTGACTTATGGGTCATTACTGAGGCGCTGGATAAGGTCAAATGTCAACAAAGGTCAATTACTAAAATTACTATAGGGTGGAGGTGTCCAGTGAGGGGCTTAGTGTGCGTGTGCGTGTGTGTGTGTGTGTGTGTAGGACCAGACAGGTGTGGCAGATGAGAAGGAGGGGTGGGGAGAGGGGAGGGGGGTGGCAGGATGGGAGTGGCAGGGTAGGAGGAGTAGAGTGGGAGGGAGAGGTTGGGTGGGAAGGGTTGGGTGGAGTGAGGGATGGATGGTAGGACGGGGATGGGATGGTTAGGGAAGACAGGGTGGGTAGGAGAGAGGGTGATGAGGTAAGAAGAGAAAATAAAGAGACGATAAAAAAACAGACGATGAAGAGGGGAAAGAGCAGAAAAGAGAGAGAGTGAGAGAGAGAGAGAGAGAGAGAGAGAGAGAGAGAGAGAGAGGGGGGGGGGGGGTACCCGGTGTTGTAGGGATTTCTCACAAAAAATGACAAATTCTAAAGTCCATACTGTAGTAATCTACCTTAACCACCCATGCTGTTGTGGTTCTTCTACATCTGTTTATCATATACTCGCTATCCTGAGGTGTGTGTGTGTGTGTGTGTGTGTGTGTGTGTGTGTGTGCACGAGCCTACCATAACAATCCAACAATAAAAAAAAAATATTTCAAGAACCAAAAAAAAAAAAAAAGGATAATTAACGGGACAAATTCGTTCAGGAATATAAAATTGACAATTATCACTAGTTACAAAATTATCTACATAACCAATGCACTAATTTGCGTCAGCACTTGGTCAATAGAGACGCATCTACAGTAACTGGACATCCACAGAATTAATAATATAACGTCATTTTCTTTTTGTACTCTTGTTTACTTCTTGGAGAAAGGGAGGGGGGATGGGGGAGGGAGGAGGGGGGAGGGGGGAGGGGGGAGCTGGGTAAATGTGATTGTTCTTTGTGAGTTTCCGTCCGGGTGTTTCTCTGTCTGACTGGTATATAAAAGGACAAAAAATACTCCAAGTTATGAGAAGTAGAGAGGGAAGGACGGGGTGAGGAAGGAGGGGGAGATGGGGGAAGGGAAGAAGAGAGGGGAGGAAGGTGGTAAGGAAGGGGAAGAAGGATAGAGAGGGAGAGACAAAGGATTGGAGACCCCAGAGAACTGCCAGTCGTTCAACCCCAAACTCTCGTACAGCACTGAGACGGACCCGAGCTGTCAGGAACGATAAGCTAGTGGGCCCTACACTACAGGGAGATGAATGGCTGATTCTATTATTTAATCTAGATACATATTCAACATCCTACGAACATCATCATCATCATCATCGTCATCATCATCATCATCTCGCTGCCACTATCAATCTTTTCGTCCATTGGTAAAAATAACTCTAAAGGTATTTGTATACTTTTTCCAACCTTCCATTCACGCCTATTGTTGTACACTCGCTATTGTTTCCCGAGAGAGAGAGAGAGAGAGAGAGAGAGAGAGAGAGAGAGAGAGAGTCACCAGACACTCGCTGCCGATCAAACACACTTGAGCCTGTCTACCTGAACAGTGTAATTTGCATAACGTAATAAGTCCCTCACCTCGTGACCTTGAATTGAGAATCATCAAAATTCTACGTTGATTTTATTTCCCCGTAAATGGTCATTTAACCTCGGCCATTACGCTGCTGGCTCGTGTATGTATGTATGTATGTATGTATGTATGTATGTATGTTATAGATATGCAAAGTGGGTAACTACATTATATGACACAGAGGAGCACTACATCTACTTGACGGACTTACTATACGACACGGAATTAATGGCCAAAAACGTCCCGAGATTGGTATTCTTAGTTCAGGTGTTCGCAACTCATTTATTCTCACCACACACCTGAGGCCTCGCTGCTCCCCCCTCCCCCCCACACACCTGAGGCCTCCCCCCTCCCCCCCCCCCCCCAGTGGTGCGGAAAGTAATCAAATGGAATATAACATGATCTTACAAATGTCTTTTAACACAATTCTTCTATATGTCTACGATACACAAATATAGTCACTATTGGGTATAATAAAAAATATATATATTTTAACTATGTAAATTAATCTCAAGATCACCCAGGTAATATAAGAACAAGATACAAATGTGGTTTACGATCAGTTAAACCCAGGATATAAAAAAAATAAACCAAATTAATGGAGAAAATCTAAGACACTACAGTAAATTCCCCTCCCCTCCACGTAAAACTTAATTATTTTATCCTGCAATTATCTTAAAACATCAGTCATAAATAAATAAATTACCCCCAGAGTAAAGAAATAAATAAAGTATATTAAATGGTTATGTAAAATTATTTCAAAATCACTTTAAGGTAATATGAATAAAGCTACACATTTAACTTCGGAAAATTTACAGTTTTATGTGGCTTCATGAAACGTCAATTATCTTTCACAATGGAGAGAGGAGGTTTTTATATCAAGTCACTACCAGTGTGGAGCAGACGGCTAACACCAGAAGAAGTTGTTCGATGTCGTTAATTTTTTTACATATGTTTTTCGGATGATTATAAGTAATAAAAACGATTCGAACACACACACACACACACACACACACACACACACACACAAATGGATAAATTATACCAACACCACCACGGAAGCTCACCACCACTTCTTCCCCGAGAAATCCGTCAGATCTCACCCAGCTGATTTGCCCTGGATCACACCTCGGATCAAAAGACTTGTGCAACAGAGAGACGGAGCCTTTTATCTCAATGATCACAACCGCTACAGGTCCCTTCGCAACCGAATCATCCGCGAAATACGCACTGCAAAGAAGTCTCACTACCTAACCAAATTGCAACACTTGAAGCAGACCAACATCAGTCAATGGTATGGTAAGCTTAAATAACTCTGTGGACTAAACAATAAGACACACCCCCTCCCCTTCCTTAGCCATCTCACTAATGTTGACGCAGCTGAGCAATCAAATATCCATTTCGCTACTATATGCCAGACGCTCCCCCGGCTTGACACAACCACTCTCCCTACTAACCTACCAGCCCCCCTTCCCACTGACTTAGTAGAAGAATTTGAAGTAGCAAAACGTCTGGACAAACTAAGGTTAAAACGCTCCACCGCCTCTATTGACTTACCAGTGAAACTCTTCAAGGAGTTCTCCCCGGAGCTTGCTAAGCCCCTCTGCTCCATCATCAATGCTTCCCTCAGTCAAGCCAGATGCCCAGCTATGTCACCAGTGCCCAAGTCAACCAGCCCACAATCCTTAAATCAGCTACGACCCATTGCAATCACCTCAATACCCAGCTTAATCTGTGAAAGTTTTGTGTTCGACTGGGCTTATGCTGGTAAAGCAGGAGCCGTAGATCCTCAGCAATTTGGTTATATGAAAACTTCCTCCACCACTCACTGTCTTGTCAGCTTTCTCGACTACATATACCGCCATCTGGAGGAACGAAAAACGTCTGTGGCTGTCGCCTTCAGTGACTTCGCCAAGGCATTCGACCTAGTCGACCACAATTTAATTATCAACAAAGCTACCGACCTCGGGTTTTGAAGAAGTCTTATACCATGGCTTACAGACTTCCTCAGTGACCGACGCCAAGCTGTACGCTTCCGAAGGCTGTCTCCACCTTTCAGTCACTCACCTGTGGCGTCCCCCAAGGCACCAAGATGGGACCACTATGCTTCTTTACGCTTATCAACGATGCCCTAAGAGAAACCCCTGCTCGCTGGAAATATGTCGACGACTCCACCATTGGGATCAGTGTCAACAATTCTGCTCCCGACTATACCGCCCTTCAGGATTTATTGAACAGTCTCCAAAACTGGGCCACCAACAACCACGTCACCATCAACCATACCAAGACCATGGTTATGCACATCAACCTCTCTTCCGACGTTGTCCCACCCCTTCCATTACTTTAGGTCCCAACACACTCCAGGTTGTAGATTCCACTAAGCTCCTCGGCGTCACCATAGACAACAAACTAAATTGGAAACCACACGTCAGTGAAGTTGTCAAATCCTCCAGTTTCCGTCTCCACCTCCTCCGCCGACTCAAGTCCCTCATAGTTCCTGCCCCCTAGTTCCTCAGTGTTTACTCAACATTCATACTTCCCAAGCTCACCTATGCCTCCCCTACCTGGTCTTCCTCCCTAAATGCCACATAACGTAAACACCTAGAAAAAGTGCAAAAGAGGGCATGCAAGATTATTCTCTCCCCTTCCTACTCCGCAAATCAAGAAGCGCTCAACACACTGACCCTCTCGGCTCTCACTGACCATCACCTAGACCTCATCTGCAAATTTGGTGAGAAGCTTCTGCACCATCCTCGACACCGGTTCCTACTACCACCTGAGATCCCTCGCCCGAGAATTGCTGTTCGACACCACAAACGCATCCAGCCCATACGTGCACGAACTGATCGCTACAAGAACAGCCCAGTCCCAACCATTGTAAAAATTATCAATAACTTGTAACAAACCAGTGTATTCACTCCCAGTCAATCTTACTTTTTGCACTGTTACTATATTGAAATGCCCTGTAGTTTGAGCTTCTCCCCACCTAGTTATTATATATCATATTTGTAACACTTATGTTACTTGTGTATTATTTGTAAATCAAGAGACCCAGTCCCCAATTATGTAATTGTATATTTTCAGCCTTCCGGCTGCCATGCTCTTTCAATAAATCGTTAATTATTATTATTATTATTATTTATACAAAGTTTATCTCTACGATCATAAACCACCTGTAGTGGGCAGGGTATGGAGGAAGAGGGAAACTGTGGGGTAAAACACGGCGAATACCTGATCATATGACACGAGGTTTGTACACCAAAAAATTAACTATTTACCATAAATATTCCGAAAAATTTGCCAAGTTGGCGCGTGTTATCGCCCGGTTTGTTTCAGTAGCTGATCGTGCTCTCACGTCCACAAAAAACGTAAAATTACACCATTCCACCTCAAGAGATTTGCTTTTATTGACACCAGCTACCAAAGTAACTTTTTCCTGCTTAATATGCTTAATATGCTAGGGAGTTTGGTAAGGTTAGGTAGGTTAGGTTGGATAGAACAGGTTCTATTAGGTTCGGTCCATTGTCCTATCGTTTTCATTAATATCACCCTAAGTACATCTGTGAAAAAAAAATCGAACAACTCCTTCTGGTGTTAACCGGCTGCTCCACCTTTACCAAACTTTAAGTTACATAGTATCTTTTAAACACCGATCTCAAATAATGTAGCAAAGTGTTTAACAAGGGCAAAATACCCAAAGGTTAAAATGGATAAGAATTATTCTTTGCAAAGTAGTAACATTTTATGATGGTTAGTGTACTTCATACTTGCTCAACTTAATAATGCGATTTTTTATTTCTGGTTGAGATATTTCTTTCCACACACACCTCCATACACTCTTGGGTATGACATATTATCGTGGGGTAAAATGTTTTCTCTAAAGGTGAGTATTCGAATTTACTTGTGGTCGTAGAATTATAGTTACGACGCTGATTTTTGTTATAATCTTTGTGCTGTACCTTACGAGATACAGTTAAATGTGCTGTCACACCTTTAGTTATGGTGTGTGGTGGGTGTGTGGGGTGGGTGAGTGGGTAAGTATGTGGGTGTGTGAGGTGGGTAGGTGTATGAGGTGGGTCGGTGTATGAGGTGGGTGGGTTGGTGGGTTGGTGGGTACAGTGAGTGAAAGGGAATTTAATGTTTGAACCATAGAGAATTCGCTTTTACGTCTCGCAAAGGATATTCAATCGGGCACCATGTTGACGGGTCTGTGTACGCACCTTGTCTGTGTTGGCTGTGCTCTACATGAAAGGACACGCGCTACAGATAGTCAGCTGCCCCACTTCAGCGTGAAACATTTACGAGGCAGCAACAGGGAGAGTCATCCTGGAGTCAGATATCACACACACACACACACACACAGGTTGAGAAAGGTTGGGCACGTCTCTCCCCCCCCCCTCCTCCTCCTCCTCCTCGTCTTCTCCTTCCTCCCTCTGAATATTCATGTACTTGTAGAGTTCTGAAGACAAACACTTCATGGGAATCTTATGAACAGTTGAAAGTGTTTGTACCTTCTTATTTAAGTGTGTGTGTGTGTGTGTGTGTGTGTGTGTGATTCAACCGGACTCACAGCAGGTATCTACGTACAGTATGTAATGACCTCCACTAGTGTCGTGTAGGCTCTCTCTACAGGGACTACACTGGGAGGTGATAGAGTCCTAGATTAATATACCAACTGGGTTAGGCATATGAGACCAGGTGTGGGATCGAGTGTGTGTACCTGAGGGGGTTAAAACCAGCTAGGAGGAGGAACAAGGGGGAAGGGGGGAGTTAAATTGACGACTAGATGAAGGACTTCACCTAACCTAACCTAACCTAACCTAACCTCACGACGACTCACCTAAACCTCATCTATCCTCACCTTACTCCACCTAGCCTTATCTAACCACACCTCTATCCTCACCTTTTAAATTTGGGAGGATTTAATGCTCAGTTTATTGATGCTAGGATTTTCTTCAGGGGGGGATTTTGTCCGTTGGGATTTTGTCAATTAAGCTTTTGTCTATTGGGATTTTGTCCGTCGGGATTTTGTCAATTAAGCTCTTGTCTATTGGGATTTTGTCCGTTGGGATTTTGTCAATTAAGCTTTTGTCTATTGGGATTTTGTCCGTCGGGATTTTGTCAATTAAGCTTTTGTCTATTGGGATTTTGTCCGGTTTAATTGTGTCTATGCAAAGTTGTTCGACTTGATTAAACAGGAAGGACTGACTGATGAATCAAACGCGTCAGAACAATTATTTCCAATCCATTTTTCATATACGAGAGAGAGAGAGAGAGAGAGAGAGAGAGAGAGAGAGAGAGAGAGAGAGAGAGAGAGAGAGAGAGAGAGAGAGAGAGAGAATATCAGCATCCCTTTCCACTCCCCCATCTCTCTTTCCTCTGTTCCATTTCTAAACTATTTATCTCTCATTTCATTTTATTTTCTTATTCCACTTATTATCTTCCCATGTCTCTCTTCCTTCTATCCATCCCTTTCTTTTTCTTCCTAATTCCCTCTCCGCCCCCCTCTCTCTCTCTCCTCCTACCATCGTACGGAACTTGGCTCACACTAATTACACCAGCACATGTCATTAGCTGAGTATAGTTACATTACTCTCGTCTAATTATCCGGCTTAAATATTCTGACGAAGGGATTGAATAAAAATTGCATGAATGTGAAGCAAGGATCGAAGGGGTGCTTGT
The DNA here is from genome assembly GCA_958450375.1 of Homarus gammarus. Taxonomy (NCBI): domain Eukaryota; kingdom Metazoa; phylum Arthropoda; class Malacostraca; order Decapoda; family Nephropidae; genus Homarus; species Homarus gammarus. The sequence continues at coordinate 1,184,021 of CAUDMG010002816.1, read as the reverse complement.
CTGCCTGCCTGTCTGTCTGTCTGTCTGTCTGTCTGGCTGTGTATCTGTCTGGCTGTCTGTTTTTATTAATTTGCATATCATATGGTATTTTTTAATCTGAACTGTGGTGTCTCTCTCTCTCTCTCTCTCTCTCTCTATTTCTCGCTCTAACTATCTCTATTTGCTGTATTCTTATTGGACGAGAATTTACTAAAAAATTTGTTTTTGTTAAGTTTTAGGCTCATCCCGTATCTTGGATTGTTTATAATTGCTTCAACGATCGAATAGTGATATTATCTTTTGCCTCCATAACTATACGAGGTCAATTGTACCTTTCTAGATAATACCCAGTAATGATCTCTTAGGGTGGGGGGGTGGGGGGGGGGAGTGGGTCAGGAAATATCGAGGGAACTTAAGCCGGAAGAATGGTAAGTATCCCATCGACCGGTTTGTCATCCATCATCCATCCATACACTGACTCCAAGGGCACATACCTATAACCTCACCTTCATACAAGAACACCTAATAATTATCACCTGTTCTATATAATTTGTTGTGTAGTTATAGGTATTTAAAAAGAGTATTATCATATACTGACAAATCATATACTGTGTTGAAATTCGTCCCAACAAAGAAATATGGAAATTTATCTATATATTCAATACTCTTCCAACATATATTTCTCAACTGAAGATAAATATTTCTCTTCAATATCACATCAGAAACTATCATCAAAAAAACAATAACTTTTCTCTTTAATAAATAGAAAATCCAGGAAATTTCACAATTCCTCTAACATTCGACGTATTCTCAGGATCTCATAAATTCTCTCTCCTGTCACCATGAAAGCCCCCAGTAGTTGAGGAACAATTTCAAGCTTCTGAGCCGTTCACTATTTCCCACATACACAATCTTCCCCTTGGCATGCCAGTTATTACATGCCAACAAGGTGTCTATACTTCACGTCAGACTCGACCATCCATTAATGCCTTTGTCTCGTGTCTTTTGTTTTTATTAAGTCGTCTATTGCGAGAAGGAATCGGAAACACCCATATTAAGTCGTCTATTGCGAGAAGGAATCGGAAACACCCATATTAAGTCGTCTATTGCGAGAAGGAATCGGAAACACCCATATTAAGTCGTCTATTGCGAGAAGGAATCGGAAACACCCACAATATGGTTCAGTTCTACTAAAATGCCTCATTAATGTATCAGTATCTGTCTGTCTGTCGGTCGGTCGGTCGGTCTGTCGGTCGGTCGGTCCATCTATCTATCTATCTATGTGTATTGTATGGGAATCAAGGGACATGTAATAAATAGCGAGCAAATTGGACATAGGCGGCGCCCCTGTAGCTATCAAGGAGAGAGAGAGAGAGAGAGAGAGAGAGAGAGAGAGAGAGAATGAAGCAAGGGGGAGGTAAAAGGTAGGGGGGGGGAGAGAAGGAAGAGGGAGATAGGAGAAGGGAAAGGGAGAGAAGGGGAGAAGAAGGGAGAGAGAGGCAGAACAACCCTCTCCAATACCAAAACGTCAATTCCATTTGTCACTTACCCCACTCGTGTGTACACTGGAGGGACGACACACACACACACACACACACACGTTTCTGCCTTACCAGACGCAATGTATACACAGTGGATACACGCACACAAGACACTTACACGGCCCTCTGTGTATACATCAAAGGGACACTCGCTGCGTGATGATTGGATGGCGTTAGTCTTTCGGAAAGCGTCACACAAGATTAAAACTCCCAGAGGTGATATTGGATTCTAGATGCTACTATATGAAGCAAGTTATAGTTTAAGGCAGTGTGTTAAAGTTGATTCACTTATGATTGACTGAAGGTTTGATTCTGACTTAGATTAATGTATGTGGCTTCCAATGGAACTGAAGATTCACTCCAGTTTAAACATAATAGTGAATTAAATTAAAACCGTCTGAGATTATATTGGACTCTGTATTGACTTAAGTCTTTATCTTCTCCGACTCTCTTGTTTTCTAATTATCTCTTGTCTCCATCTCTCTCTCTCTCTCTCTCTCTCTCTCTCTCTCTCTTTGGCAGTGTTAAATAAACCTTTGAGATACTGAATTTTTTTCTCTCTCCATATTTCTCAATCTTTCTCTCTTTTTGAAATACGATTATATTTTTATCTTTAAATTTCTCTCTTCCTTTCTAACACTCTTTAATTGTCTTCATCTGTCTGTGTGTCTGTGTGTCTCTGCCTCAGACTAGATCTTATGAACACTGGACTCCTTTCTGGCTGATGAGAGATGATACTATTCCCACAACTCACCACAAGCCCCGGGCGCACACAGTCTCCAACACACCCACATTAATTATTTCTCCCTAATATCAGACACACGAACACAATTAAGGGGTTCTGAGATGGCGTGGTACAGGTCGACGACACATACGTTCATACAAACATTTATACATACTTAGTACTACTACTACTACTTTGCTGTCACTCGGAATCAAGTATGACGATCGTCCAGCTATGATAGAATTACATGAGTTATTAAGGATGTCACCCACGTTGGTGAATTTTGAGGTGACTGGAAAGGCCGACACAGGACCGGAAGAGTCGTCCACAAATGTTCCACGTGTGGAGGGCTAGATCTAGTGCGGGAGGGGCGGCGGCAGCGTCTTTCCGGCGCTGGCTCTTGTCTGCCTGGGTGCACAGACGGGCTAACACGAAAGTATTGATACCTTCTCGTGTCGTGCTCCTCCAAGCGTTACGGTGTGGAGTAATCGTCTCCCAGGTGAGGGGGTCGATTTGACACTTTTTCGGGTTTGTCTTAAGACTTTCCTTAGACCTTTTCACTTGCCCGTCAGCGTTACTTTTACTATTCGTTAGCTGACTGTAAAGTAGCTGCTTTGGCAGTCTACTGTCATCCATGCGGGTAACATGGTAGCCTCGATGCTCCTACACTTGGTGTCAGCAAGAATACTGGCATTTGTTCTCTTGTCTTCCCAGCGAACTTGGAGGATGGAACGTAGACTACGTTGGTGTAAGTTTTCACCCTGCAATATAGCAGGGTGGGGAGGACCACTGCTTGATACACGTGCAGCTTTGTAGATAATTTCAGCTCCCTACAGCTGAAGACACGGTTATGGAGTCTGTCAAAGGCTCGAGATGCACATATGATCTGGTGTTGAATCTCTTCATCAATGTCCACAGTGGTGGACAGGTGGGAGCCAAGACACTGAAAGTGGGTAACACTAGAAGTTGAATGGATGGTGGAGGTGTGGCTGAACCAGGGGAAGGCTGAAAGAGAATCTGAGTTTTACGTACATTCACCTCGAGGCCGAAGTCTGCATATACATCTGCGTAAGTGTTCAGGATCTCCTGTAGGTCGCGTTCAGTGTGAGCGACGAGGGTGAGGTCGTCTGCATACTGAAGTTCAATAATGGAAGCCGCCGACACCTTTGTTCCTGCCTGGAGTCGTCTTATGTTGAAAAGATCCTTCATCCGGTACTCGATGTCCACCCCGCCGGCTAAATTGGCACTGGCACGAGTAAGGAATTCAGCCAAGAAAGTGGAAAAGAGAGTTGGTGTCAGTGCCCACCCTTGTTTTACCCCTGTTTGGATGGGAAAGAACTCAGACTGGGTGCCATTGTGCAGGACACTGCCGTTCATGCCATCATAGAGTTGCCTCACAATGGCGATGAATTTTGGTGGGCAACCAAAACGGCTGAGGGTCCGCCAGAAGGGTTCCCTGTTGATCGAGTCGAAGGCCTTGGTTAGGTCGATAACGGCCGTGTACAGGTCACGACGACTGCACTGCTGCCTAGATCCCAGTGCATAAACGACCATCTTAACTATGCCGTCCATGTGCAGAGTTGTGACCAGAGACTCCCGCCTGTCACCTCTGCCTATCCCCGACGCCACTTGTCCGTCGCCATGGGAGGTTTGGGGGTATAGGGGTGTTGATGATGATGAGAAGTATGATGAGCTGGATGATGAGCTGGATGATGACTGCGCATAAGTTGATTTATGTGGTGAGGCAGGAGCGCAGGCTGTAACCACACATCTTGGCTCTCCCTCTCCCTGATCCAGTGGTGCAAGTGTTGCAGCGACTGGGGAGAGAGAGAGTTGCAATGGACTGCCGATAGCCCATTTTGTTGGGTTTCGCCCTAGTAGCCTGTCCATCATGCACTGCCTTCATCCGCCGGTGCAGTCGTTGGGTTCCCATGGTGGTCACTTCTTCCGCTTATACCGCCGTTGGGGTCTTGTTGGAGCTCAGTAAGCATGCTGCCTGATGAGGGGCTCCACCGCAGATTTTTCGTTTGGGGTTTACTCCCATAGTCTTATAACTACCTAGGTTAATTCGCGCGCGCACACACACACACACACACACACACAAACAGACGGTGTGAAAAATAGAACCGCGTCTCCTATGAAGCCCTGAAAACAACCACCTTATTAAGTGGTTGAGTTAAGACGTAACCAAAGAGACTTAGCTGCCATGATGACGTCACTAATACGTCACCACATCCACATGAGTTCTCTTCCAGGATAAAAACGTCACGACACAACCAGATGCGACTTCCTGGTGGGTAAAAAAAAACGTCGCAACCAATCTCTGAGGAACCGGAGTCTGTGCGGTAATCTTGAGGTGGAAAAAAATGAGCTTTTATTGGACGCAATTTCCACCTTTATTTCCTGAGGGATTGAGATTGAGGGAGAGTGGAGGGAGGGTGAGGGAGAGTAAAGGGAGGGAGAGTAAAGGGAGGGTGAGGGAGAGTAAAGGGAAATGGGATGAAATGGGGATGAGGGGAGGGAGGGTGAGGGCGAGTAGAAGGACTGAGGTAAAGGGGAAGAAGTGTGGGTGATGGTGAAGGAGTGTGGGTGATGGTGAAGGAGTGTGGGTGAGTGTAAGGGAGTGTGGGTGATGGTGAAGGATTGTGGGTGATGGTGAAGGAATGTGGGTGATGGTAAGGGAGTGTGGGTGATGGTGAGGGAGTGTGGGTGATGGTGAAGGAGTGTAGGTGATGGTGAAGGAGTGTGGGTGATGGTGAAGGAGTGTAGGTGATGGTGAAGGAGTGTGGGTGATGGTGAGGGAGTGTGGGTGATGGTGAAGGAGTGTGGGTGATGGTGAAGGAGTGTGGGTGATGGTGAAGGAGTGTGGGTGATGGTGAAGGAGTGTGGGTGATGGTGAAGGAGTGTGGGTGATGGTGAAGGAGTGTGGGTGATGGTGAGGGAGTGTGGGTGATGGTGAGGGAGTGTGGGTGATGGTGAGGGAGTGTGGGTGATGGTGAAGGAGTGTGGGTGATGTCATGTCCGGAGAAAAAGTCAAAATAAAATATTAGTTTTTCTCATCTCTTATACAAAAAGAAAAACAGGATTAAGCAAAAAAGACACAAAAAAACACCTTGATTTAGTGAGAGTGTTTACCTACTGACTCTTAACATCCTCAGCAGTCTCTCTAAACCACGGAGAAATTGACTGTTTGACTGACTGGTTGTTAACTGAATTACACTAACACATCATTTTGAGTCACACTTATTTCCTTGAGGAGTAACTTTTATGCCATCCATGTGTACTGTAAGTTTGTTTGTTATCCCATAAGATTTTCGGGTTTTTCAGACGTGATTGAAATATCCTTTAAGTTGAGGCAGGAAAATGTAAAGAAATCTTGTTTATCTATCAGTATGGCTTCTTGTATCTTCCAAGTCTAATCAATTGCTGTTTCTATTATCTTTTGTTCTTGTTCTTCTTCTTGTTCTTCGTCTTCTTCTTCGTCTTTGTCTTCTCCTTCTTCTTCTTCTTGTTTTGATATATTAGTTTAATTTCATATGTTTCTTTCTTTCTTCATGTTAAATTTTCTTTCCATTTTCATTTCTTCTTCTTTTCTCACTTCCTATTCTATTTTATCCTTATTTTTCTCATCTAATCATCTTCTATTCCCTTTGTCTTTCTTCTTTTACTACTATTCCATTTTTCATTAGTTTCTTATTCTATTCTACCAAGGAGGATTTGCTGATAGCGTTAAGAGTCACCTGATTGGCATAATTTATCAAGCAGCATTGTGCCATAACCAAGCTTATTTTCTTACTTGCGTTACTCGGACGACAAGACTTGGACATATTTTTTTTTTTACGGCGATTAGCCACTGACCCACATCGGGGCCTGGGGGGGGTAATAATAATAATAATAATAATAATAATATAAACTCTTATCTCTGTATATCCCAAAATATATCAATGAAGGAATGGATAATTGTTATATTTACCACGTATGTATAGATCTATAATTTATTATTGATGGTGGTTGATATATGACTAGCTACCAGAGATGTGTCAGGAGTCGTATATATCAGCACATCTTTTATAAGGAGAGTAATCACAGAAAAATCATCTCGATATGTGGAAATAATAATTGTTTTGAGTAAAGTTCTTGTTTTTATTGGTTTTTATTTGTTCATGTTCTTCTACTTTCACAAGCGTTCACATTCTAATAACATGACAGCGTTCACATTCTAAAAACATGACAGCGTTCACATTCTCAGCACGTCTCCAGAACACTTACACCGAGGCACCGTGAGCGTTAGTGACTGGTGTCTGGTCTTTGGTCTGGAACTGTTCACTCCATCTCTAACTCTTTTATAAGTTCTGTGAGTTTCAAGACATTAACCCCGATAGTAAAGTTGTTCTACCCAGTCACCCGTCTGTTTGTCAGTCCGTCATTCCGTCAGTCAGTCCGTCATTCCGTCAGTCAGTCCGTCAAACAAAGAAGCGAAATTTATATATTTTTTCATTTACTGTTTTTCATCCGCTATTTCCTTTCAGTAATTCTCTATCAAACGACAAGAGAAAAATAATAAACTTTAATGGTGCAAATCTAATTATTCACGACCCCATTATAATACACATCTCAGCCGTGTTCCTATATAGCATGATAATAGCAGCCTCCACACCACCACCAGCTAAATGGCGCTACATATTGTTTTAATGTTAGTCCATATTTCTCGCCGCCACGCACCACATTGCTATATTAGGACCAGGCTATGTAAATAAGAGCTATTTATCTTTAGCGATGTTTTGTCTGTTTCTCTCTCTCTTCTTGTTTATTTTTCTGGTTTTCTCTCTTTCTTTTGCTCTCTCTCCGTTTTCCTCATTCCTTCCTTTTCTTTTCTCTTTCTCTCCCTTCTTTTCCTTGTATCTATTCTTCTCCTCTGCTCTGTCTTTTACATACACTGTTATGTGGTTACACTGTACTTTGCCTTCCTCGTGTGTATATGTGATGTTTACATAGTTAGAATGGTACACACACACACACACACACACACACACACACACGTTTGTATCTCTTAGGAAGCTCTCGTAAGTGACATACTGTAAAAGAGTCTGGCGGAGACGTGAAGACTGTGTTGAGAGAGAGAGAGAGAGAGATGTTCCTCACTTTAAATCTGAGTGAGTGCTGAAGTGGAGGATGTGGAGGTCCGGAGGGAGGGAGAGGCAGGGAAGGAGGGAGGGGGAGGGAGGGAGGGGCAGGGAAGGAGGGAGGGGCAGGGACGGAGGGAGGGATGGAGACCGCCTCCATGGAACATGACACAGTGTCAGGAGAGGTAAACACTGTCACGGAAACTTTAGAAGACCACGAAAAATGTAGCTACATTATATTTTTTACCCGCGTTTTCATGTCTAAACTGCAGCTTCTGTTATATTAATGAGATGAATGTTTTGTAAATTCTCGCCTTTTGGTTTAATGTTTTTTCCTGTAGAATCTGATGCCAGTAGCAGTTAATGGGGTACTTTATGTGAGTCATCTGTTGTTAAGAGTCTCTAAATCATCGTCAACCTCATTTCACCTATTTCGGTGTAGATCTACAATGGAATGTATATATACATTTATATATATATGCTGATAACCACAAGGAAAGAAGAAAACACGAAGTTCCCAAGCGCTTTCGTGTAATTCACATCTTCAGGGGTGAGTACACGAAAGCGCTTGGGAACTTCGTGTTTTCTTCTTTCCTTGTGGTTATCAGCATATACCTAGATCACGCGCACCTACAGTGATTTACTTGCATACATATATATATATGCTAACCCAGCACCGTTTCAGCCACAGGAAACAAATTTGCATATGAAAACAAAAAATATGTTTTGTGGTGGTTGAATGTTCCTTGATGACGCCGGACAGTATTTGCATACTTGCATAAACGTAATAAGAATATTCAACAATGACAATTATAGTTAATTCTTCTTTAAAGGAAAAAACTGGAATGTGAATATACTTGCAGCCTAAACCATCTCGATGTTTTAAACAGAGTTTTTGTGAATACTGAACCTGCAGATAGCCCAAATTTAATGACTGAAGAATATCATCATGAATATAACTGAAATGTAGTGTTGTGGAAAAGAGTGAGACTGTGTGTGTGTGTGTGTGTGTGTGTGTGATCACCTTGACAAACGGTATTATTACACATCACACAAGGGGAACAAAATGACGCGTGAAACCAGAGAGTGACAGACGGTGATACACCTCAGAGGAGTCGCTAACACAACACCGCCTCCCGCTATCACGGTCTTAAGGAGGAGGAATCGAGGGTGGATGAGTAATCGATGTCTGACTGATGATGCCGACACGACGTGGAAAATGGAGATAGATGAATTGATAACTGGTCAGGAAAATAAGTTGCTGGATTGAAGATGCGATGATAATGATGGTAATGAGGATTATGAAAATTATAATAATGCTGATACAACAGGGTACAGCACAGCATAACAGGATATAGCACAACATAACAGGGTACAGCACAGCACAACAGGGTACAGCACAGCATAACAGGATATAGCACAGCACAACAGGGTGTAGCATAACACAACACAACACACCCTACACTTTTCCTCTGTTGTCCGGATTCTAATGACATCGCCTCTACACTGAAGACTTTTTGGAATAGTATTTTGTATTTCACTACTTAAGTAAATGTGTAACGTTACAGTCGTTATTCGTGACGTTTAAATTATTTTCATACCCAGAACTGAATGGACTTGAAAATAATAATAATAATAATAATAATAATAATAATAATAATAATAATATTTTAACTCGACTAAATAATTTTAACCAACTAAATATTTTGACTCGACTAGTTTGACTGGAGTAATTCTAGTTAGATCTTGTAATTAAACCAAAACTGAGATGGCATTAATAGAAGTACATTCCAGCGACTGTGTTCATATGTTCTATGCACTGATTATTGTTAAGAAAAAAATGGCCTTTATGATGATTATTAAATTCTTCAAATATTTTTCACGTCTGAGAGTCGACCCAGGACATTAATTTAATCATCCAGTGTATACAATAAAGAATAAAGAATATGAGACGCCCTGTGGAGGATCCTGCTCTGGTAACTTTATACAAAAAATCAAATGTAAAATCTTCAATATGGCCCTTGTGCTGTATTGCCCGTTTTAGCCCAGCTGAAGGTCGAGGGTCGTCCTAGCGCCAATATGTGAACTGCTCGGCATTCTTGTCGTGAGGTGATAAAGGAACTGCTGTCATGGTAGGCGTTAGTGGAGTGTTTGTTTCCCTCCTCACACACACACACACATATGTATATTGTGTTTGTATGTAAAAAACTAGCATATTTATACGACTTTTACAAATCTGTCAATCACTTTGACTGACAATAATTATTTCCAGTTCCAAATTAATCAGAGATACAACCTAAGACACCCAGAGCTACTAAGACCACCCCCCATGCGCTCCTCTCAGTCCCAGACCTCCATAAAATATCCTGGTGTCAAGGTGTGGAGCAACTTACCCCCACCCATCCCAGCAAAGACTACGCTCCCTTCCTTTAAATCATCTATTAAAAAATATCTATTGTCTAAGTATTAATAATCTTGTAATACCTACTTTAAATTCCTGCTTATATTGTACCACCAAAACCGTTATATCACAGATTGTCATGTTGATAAGAGAACCTACAGTACCATTGCAATAATTAGAGTTGCCGACTAGACATGATAATAACGACTCTGTCCTCTTGTTCCACCTTAATACAATCCGTGTTGTACTGCTTCTCTCCCTTGTCATATTTATGTATATCAACTCCACTTTAAAGTATGTATATACTTATAGTATAAATGTTAGAAATATATAAAATAAATGAATAACGAAGTGATAATCGTGGTAACATTCTGATATGTTCTTACTACCATCATGCTATGTGTAATATTCCAGATGATACTAAATGTTACATAATACTTCCTTAAGATAAATGTATAGAATATATCAGGTGCCTTCAAGAGAGCTCAGGCTCTCAACTGGCTCAGCCATGTTAATATTGGTATTATTATCGACTCTGTATCTGTTTTTTTTTTTGGCTCAATAAACTGTTTCAATATCAATACTTAAAGGATTATATGTTAAACACTCCATGAACCTGGGACAAAGATTTAAAGCTACTGTACACGACATATTGGAAGCTCTTTAAGACTACCCTCTCTGAGCTGAGTGAAAGAGTGAGGAGCGAGAGTTAAGACAACACCAATGGTTTACAAACAGGGGACAAGGAAGAAAAATGTGCCTCTTGATATTGAATTACCACTTGATGGAGCTCAGGAGTCACACGAGTGAATTAACAGAGAGAAGGGAATCTGCGGACCCTGAGGCTGCAATCCGGACAACACGGAACTGAATCATTCACGCCACAGTTATTTAGAGAACATTAACTGGGAAGGTTTACACCCCACAGTGAATTGTTTATACTGACGTAATGGTTCATACTGGCTACGTCTGGGCTAAAGATATGTTATTTAAGCATCTTTATACCAGGTCTGTTGATGTGCGTGACTGCAGACTAAAGCTTCAGTGACTTAAGTGTATGTGTTCTAGCAATTCCAAAGATTTTAAAACTTTATATTTCACCAATTTGTTCTTAAGCGATTACCATTAAATTCCAACCCTTGTTTTATCTACACGAGCGTACAGAATTAAGTCTGCCACGTATACATTAAAAACTCGTTCTCGTACACATTTTAAAATTAGTGATCATCGTCTCTCCTGAGTTTTGTACCCCCAACCCACACTCCCCCTATCTTGCCTCAGAGCTTCACTTGATCACTCTACGTCACGCCTACAAGTCTCCTCCATCATACAGAGACGCAGCAGTTTTTCAATACGTTCCTCTGGATCTTTCCTCCCAGCCACTCAATCAACCTCCTACCAGCCCAGAGGAAATCATGACTCCTACAACGGTGAATTTTCCATGAAGATTATTTTTCTGAGAATTCTCCTGACAAGGGAATGAGGTATTACTTTGCTAACGATTTACACTGATAGGCTGCTGGAGGGAAGCTTAATTCAAGAGTGAAGTGTCAGTCAGCCACTCAGCCGGTCTCTGGTCTATAAGGTATTTGACATCAAAGTCTCAAAAGATAAGGTTTTGAAGACTCACACTCGCTATTGTCTTAGAACTTGAGGTTTTCATCTTGTATTTATAATCAAGGTAACTTACGTGTGATGTAGGAACTTGATGTTATGTATTCCTCTGCGGATATGAATTGTATATTTACAGTGATTACTCTTTGGGTCGATGAATATTTAATGAAAAGTTGTCATATGTATGTATGTATGGATGTATGTATGTGCCCGTGGACTACTAAAGCCTCTCACACTTATTTATTTTCATTTTTAGTCTTACAGCTTTTACATAACAGTAGTTAGAGAAGTAATCAAGAAGAGTATGAGTAATGCCTTGAAGGCTTTATGGTGGGTGTGTGTGTGTGTGTGTGTGTGTGTGTGTGTGTGTGTTTGTGTGTGTGTGTGTGTGTGTGTGTGTTTGTGTGTGTGTGTGTGTTTGGGTGTGTGTGTGTGTGTGTTATATAGGTTATATATATAGGTATGTGTGTGTGTTTGTGTGTGTGTGTGTGTGTGTGTGTGTGTGTGTGTGTGTGTGTGTGTGTGTGTGTGTGTGTGTGTGTGTGTTTGTGTGTGTGTGTGTGTTTGGGTGTGTGTGTGTGTGTGTTATATAGGTTATATATATAGGTATGTGTGTGTGTGTGTGTGTGTGTGTGTGTGTGTGTGTGTGTGTGTGTGTGTGTGTGTGTGTGTGTGTGTGTGTGTGTGTGTGGTGTGTGTGTGTGTGTGTGTGTTATATAGGTTATATATATAGGTATGTGTGTGTGTTTGTGTGTGTGTGTGTGTGTGTGTGTGTGTGTGTGTGTGTGTGTGTGTGTGTGTGTGTGTGTGTGTGTGTGTGTGTGTGTGTGTGTGTGTGTGTGTAAATAATAATAATAATAATAATAATAATAATAATAATAATAATAATTATAATAATAATAATAATAATTAACGGTTTATTGAAAGAGCATGGCAGCCGGAAGGCTACAAATATACAGTTACATAATTGGGGAATGGATCTCTTGATTTACAAATAATATACAAGTACCGTAAGTGATACAAATATGATATATAATAACTAGGTGGGGAGAAGCTCAAACTACAGGGCATTTCAACATGGTGACAGTGTGTGTGTGTGCGTGAGTGTGACTTGAGGTGTAGTGGTCAGCATCCTCGCCTGGCAAGCAAGCGGACTCAGTAATTGGGAACCTGGATGTTAATTGATTTGCGTATCGTGTTCTAGGGTAATGGTTAGCCAGTGCTGTAACAATGCCATGTTTTTTGGAGTGTCATGTTTAGAGAAATACAGACAATTCAGCGTTGACAAAGATTACCCGCCATAACACAACACAAGTGTCCCCGCCAAAAGCAGTGGCCTGTGAGTGTGCTGATTGGCTGGAGGACGAGATTATGCCTCCAGCAAGGCAGGTACCCGGCTTTCAAACACAGAGTCTGGTTGGATTTGGTTAAGTGTAAACATACGTCTTGTTGGCCAGGTCTCCTCAGTATGGATACATCTCAGTGAGTACAAGTAAGATTTTATCCGTGTCACGAAATATATTGTGATTCATGTGACCCCTGGTTGACTAGCTAGGAAGATAGGTTATTGTTTTGAAGTGTCCTAATTCATCCCTCCCTTAATGAGAAAGGTGGCATGTAGTGATACAGTGAGCCCATTAGTATAACCTAATACCTGTTTCGTCTAGTGTCTCAGTTATTGAATGTTATTCCTGTTCCTCCCCAGTTATCCTCTCTCCCTCTCCTCTTGGGGTGTGAGGGCGGCTGCTGACCCCAACACCCACCCCCCCCCCTCCCCTCAACCATAAGTCACCTCCCTCTCTCCTCCTTCCTACCGCCTCACTTCCATCTCACGAGTAAACAGAGAATGAAAGAAAAAAAGAGGAAAATAGAGTTAAAAACTAAGAAGAATTAAGTAAAAAAAATTAAAAGGAAGATAAAAGTTATTATTACAGTGCAGTTGGAGAGTTGTCTGTCTTCTTGGACTATTCCTTGACACTGGGGTTATGCAGCTCTTACGAGGGACAACCAATCTGTGTGTGTGTGTGTGTGTGTGTGTGTGTGGCAATACTGACGTGATCTTTGCTGCCCGCCAGATACAGGAAAAATGCAAAAAACAGTCATGACCATGGCCTTCGACTCAGTCAACAGGGAAGCCCTTTGGTGGACCCTCAGCCATTTTGGCTGCCTACCAAAATTCATCGCCATTGTGAGGCAACTCCACAATGGCATGAACGGCAGTGTCCTGCACAATGACACCCAGTCTGAGTTCTTCCCCACCCAAAGGGGGGTTGAACAAGGGTGTGTACTGACACCAACTCTCTTTTCCATTTTCTTGGCTGCCTTCCTTACTCGCGCCAGTGCCAATTTAGCCGGTGGGGTGGACAGCGAGCACCTTTGTCGCACACACTGAACGCGACCTACAGGAGATCCTGAACACCTACGCAGATGCATATGCATACTTCGGCCTTGAGGTAAATGTACGTAAGACTCAGATTCTTTTTCAGCCTGCCCCTGGTTCAACCACACATTCACCAATCCAGCTTAATGGTACTACTTCGAAACCGTGTCTTCAGCTGTAGGGAGCTGTAATTATCTACAAAGCTACATGTATATTGAGCAGTGGTCCTTCCCACCCTGCTATATGGCAGCGAGACATGGGTCACATACAGGAGGCACCTCAAGGCACTTGAAAACTTACACCAACGTAGTCTAGGTTCCATCCTCCGAGTTCGCTGGGAAGACAAGAGAACAAATGTCAGTTTTCTTGCTGACACCAACTGTAGCAGCATCGAGGCTACCATTATCCATGAACAACTACGCTGGACTGGCCATGTTACCTGCATGGACGACAGTAGACTGCCAAAGCAGCTACTTTACAGTCACCTGACGAATAGTAAACGTAACGCTGCCGGGCAACTGAAAACGTATAAGGATAGTCTTAAGACAAGCCTGAAAAAGTGCCAAATCGACCCCCTCACCTGGGAGACGATCACTCCACACCGTAACGCTTGGAGGAGCACCACACGAGAAGGTGTCAATACTTTCGAGTTAGTCCGACTGCATAACGAGGCAGACAAGCGCCAACGCCGGAAAGACGCTGCCGCCGCCCCTCCCGCACTAGATGTAGCCCTCCACACGTGCAACATCTGTGAAACGACCCTGCCAGTCCCGTATCGGCCTCTTTAGTCACCTCAAAACTCACCAATGAAGGTGACATCCTCAATAGCTCATATCGTTGTATCATAGCTTGATGATCGTCTTACTCAATTCCGAGTGACAGCAAAGTAGCAGTAGTAATGTGTGCGTGTGTGTGTGTGTGTGTGTGTGTGTGTGTGCAGAGAATGCAAGAATGTTTATACACACACACACGTTAGCTTAGGTTAGGTTAGGTTAAATTAGGCTAGGTTTGGGTAGGTTAGATTTGGTTAAGCTAGGTTAGGGTAGGTTAGGTTAAGTTAGGTTAGATTCCGTTAAGTTAGGTTCGGTTCAGTTAAGTTCGCCTTATTTTCTGGGTTTAGGTTTGGCTGTGATAGTCGTGTGTGTTGGTCTATTTGTTCTTACTTGACTCTTGTTTAGACAACCATTTTTAGTGAAAGATATAAAAGTCGAGTCATCACCTGCGACACTTCACTTACTGTACTATTAAATTAAAGAATTATCAACTAATTATCTTTAACAATGGGACACACATATTATATATATATACACACACACACACAGTATATTTATATATATAAAACCTGGTAAGGAGGATTGCAAATGCTTAACACCCAGGTAACAATGAATGCTTGGTCTTTGTATTCATGGTACAGTAATTCTGACGCCAAACATGAATGCTGCTTTAATGGGAGGGGGGGGGGGACAATATGGCTTAATCTCTTTAGTGTGTGTGTGTGTGTGTGTTTATATTTGGTCATCTGTGGTGTAATGTTCAGCGTGCTCGTCTCCGGGCAGGGTGAAACTATGGGCAAGTTTCTTTTCGCCATTTCCTCTGTCTACCAGCATTGGGGACCTGGATGTTAATCGATTTGCGGATCGTTTTTCCGGAGTAATGGTTAGCCAGTGCAGTTGGCGAGTTGTCAGGTCTTCTCGGACTATTCCTTGACACTGGGTCCTGCGACTCGTTAACTTAGGGTGTGGTTGTTGTGTTGGCGACAGCTTCTACACCTTAAACAAATTCACGCCTAGGTGGCCCTACGATCGGCCATCCTCATTACACGAGGGGCAACCATGATTATATTATCCGTGCCTAGAATACTGTGTGTGTGTGTGTTAAGGAGGGTCTACATTTCTCCTTTAAGATGCCTCACTCTGACCCACTCACCTCACTGCCTCAGTCTTCCTCCACCTTAACCAACCCACTTGACTACACAAACCGGAACAAAGAATATTCTCATCAATATAAACCGGAACAAAAAATATTCTCAACAATATAAACCGGGACAAAGAATATTCTCCCCAATATAAACCGGAACAAAAAATATTCTCAACAATATAAACCGGAACAAAAAATATTCTCCCCAATATAAACCGGAACAAGGAATATTCTCCCCAATATAAATCGGAAGAGGAATATTTTCTTATCCAAATAAACCAAAAGACCGGGATATAACAAGTGAAACCTTTATATAACGGATTTATCTCTATATATAATCCGTTACATGGAGGATTCCACATCTAACGGATCTTCGATATAACGAACTTTTCATCTAACTAACGGATTCTGAATATAACGAACTTTCCTCTCCATATAGTCCGTTAAATAAAGATATGGAGATGTCTGTAATATTGGAAGCTGAAATACAGTTGAATCAGGTACAAAATTGTCTTCACCATCTATAGACATGATTTTCTGGTATCTGTTAAGTGATAATCATATAAACACAGACATCTTAAATTTAGTAAAGAAAAAAATTGAAATACATTCACGTTAATTTCCTTAAAAAAAATAATGTTTGTCTATACAGCTGATGAAATAAAACTTGAAATGACTATCAATTCACCAGAGAATATTTCACTCACATCAAAACACAACACGAGATAAAACTATAAGTCTTTGTTGCCCTTGGGAATTTCATAACAAGCTATTATGTTGAAGAAAAAAAAATTAAAACTTTTCTCTACAGCTACAGACTCGCCTTATGTAGAAACTGATTAGTGAAAAACAAAAATTATACATTAGTGAAAAAACAACGATACCCATACGTTATAAACAGATTAAAAATGACTTCTGCAAAACAACTCAGTCAAGTGGAAAATAATTATCATGTTTACTCATTCGTAATTATATTTTGCATATATTATATCGTTTACTAATGAATGGAAAAGCGAGAGAAAGGGGGTAATCTATCTATGTATCTTTCATTTAAACAATAATGCATATATGTATGAATATATATTTGTCCTCGTTGGTAGGGGAAGAGGGGGGCTTAATACTTTCCTCATCTAAATTGTTCAATAAATCACGAAAGTAAAAGGTTGTAGTGGTTTCGTCCTCTCTCTCTCTCTCTCTCTCTCTCTCCTACAGTATACCATCCCCCACTACTCCAGCCACAGTGTTCGTCTCTTGGCTATATTTTCAATTAAACTCGAGTCTTATTTTCTTATTATTTTTTTCTCTTTCGTTTTTCTGCACATTTCCACTAAAACCCTCAGCAACTTTTCTGGGATATTTCTTCCCTCAACAAATAAACAAAAAATATACTCATATTTATAACAAAAACAAAGAAAACCTGTAATATATATAAAAAAAAAATCCCGTGTAATTTTCTGGCGGCAAAAAGGAAACGCAGAACCCATTCCCGTATTTCATATTTAACCATAATAGAATTTTTTTCACGTCTGTGTTACTGTGTGTTGCGGAAGATGGTGAGGCAAGATTTATTTTTAAGAAAGTTGAGTATTATGCTGAACATTAAGTTATATCGTAGACATACATACATACATACATACATACATACATACATACATACCCATTCCCCACTTCCCTTTCACAGATCACCTTTAAGTGAGAATCAAGTAAGAACATTTATACTCTGAAAACCTAAAATGAAAAAAAAAAAATATTTACGTTATATTTTTATTCGTCATACAGGCTTGTGGCTATACAGTATATACAAAAAAACGAACAAAATTCCAATGAAAAACTTGATTTGAAGATAGAGGATAAAATTTAAGTTAATGATATAAACAATTACACAAATTAACAAAAACATAAATGTACTTAAGTGTTTTATTGACAGATGTTATTGATGAGCTTAAGGTGTCTTTTCTCTTGGTATTATCACACCTGTTATTTTCTCCACACCTGTCGGAAAATTTGACCTCTTAAGAAATAATGAATACAATAAAACAACCAGTGTGTGTGTGTGTGTGTGTGAGTCTGTGTGTGAGTCTGTCTGTGTGTGTGTGTGTGTGTGTGTGTGTGTGTGTGTGTGTGTGAGTGCATCTAACTGTGTTTATCTGTGAGTGTATCTGTCTGTGTGTTTATCTGTGAGTGCATCCATCTGTGTCTGTCTGTGAGTGTGTCTGTCTGTGAGTGTGTGTGTGAGTCTGTGTGTGTGTGTGTGTGTGTGTGAGTGTGTGTGAGTGTATCTAACTGTGTTTATCTGTGAGTGTATCCATCTGTGTCTGTCTGTGAGTGTGTCTGTCTGTGAGTGTGTTTATCTGTGAGTGTATCCATCTGTGTCTGTCTGTGAGTGTGTCTGTCTGTGAGTGTGTCTGTCTGTGAGTGTGTCTGTCTGTGAGTGTGTCTGTCTGTGTACCGGTGTAGAAGAGCCCCAAGCTCTCTGTAAGTATCCAGAGCCGTCCCTAGGGGTGTGGTGCGGGGCCCAGTGTAAGTCATCATTGAGCGGCCCCCTTTTGGTTCAATTTCCCAGTTTATTTTAATAATTACAAAATTAAAGTAATGACTACAAGTATGTAGTAATTTTACAGTATTGCAACACATAATGTGGGAAAAAAAGGAAAGATCTGCGACCCCTTGACCGTATGTGATAACTGTTCTAGAAGTTATGAAAATACTTAAAATGAGATTCTGAAATACACTGCAAAAACATACAATTTAAGACCTGGTGATAATATTTCATATATATATATATATATATATATATATATATATATATATATATATATATATATATATATATATATACGGAAAATAAAACATTATTTCATATAATTTTTGTTCCATAAATAAGATAAATGCCATAAGACAGTGTGAATGGACTGAAAATTTTCAGGGTAACGTAATTAAAAACTAAAAAACTAATTTAATCTACTATGAATTCTCATAAAGCATTTGCGATGTTGCAGAAACAGACCTACTTTCAAAAATTACCTTTCCTTGCTTTCTTCATCGCAAGCTCTTCTACCAGTAACGTTCATTATAGCACAAACTTGCTGCCAGTTCCTTTTCGATGGAGAACACAGTTGTCCTTAGATGTTTTTTTTTTAATTTGAGTTTAGATAAACTCCTCTTCCCTGATGACACTGCGACTGTCAACAGAATCCTATACGCTGAAGGATATGAAGACCATTCTTTGTTTCTCTGGGAATGAGTTCTCAGAATACTTGAAGCTCTGAGAACAGCTCGGCTTCCTCAATATCGTGAGAATTTCCAACACTCAATGACTTATCTAAAACAGAGTTGTGTTCACCTGCTATAATAAGTGTTAGTTCTTATCGCCAATGAACCATTTGGTTAGGTTAAACAAGTGTTCATTTGATGATTCGTGATAATTTAGTCTTTCACTAAAATGTTTCCAATCAGCACAGCCTTCGTTCACTAGTTCATGTGTTGCATTTAACTGTATAATTACTGGCCAGGAGAGCGAGAGGCCCCTGGAGGCCGCCCCCCCCCCCTAAACGTGTCTCTCACCATTTATCTCTAATTGTGTCTGCCAGTGAGTATGGTATCTGTCTATCAGTGAGTGTATATGCCTGTCTGTAAGTGCTTCTGTATGTCTGTGAAGTCTGTTAACCTGCGAGTTTAGTGTCTGTGCCAATGAGTGTATTTGTCTGTGAATGTCTGCCAATCTGCAAGTATGTCTATCTGTCTATGAATGTGGCGTCTGTCTATGAGTGTGGTACTGTCTGTCAGTCTGTCTGTGTGGGTAAACGGGAACTATTAAACACGGGTTCAGCTGCTACTGTACACTGAAACTTGTACGTTGTGGACCCTGAACGGCCTGTGAGCGGAAGTTGGATAGAAGTGGTCAGAGTTACAGACTAAAAGGTTAAGGTCACAGGTCAGGTCAAAGGTCAAGGTCTTGTTAAGGTCACAGGTCAGGTCAAAGGTCAAGGTCTTGTTAAGGTCACAGGTCAGGTCAAAGGTCAAGGTCTTGTTAAGGTCAAAGGTCAAGGTCTTGTTAAGGTCACAGGTCAGGTCAAAGGTCAAGGTCTTGTTAAGGTCACAGGTCAGGTCAAAGGTCAAGGTCTTGTTATGGTCACAGGTCAGGTCAAAAGTCAAGGTCTTGTTAAGGTCACAGGTCAGGTCAAAGGTCAAGGACTTGTTTAGGTCACAGGTCAGGTCAAAGGTCAAGGTCTTGTTAAGGTCACAGGCCACGTCAACAGTCAAGGTCTTGTTAAGGTCATAGGTCAGGTCAAAGGTCCAGGTCTTGTTAAGGTCACAGGTCAGGTCAAAGGTCAAGGTCTTGTTAAGGTCACAGGTAAGGGTAAAGGTTGTCATTTAAGGTCATAGTTTAAGGACAAAGGTTGTGGGTTAAGGCCAGAAATTAAACCCAGAGAGAAAAAAAAGAGCTATTCTCATTAGAATTTTTGCCAACAACAACAACAACAACAACAACAATAATAACGACAACAACAACAAAAACAACAACAACAACAACAACAACAACAATAATAATAATAATAATAATAATAATAATGTTGATACTAAATTCTTACAAGTATTTCAAGAGATATTCGATGTCCACAAATTAAGATTTCACTCAGATATACAACATTGAGAACTAAATTTTACAATGGATACTATACATTATACATATTGAATAAACGAGTATATAAAGTTTTCATTACGCTTCGAATTATTATTTTTTTTTAATAAATATAAAATATGTGATAATTAGCCTGAGTGAAAGAGTTTAGTGAAGTGTAATACGAATTTTAGTTACAAAGTTAATAAAAAATAATGTTTGGATGATTAATTTAATTCTAATATGAAGAAATATATTAGAATAATGTAATATGTAAAAATGGTAATACAAAACTGCTGATGATGGTAGCTTGAATATATCCTGGTTGGGTATTCGTAAATATTAGGAAGCGACTTTATAAAAAAAAATTAATTACTACAAAATTGTGAGCACAGGTAACAATGTTAATTAAACCACCAGAATCAAGGTAATAATGTTGATTAAATCATCGGACACTACTGAGGTAATTTTGAGTGAAATATTAATGAATTAAATTTGGCGGTGACATGATGTAATTATTTACCTGTGTAGAGGTGTGTAGTAGATGTCCCTCTCTTTATAACTGCTGTCGCCCTGTTCTCTTTCTGTCTCTTTCTGTCTCTGTCTCTCTACGAGTGCGTGCACACACACACACACACAAATGCTTGCTCATACACTTAATCCACTAATACACACATGTATACATACGCAATCGTACACACACACACACACACACACGCGAACATAAGAATGGAGGAAACGGCAGCGGGCCTATTGGTTCATGCTGGGCGGCAGTTTCCTCCACACACACACACACACACACATCCTTGACAACTGGAGGATCAAGACCTATGAGGCACCGGCTCCTGCTGTGGAGCTGCCCCGGCCAATGTGGGCCCATTCCCCAAGTCCCTCTCCCGGACCCATCCTCACCACCGGGATATCAACACAATCAAAAGTGACAATTTCGTTTCGGAAAGAAGTGGGATCAGTGTTGAACAGTGATGAACAGTGTTTACGCCAGTGAATTCAGCACTAGACAGTACCAGTGAGAGCAGTGACCCACCATTGAGGACCACACCCAGAGATAAACACCCTGGGAACCAACAACCATCTTCTGACCAGGCGGTGTTAATCACTCTACCCTGGGAACAACCATGGGTCGGCTTTACACCTGACCATGAGATAACACAACACCACCTAACAGAGAGTGATGTACTGTGACGCCACGCCACACCACCTCGAGTCTCGTACTGTAACATCATACATCCAGGTGTCTCCATGACCACGTGAGGTCCTTCATGTCAACACCCGAGGACGAGTTACTGCCCCAGGCCATCAACTGTAAACTATAATTTGTTTGTTCAATTCGTGTTCCTTCTCCTAGTAATGAAAGCTTTTGTTAAACGACCCACCCACCCCATGTCTTTGTGTATAATAAGTATTTTCTGTCCAATGTATATCTCTAGCCTCCGGGCTGCTGAACCTTTTCAATAAACCGTTAATTAATATTATTATTATCATTATTATTATTATTACAAACACACATACAGACACACACACACACACACACACGGTTCTCTCTCTCTCTCACGTACATACTCTTGTTGCTTGTACATAGAATTTGTAAGCCACTCAAGGTAGAGTCTCGAGACGGAAAGGGGAGGGGGTTGGGAAGGTGGGAGAAAGGGGGTAGGGGAAGGGAAGGGAAGGGGGTAGACCCTGCTGCCATATGGCATAACGAAAATTGTGACCAAGTCCCAGGTTGAAGTGAATTGTAACAGTTTATTGAGCCAGAAGAACACAGATACAGAGTGGATAATAATAACAATATTAACATGGCTGAGCCAGTTGAGAACCTAAGCTCTCTAACTTTCTGCCTCATTTACACACAATTGCAGGGTCTCAATTGTTTCTCTTACTATTGACAACACAACATACATACTGTCGTTTCTCACTATTGATCTTTTTTCATTTTAGTATTTTTTATGGTTCTTTATTATTATTATTATTATTATTATTATTATTATTATTATTAGTATTATTATTATTATTATTATTATTATTACATTTTCGCCGTAAAAAAAAGAAATCTACCTCATCAGTTTCACAAGGGTAATTAATAAGTGGCGTCTACCTGGAGAAACATATATATAATAATGTCGTTTAGTTTTAATACTCACTCTCGAACTAATTGAACAAGTGGGGAAATGATCCACCGTCTTATTAACTTTTGAACTGTGAAATTCGATCAGTAAGGGAAGGATGGGGTGAGGGAGTGAGGGAAGTAGGCGGGGTGAGGGAGTGAGGGCGACAGGGAGAGAAGGAGGGGGTGAGGGAGGAAGGGAGAGAGAGAGAGAGAGAGAGAGAGAGAGAGAGAGAGAGAGAGAGAGAGATACCTTACCTAATTACGAATTCCAGTCTTAAAACAAACTTCAGTAAGACTCGAACCAGCGCCTCACAGTGAAGGATGCGAGAGGGCTACCATGATGCCAAGGAATACATAAACACTTCGCCTATTCAGTGGCTGTGTGGCAGTGTCCTCGTTTTCCACTTTGAGTGTTAGGAGTTCGAATCTGTCTCCGGATTATAATCATGTAGGATTGTAGGAATAAAAGTGCCTCCAGAACACAAACAATTAATTACAACAGCTTAAGTGTTCATATGACCGAATGAATATACTAGCAATTTAATGTGTGTGTGTGTATGTGTCTGTGTGTGTGTATGTGTATAGGTGTGTGTGTGTGTATGTGTATGTATCTGTGTGTGTGAGTGTGTGTGTGTGTGTGTGTGTAAATTAGCTACTAATATAATTTTTTTATCTTAATTGAATTTCCTTTCCCCAGTAATATATATTAAAGGTAAATAAACTCAGTTGCCAGTTTTGTATGGATCATAAGAGAGAGAGAGAGAGAGAGAGAGAGAGAGAGAGAGAGAGAGAGAGAGAGAGAGAGAGAGAGAGCACATTGTACAAAAATAACAAAAATACATACGGTCAATTTCCCGGTCAATTATAGCCCCGTTTGTTTCTGTGAGTTGTTTGAGGAAGGGGAGGGAAGGGAGGAAGGGGTGGGATGGGAGGGAAGGGAGGGATGGGAGGGAGGGGTGGGAAGGGAAGGAGGGGAGGAAAGGGAGGGAAGGAAAGGGGTGACTGTGAAAAGAAGAGAGGAAAAGGAAAAGGGAAGTGTGGAAGGGAAAAGAAGAAGTAATGGAAGGGGATCAATGGGGGGGGGGGGGGTAGTGTGAATGGAATGGAAGAGGACGAGTGGGAAAGGAAGAGGAGGAGGGAGAGTGGAAAGGGTTAGATGAGATAACATGAATGGGGTGACGTGTGCAATTGATCCCTGACTCCATATCACGAAACACTTGAAAAAAAAAATAATACAACAAAAAATGGAAAATAGTATAAAAAATATTAACACCATTATAGAAAACAGAGGAAAAAATCTTAATGATATACTGAAAAAAATTAATAAATCACAGCTGTAATAATACGATTGTTGATGAAAGAAGAAATTTTTTTTTTTTACGATTTAGGAAACAGCTTGCAGGCCATTCAGTCTCCCAGGAGTTGTAATCGTTCGGGAGGATTCTTGCCTTTAAAAACCACTTCATTTTAATCAAGAGAGTGACAGAGGTAACAAGTAATTTTTATTTTTCGGTTTTTCCATAATTAAAAAAAAAAATGTGTTGATTCGGTAAATTTCTCGTCTCATTTGTTTTGTAAATTTTGCTTATTTGATGAAGTTTAAACAGTTTTACCACCACGTTCATCTAAATTCTAAGCTTTCTGAATTCCAATCTCTGACTTCTGTAAGCTGGGAGTGTGTAAGCTTCTTAAACAGCATTCTAAGGTTAGATTAGTTTAGTTTACTCCTTTGTCTTCCCTGTTCCACCTCTCAAGATTGTGTTTGTAATAATCGTTTTCATTTTTTCATTCTTTTAAGTTTTTTTCCTATAAGATACACAGTTATGAGTCAACCCAACACAGTGTCAACCTAACACAGTGTCAACCAAACAGTGTCAACCTAACACAGTGTCAACCTAACAGTGTCAACCTAACACAGTGTCAACCTAACACAGTGTCAACCTAACAGTGTCAACCTAACACAGTGTCAACCTAACAGTGTCAACCTAACACAGTGTCAACCAAACAGTGTCAACCTAACACAGTGTCAACCAAACAGTGTCAACCTAACACAGTGTCAACCTAACACAGTGTCAACCTAACACAGTGTCAACCTAACACAGTGTCAACCTAACACAGTGTCAACCTAACACAGTGTCAACCTAACACAGTGTCAACCTAACACAGTGTCAAACTAACACAGTGTCAACCTAACACAGTGTCAACCTAACACAGTGTCAACCTAACACAGTGTCAACCTAACACAGTGTCAACCTAACACAGTGTCAACCTAACACAGTGTCAACCTAACAGTGTCAACCTAACACAGTGTCAACCCAACACAGTGTCAACCTAACAGTGTCAACCAAACAGTGTCAACCTAACACAGTGTCAACCTAACACAGTGTCAACCTAACAGTGTGTCAACCTAACACAGTGTCAAACTAACACAGTGTCAACCAAACAGTGTCAACCTAACACAGTGTCAACCTAACACAGTGTCAACCAAACAGTGTCAACCTAACACAGTGTCAACCTAACACAGTGTCAACCTAACACAGTGTCAACCTAACACAGTGTCAACCTAACACAGTGTCAACCTAACAGTGTCAACCTAACACAGAGTCAACCTAACACAGTGTCAACCAAACAGTGTCAACCTAACACAGTGTCAACCCAACACAGTGTCAACCTAACACAGTGTCAACCTAACACAGTGTCAAACTAACACAGTGTCAACCTAACACAGTGTCAACCTAACACAGCGTCAACCTAACACAGTGTCAACCTAACAGTGTCAACCTAACAGTGTCAACCTAACACAGCGTCAACCTAACACAGTGTCAACCTAACAGTGTCAACCTAACACAGTGTCAACCCAACACAGTGTCAACCTAACACAGTGTCAACCTAACACAGTGTCAACCTAACAGTGTCAACCTAACACAGTGTCAACCCAACACAGTGTCAACCTAACACAGTGTCAACCTAACACAGTGTCAAACTAACACAGTGTCAACCAAACAGTGTCAACCTAACACAGTGTCAACCTAACACAGTGTCAACCTAACACAGTGTCAACCTAACACAGTGTCAACCTAACAGTGTCAACCTAACACAGTGTCAACCTAACACAGTGTCAACCTAACACAGCGTCAACCTAACACAGTGTCAACCTAACACAGTGTCAACCTAACACAGTGTCAACCTAACACAGTGTCAACCTAACACAGCGTCAACCTAACACAGTGTCAACCCAACACAGTGTCAACCTAACAGTGTCAACCAAACAGTGTCAACCTAACACAGTGTCAACCTAACACAGTGTCAACCTAACACAGTGTCAACCTAACACAGTGTCAACCTAACACAGTGTCAACCTAACACAGTGTCAACCTAACAGTGTCAACCTAACACAGTGTCAACCCAACACAGTGTCAACCTAACACAGTGTCAACCTAACAGTGTCAACCTAACACAGTGTCAACCAAATAGTGTCAACCTAACACAGTGTCAACCTAACACAGTGTCAACCCAACACAGTGTCAACCTAACAGTGTCAACCTAACAGTGTCAACCTAACAGTGTCAACCTAACAGTGTCAACCTAACAGTGTCAACCTAACACAGTGTCAACCTAACAGTGTCAACCTAACAGTGTCAACCAAATAGTGTCAACCTAACACAAGAGTCAAGACTAACACAGAGTCAAGACCAACACAGAGTCAAGACTAACACCCTCTACCGTCCCTCCACCACCCTCTACCGTCCCTCCACCACCCTCTACCGTCCCTCCACCACCCTCTACCGTCCCTCCACCACCCTCTACCGTCCCCTGCTAACAGACCTTGGTTGGGTTACCGTCCAAGTTCATCTCACTTCACAGCTTGTGTAAGAGTCAAGTTACCGTCTTCCCCGCCAATCGCTTTGTAATTCTTCCCCTTTCCTCATATATTGTTAAGCTCGCTCACGTCTACTGAATATAAACCAACTCACTTCCTTTACTCTACTTCCACTTGTAAACTCTCCTAGAGATATTTCATATATTTTAATGTATTTATGCTAAAATGAAAATAAAATTCCGCCCAATTTTGTATTCACTTGAATTTATAATGAATTGGTAACATAGAGAGTTTAACAACTAATGGGCTTAAACGCTGATTTTTATGCTACATTTTATTTAAACTTTATGAAACGTTTTTTTTGTATATAAAACTATCCAGAAATGGGCCAACTTTTGAGTCTGATGACGTAACAACATGGGGACTTATTGTTTCCTATTGGGCCATTATCGCGCACTATTCAAAATATCGTGTCTCATTATTGGAACATTTGTACCTGAATATCGAGGAAATGTGTTTGTAAATACATATTATTTCACGCTCAAGTTGAATATTGTATTCGACATAAAGGCTTAAGAAGATCTCTAAATATTGTTTATTGTTTAATACTGCGAAAAACAACACAAACAAACAAAAATAATACATATATTCATAATTTCCAAAACAGAACAAAGCAACTGAGGGTCTGGGCTCCAACACGAGTTATTAAACAAAGTATTATACCCAAGAGGAGGATTCTTAAAGATCGGTAAACAATCACCCTGAAGAGACCCACAAGAACAACTTCGTCTACCTAACAGAGAGCTGACAACGAATTGACACGGCGGCCATTGTATAGTGACAAGTTAACTCTGAAACACGACCTTGAATATGACAGATGATGATAGTGATGAAGATGATGATAGTGATGATAATGATGATAAAATAAAGTG
The DNA here is from genome assembly GCA_958450375.1 of Homarus gammarus. Lineage (NCBI taxonomy): Eukaryota > Metazoa > Arthropoda > Malacostraca > Decapoda > Nephropidae > Homarus > Homarus gammarus. The sequence goes on along the minus strand of CAUDMG010002816.1, from coordinate 1,156,841 downwards.
GTCAAATGACTGACTTTGCCATGGGAGGAGAGGAATGAAAGGAAGGAAGGAATAAAAACGGGAAGTAAAGCATTAAGGAGTAACAATAAGTGGGCTCTTACTCCTTACTCCCACCTGCTATTACTCCCTACTACTGAAATTCGCTTTAAATTCCCTCCCCCCCCTAAAAAAATGAAATCTTCAGCTGGGAGGAATAAGGTGAGCTTAAAGTAATGGAATGGTAAGGGCAAAAATGGGTGTTTCTCATTGGAGGAGGCCCTTACATCCCTGGCTTCTGATTGGCTCCAGGTTTGTGTTGGTTTTCTGGTTGGAAGAGGTGGAAGGAGGGGGGAGATAAGTAAGAGAAGAGGAAGAGGAGGAGGAGGAGAGGAAAGGGCCATCACTTATTCACCTGCTCAACAATAAGACTCGTTAAGTGTGAGTGCTGGGCAGATTAGTCCTCTTGCATCACTACTTATACTCAATTTGCATTTTTTTGACACAATATAACCCCCTCTTCTTCTTCCTCCTTCTTCTCCTCTTACTCCTATTCTATCCTATTTCTTTCTCTTCCTCTTCCTTCCCCCCCCTGCTTCTCCTTCATTATTCCCTAGCATATCTTCCATACTTGGCATCCTCTCTCTCTCTCTCTCTCTCTCTCTCTCTCTCTCTCTCCGTCTGTACACTTAATCTTAACTATTTTCTCTATCTTACTTTCTCTCCCAAACTGTCTCTCAATTACACCTTTATATTCTCTCTGTTTCACCCTTCCTTCCTTCCTTCCTTCCTTTCACCCGCTTTTTATTTCATTGAATAGAACTCATCTTATTTCTGTCTGTCAATCTGTCTGTTTACTGTCTCTGTCTCTATCTCTTTTTCTACCTGTCTATCAATCTGTCTGTCTGTCTGCTGGCTACCTCTCTTTCTGTCTGCCTATCTGTCTTGAGAGAGAGAGAGAGAGAGAGAGAGAGAGAGAGAGAGAGAGAGAGAGAGAGGCCACAGGTCACAGAATAGGATGGGCGAAGCGAGCAATACTGTGCTGTAAGAGCCTAATGTAGTTTAGTCCGCCAGCACTCAGAGGATACCTACAACTGAGAGACTTTCACACAAGAGTTCATAGTATTCAATAGCTGGGCTCCTCCAGTCACTTTAATTGGAACAGATATCTTGAAGAACATGATATCAATAACTCTGATTTATTTACACAATATAGTACAGGTAGTCATCTACACACGGTATGTTTGTTTACAGGTGTGTGTGTGTGTGTGTGTGTGTGTGTGTGTGTGTCTACCTAGCATTACAAAAAACCCTTCAAATATCCCGTAACGATAACTTGTAAGGTGAATGGACGAATCTCCTCTTTTATCGCCTGATTTAGTTGGATATTTACCCTTGATATAAAAATATTAACAGGAATCCTTGGGCACTATTGGTATCAATGGAAATTCCTCCCTTGAATATATTATTTATAATACATAGTCCTTCCCCTCTCTCTATCAGTTCAAAGGCTATAAACAATGTGATAACCTGGATGTCGTCCTCTCGGGTAATGAAAGCCTATGTAAAATGACGTTAGACGGACGGATGGGAAACTTTTAACGGCAAAGTCAGGGTCTATGTAAACCTGATACACAGACTAGTGGACAGAGGGAGCGGGCCAGCTAGCTATAGTTCATGCGACGTCACTGCGCAGAGGGAGCGGGCCAGCCAGCTATAGTTCATGCGACGTCACTGCGCAGAGGGAGCGGGCCAGCCAGCTATAGTTCATGCGACGTCACTGCGCAGAGGGAGCGGGCCAGCCAGCTATAGTTCATGCGACGTCACTGCGCAGAGGGAGCGGGCCAGCCAGCTATAGTTCATGCGACGTCACTGCGCAGAGGGAGCGGGCCAGCCAGCTATAGTTCATGCGACGTCACTGAGTAGAGGGAGCGTAAACTAGACCACTGTCCCTCCGACCTCTCTAAATTGACCTTAGGCAAAGTAAATCATCTGAGACATGTCCTTTATAAGTGTGGGAGCTGGTATATGAGGCTCTGATGGAGGAGGCTTGGATAGTCCCCTCTCTCTCTCTCTCTCAATGGATTTCCTCACCTTTCACAATATATAAGCCTAATGCTCTCTCCTCCTCCTCCCCTTCCATTTCCCCCTTCCACAGTAACCCAGACCAAGTAACACTGATAAGGTATCTATTTTCTTCCACCTGCCTCTGTCACTACCCTTCATGTTGTACATATTAATAGGTCTAAAAATAACACGAATTACCCACCTCCTGTAGAGCTTCCTGTGCCGTCGACTACAGATTAATTTTCTTTCCTATCTATCTATCTATGCATCACTGTTCTCTATCTTTCTCTATCCTCCTTATATATTTCTATCTTGTTCCGTCTTTCTCCTTCTCTATTTAAGTCCCTCTCTTTCTCTCCCTCTCTCCTACAGCCCTCTCTTTTCTCTTCCCCTCTCACATTTGCTGCCAAGTAAACAAAGGTCTCACATAATCTAATAAAGATCGGTAACTGAATATTACATTGGTAGAGTGTGTTTTTGGTGTGGTGTTAGTGTTGTAATTGATGGTGTTAGAGTGTTAGAATGTGCTGTTAGTGTCATTAAAGTGTGTTGTTAGTGTTGTTAGAGTGTGTTGTTAGTGTTGTTAGAGTGCGTTGTTGGTTTTGTTAGAGTGCGTTGTTAGAGTGTGTGTCGTTAGAGAGTGTGTCGTTAGAGTGTGTTGGTATAGGTTCATGCTGCTCGATCACTGTCATGACGCTCACCAGGTGTTACTTGAGAGAGAGAGAGAGAGAGAGAGAGAGAGAGAGAGAGAGTGTTTAATGATCTAAGCCATTTTCTTCCCGAGTTGGACCTTCGAGCACAACATCTTAAAGCCGATAACCTTCATTTGGCAACAACATGTTATTTTAATTTTTTTATTTTTTTTTACTTCGGTTCGTCATGTCATCTGATTCCTGGAGATGAACGTATCACACGAAGCCATAAAAGCTGTAACTAGTTCAAGAGTTAGGTTTGGTTGGGTTAGGTTAGGTTAGGTTACCTTTGATATTTATTTTTATTTCGTGTATGATCTGTTAAGGCTCAGAGAAACACACACACACACACACACACACACACCTATGCCTCCCCCACCTGGTCTTCCTCCCTAAATGCCACACAACGTAAACACCTAGAAAAAGTGCAAAAGAGGGCATGCAAGATTACTCTCTCCCCTTCCTACTCCACATATCAAGAAGCGCTCAACACACTGACCCTTTCGACTCTCACTGACCATCACCACGACCTCATCTGCAAATTTGGTAAGAAGCTTCTACACCATCCCCGACACCGGCTCCTACTACCACCTGAGATCCCTTGTCCGAGAATTGCTGTTCGACACCACAACCGCATCCAGCCCATACGTGCACGAACTGATCGCTATAAGAACAGCCCAGTCCCAACCATTGTAAAAATTATCAATAACTTGTAATAGACCAGTGTATTCACTCCCAGTAAACACTGCTCCTTACACTGTCACTATGTTGAAATGCCCTGTAGTTTGAGCTTTTCCCCACCTAGTTATTATATATCTTATTTGTGTCACTTATGTTACTTGTATATTATTTGTAATTCGTAACCCATTCCCCAAATATGTAACTGTATATTTTCAGCCTTCTGGCTGCCAAGTTCTTTCAATAAACCGTTAATTATTATTATTATTATTATTATTATTATTATTATTATTACACACACACACACACACCACACACACACACTCTTCCTGTTACAGCTGGACGCTTCGGTATCGATATTATACTGTTCACACTGAAACTCCCAGGTGTAGACGCTGTACCTATTACAGATCCAGAAACTGTATTCAGAAACACCAGTACCAGTTCCCAGTCAGGTATATATTACAGAGATTCTTATTTATATTTTTGGATCATATATACGGTTATTCATATGTTACAGTGATTTTTATGTTACGGTGATTCATATATTACAGTGATTTTTATGTTACGGTGATTCATAAAGGTGATGGCGTCGCAGGGAGAGAGGAATGGAAGGTGCATAAAAACTTACTTAATATACTCATTTACTCGTGTCAAATTAGGAATTACTGTACCTTTTTAACTTGGTCTAAATTACCCCCCGAACGTGACCTGTATCGACCTAATCTGACTCGTAGTTTTAGTTTTGGAAAATGGGATCTAGTTCCTGGTCCGGGTCCCTGGATGAAGGAGGGACAGAGAGCAGACACAACAGTCACATAACATTAAGGGTCCATTTGGTGTAATTGGCTCGTTAAGCTTTTCCTATCTCCAGGTTTTGATTATTGTTGAGTTCATGGCAGCAGCAAAATGGGCAGTCGTATCTAATAGTTTGTTTTGTGGAATTTTGTCTGAAGTTCTTTGTCCCGACAGTCATATTAGCTAATGAACAGAGGTATTCCCGTGGTTTGATGATAATATGTTATTTTTTAAAACTGCGTTACTCTCATATATTATAATAATCAGAAATATAACAAGTAAATACTATTATTCTCTTTCTCACACATATACAACACACTCAACAGTCAACACACACTCACACAGATAACAGTACATGACAGTCTTGAGTGGAGATCTAGGAAGAGGTGTAGGTGATGTGTATCAACGCTGAGATTACTGTACACTCACCTGCTGCCAGTCTAATGTGTACAATACTGGGTTTAAGGTAAAGTTGATTTTTTTTCACAGTTATCAATCGTAATTTATTATGTACTACAATTATCTGTATGTACTGTATATATCTTAAACAACTTATATAGACTTATGTATACTTAAGAACAGATTAATTGATTATGTCAACTCCCAAGACTAAGTCACATAAAGTAAAGAGTCAATATTACAGGAAATATTCAGCCAAGTCGAGGTATTAATGTACGTTTTAGTTTGAGTAAAAAAGGTATTGCAATAATCCTTCTGTTACACACCTACCCAAAATTGTCTCTACAGCTTGGTATTTCATCACTACACTCTCATTAAATCGCCATGTTTCACTTCCAAAGGTCAAAACTAACAGGCAACTTTGTTCATACACCATTCCTCTATATGGCAGCGGATGAAGTGCTCTTGTACACACGATTTAAAACTTCCGTAAGGGAGGAACTTCAGCATGACCGACTGACATATTCTCCAGGACCCCTTGGGAGTGTTGCACGAGGGTTCTTGGCAAGGGCTTTGTGACAAGACGTCAGTGAGCTAGACAAGTCACCTTCAGGCCATAAAGCTCTTGACCACGAGAAGCTGAGCTGCGACCCTCAGAGATTTGGTATAAAAATTTTGTGTGTTGATGCGTGTTGTTGTTATAGTACGGATATTGTTGTTATAGTACGGATATTGTTGTTATAGTACGGATATTGTTGTTATAGTACGGATATTGTTGCTATAGTACGGATATTGTTGTTATAGTACGGATATTGTTGTTATAGTACGGATATTGTTGTTATAGTACGGATATTGTTGTTATAGTACGGATATTGTTGTTATAGTACGGATATTGTTGTTATAGTACGGATATTGTTGTTATAGTACGGATATCGTCATTACAGTAGAGCCTCACTGCAATATTTCGGTTGTTGTCGTCATCATATTCTTAAAATACAGTCATTGTGTTGAATTATCTATAAGAGTTGCGTGGTAAGAGGGAACTAACACACTGAAGTTAATTTAAGGAAAGACTAATTAAAACCAGGTGTGGCGAGTTTGGTGCATCAGGACGAATCTCCTTTAAAAAGACACATATTGTTATGGCAGCACAGAGTTAAATACTACATACGAATCCTTAAGCATCTGAGACGTCACTTGGCTACTCTAAGTTAAGACCTGAAGGCTGAGATGAAAAAAATAAAAATTATAACTTCATGAATCTTTGAGAATGTGGGGTGCTGTCGTTGGCTCCTTGGAACAGATCTTTAGGACAGAGAGAAAAATGTCTCACCCAATTTTTTTTGAGAATCCAAGGAACTAATCTAGATTGTCTGAGGGAACACCAAAGATTGAAATTGTTTCCTGAGAGGTGAATTTCATCTCAAGGGCCAGGTCAGGTAAGGCTGTGTTAAGGACTCAACAATTTCCAATGGCAACTGCGAAATGAAATCAAATAAAGAGTGAAGAATATTTTTTTTGTTTTCTCTCGGAATGCTTGGATGGTTTAAAGGTGAGAGAGAGAGAGAGAGAGAGAGAGAGAGAGAGAGAGAGAGAGAGAGAGAGAGAGAGAGAGAGAGAGAGAGAGAGAGAGAGAGAGAGAGAGAGAGATCCCAAAAAGAAAACTAAAATTAACTTCGATGATGAAATGTTGACGAGTGAAAGAGATAAAAATAAAAAGATAATATCAGCGAAAAAATAAAAGAAGACAGGCAATATGAAACGCCATTTCTCAGACGACGATACTTTATAAAGCTCAGCGAGAGTCATCCTTGACTGAAGCAGTTCCTCAGATATACACTGAGGAACTTGAGATCTTTGATGTAGTTTGGCTCAGATTCTGGAAACTGGACGGCCAAAAGGTGAGGTCTCGTGTGATGTTTCTCCGGCTCTTATTACTTATCAGAGTGCACTGTGTGAGCCTCCGTCAGAGACATGAGCTGAAGAAGGTGCTGTAAACCCTGGGACGTCATTTCAAAATACTTCAACCTGACTCTCCAAAATAACAAGGAGACATTAGTAGTCGTTCTCTCCTGGCTGGTGTAGACAGAGTGCACGGGTTCGATGCTCAGGTATAATTAAGGTAACGTCTGATGCGCCTCGGTGGTGGAGACAGAGTGCACGGGTTCGATCCTCAGGTATAATTAAGGTGACGTCTGATGCGCCTCGGTGGTGTAGACAGAGTGCACGGGTTCGATCCTCAGGTATAATTAAGGTGACGTCTGATGCACCTCGGTGGTGGAGACAGAGTGCACGGGTACGATCCTCAGGTATAATTAAGGTGACATCTGATGCGCCTCGGTGGTGGAGACAGAGTGCACGGGTTCGATCCTCAGGTATAATTAAGGTGACGTCTGATGCGCCTCGGTGGTAGAGGTGCAAAGGCTAATCCGAGGTAATGATCGTCCAGGATTGTGTTGACTATGGACGTTTAATTACCAGAGACGCGAGCCTGGGGGGTGTAGTCTGAGTCTCTGAGTCTGCCTAAAGGTGGAGGCTCAAGACTGTATACATGGCGGCATATGGGTGTATACATGGAGGATTAAAGGTGTATACATGAAGGCATCAAGTTAAACATACGTGTTATCTAAACAGTGAGCGTGTGTGTGTGTGTGGTGGCTATGAACCCAACCACCCTGAACGTTGACCTTTAAAAGTAAATAAACAAAGGCAATAACATAACATCAACAAAGATTTTTCCGATACGAGAATTATTGTGTTAAAGGTTTGTTCTGGGTGGCAATGTTCCTTTATTGTAGGGAGTTGAGGAAAGGAGGAGGAGGAGGAGATAAGAGAGAGAGAGAAAGAAGGGAGAAGAGGAGATATACAGAGAGGAGGAAGAAGGAAGAGGAGGAGGAGAAGAAATGAGCCTCAGGGGATAAAATCAAATAAAGACTCAGGAATACAAGAGAAGAGAAAGTGGGATGAGAGGGATGAATGGAGGTAAGAGGGATGAGAGGGAAAGGTGGGGATGAAAGGGATGAGTGGGGATGAGAGGGGTGACTGGGGGGAGAGAGAGATGAATGGGTGTGAGAGAGATGAATGGGTGTGAGAGGGACGACTGGGATGAGTGGGTCAGTAGGCCAATCATTAGTCCCACTCCGCTGATGGCTGAGTCAATGTAGGTCTTCATAAAAAAAAAAAAAAAAAAAAAATTATACCTTTTATTTTGATCAAGTTTTCCAGTCCATCGTTTTTGTCTGTCTGTCCGTCCGTAAATATGACAACTGTTACATCATATTAGAGAGAGAGAGAGAGAGAGAGAGACTTTACAGTATAGCATAATGAAGGGTCTCAACCAGTACTCAGACTCCATATTTTGTAATTAACATGATTATTCCATTTCCCTTGGTTCACGTGATGCAGTGTTTACCAAGTCTCCTAGTCTCTCTCTCTCTCTCTCTCTCTCTCTCTCTCTCTCTCCTTCCCTTCCATGGCTCAATATCCATTCAATTCTCTACAGAGTGTTCTCAAATGGCCTCACTTCACCTTCCAATTATTATTTTGTTCTAATTTCATTTATATTCTGTCACTTTGGAATAAAATTACATATACAAATGCAGTATAACAGATATACAATTACAGGTACAGCTATAAATACAGGTACAGTTATAAATACAGGTACAGGCATAGGTCCTAATACAAATACACGTACCTATAGCTATAAGCAGAAGGTCATAGGTTAGATTACAGTTAATTTCAGTAGAAGACAATTAAAGGATAATAATAGCAGCTTTGATGATTTCTCTGTGTCTCGTGGGAGAGGAGATGGAAGAGGGAGGAAAGAGAATAAGAAAGAAGAAGTGATATGAATAGAGATGAAGGAGAAGGGGGCGGAGGAAGGGGAGAGGTGAGAAATATGGCGAGATATTGAGATAAAAGAAATAGAGGGAAGAAAAGGAGAGAGGAAGGAGGAGGAAGGGGGGGGGACGTGGAGATAAAGGAGGTAGTTAGAAAGTAGGGGGAAGGGAAGGGAGGGAGGGGGGGTGCGTAGAGAAACATAGTCCCAAATAAGCTGGCTATCATTACCCCTATCTTCCCCTTAACCAGCTGCTGAAATCACCATCTGAGCCTCTAACCACCTTAATCTTTTCGTACCGTGCGTGATGTTCTGAATACATTGATGAGAGAGAGAGAGAGAGAGAGAGAGAGAGAGAGAGAGAGAGAGAGAGAGAGAGAGAGAGAGAGAAAGAGCATTCTACATTCTGTGGTGAAAGACTTTGGATATATATATACGTCATTATCGACTTCTGAAATAAGATGAGAAATCACAGGCAATAAGGACCTCTGCATAATAAATTAACTTAACTCACACTTACCACCATTATCTATGAAATATGCGACAATATTTTATAAAGTAATAACAACACACATCGTTTAACGCAATATATATATACTGTACATTTCCAGACACCTTCCCCTTGGTGACGCCGCAGCGGGAATAGTTCTGTACTGAGTATTATAGTGTGAAGTCTTATATGGGGTCTGTACTGAGTATTATAGTGTGAAGTCTTATACGGGTCTGTACTGAGTATTATAGTGTGAAGTCTTATACGGGTCTGTACTGAGTATTATAGTGTGAAGTCTTATATAGGGTCTGTACTGAGTATTATAGTGTGAAGTCTTATATGGGGTCTGTACTGAGTATTATAGTGTGAAGTCTTATACGGGTCTGTACTGAGTATTATAGTGTGAAGTCTTATATAGGGTCTGTACTGAGTATTATAGTGTGAAGTCTTATATAGGGTCTGTACTGAGTATTATAGTGTGAAGTCTTATATGGGGTCTGTACTGAGTATTATAGTGTGAAGTCTTATATGGGGTCTGTACTGAGTATTATAGTGTGAAGTCTTATATGGGGTCTGTACTGAGTATTATAGTGTGAAGTCTTATATGGGGTCTGTACTGAGTATTATAGTGTGAAGTCTTATACGGGTCTGTACTGAATATTATAGTGTGAAGTCTTATATAGGGTCTGTACTGAGTATTATAGTGTGAAGTCTTATATAGGGTCTGTACTGAGTATTATAGTGTGAAGTCTTATACGGGTCTGTACTGAGTATTATAGTGTGAAGTCTTATATAGGGTCTGTACTGAGTATTATAGCGTGAAGTCTTATATGGGGTCTGTACTGAGTATTATAGTGTGAAGTCTTATATGGGGTCTGTACTGAGTATTATAGTGTGAAGTCTTATATGGGGTCTGTACTGAGTATTATAGTGTGAAGTCTTATACGGGTCTGTACTGAATATTATAGTGTGAAGTCTTATATAGGGTCCGTACTGAGTATTATAGTGTGAAGTCTTATATAGGGTCTGTACTGAGTATTATAGTGTGAAGTCTTATACGGGTCTGTACTGAGTATTATAGTGTGAAGTCTTATATAGGGTCTGTACTGAGTATTATAGTGTGAAGTCTTATATGGGGTCTGTACTGAGTATTATAGTGTGAAGTCTTATACGGGGGAACTCATCTAAAGGTGTCATTTATCAGTAAACTCTTATTTACAACTTAAAGATGCAGGTTATATCCAACAGACGAGAGAGAGAGAGAGAGAGAGAGAGAGAGAGAGAGAGAGAGAGAGAGAGAGAGAGAGAATATTTTCTGTACAGTCGTAAATATTGTGGGGTTTAACAATCATCTCTGCTGTGGCGTGTATATGTGTGTGTGTTCTGGATGGCTGTTACCAGAGCTTCATATAAGTGTTATTGGTATCGTTATATTGTCGTAATGTAAAGAAAGCCTTTCTCTCTCGTTGTGATCAGCTCAGACAACATTCAATCTTCCATTATTATTATCATTCTTACTCGCTATCAATTATACCCTTACAAAGGTCAAGGACAAAGTTGGGACTTTAAAGTCAGGAAGGGGAGAAGTGATCAATGGCAGTGGAGAAATAAGCAAAACATTGAAAGCTACTTCTTATCAGTTTTCACAGAAGAAATTTGCGATGAAATTCCAGCGGTGGAACTGATATTTAAGGGAAAGGAAGAAGAGAAATTAAAGAATATCACTATCAGAAAAGAGGATGTTCTTAAGAAGATAAATAAACTGAAGAAGACAAAATCCCCAGGGCAGGATGAAATTTTCCCTCGAGTCTTGAAAGAGTGTAGGGAACATTAGCGGACCACTCGTAAACTTATTTACAAAATCATTAGACACTGGAGTTGTGCCAGACTTGTGGAAACAGGCAAATGTAGTACCCATATTCAAAAAGGGAGACAGAGCATCAGCGTCAAATTACCGGCCGATCAGTTTGACGTCAGTAGTGGGGAAATTTCTTGAATCAATTATAGCAGATAGCATCCGATCGCATCTAGAGAAAAGCAAATTAATCTACGACTCTCAACATGGGTTTACAAAGGGAAAACCTTGTCTAACAAATCTGCTAACGTTTTTTAGGAAAGTCTTCGAGGTAGTAGATAATGACGAAAATTACGATGTTATTTACTTAGACTTTAGCAAAGCATCTGACAGAGTACCGCATCAGAGGCTTCTGAGAAAAATTAAGGCTCATGGTATCGAGGGGAAAGTTTTAAATTGGATAAAATCATGGCTCACCGATAGAACGCAGAGGGTCAGCGTAGATGGTGTTAAATCTGAATGGGGCCGTGTAACCAGTGGGGTTCCCCAGGGGTCAGTACCAGGCCCACTCTTGTTCATAATCTACAAAAACGATCTAGATACTGGGATCAGCAGTGACATAAGCAAGTTTGCGGATGACACCAAAATAGGGCGGCAAATTAATTCAGGGCAGGATGCAAATGCAATACAGGAGGATCTAAATAAACTGCAGGGGTGGTCTGAAAAATGGCAAATGAAATTCAACACCAGCAAGTGCAGCGTACTTAATATTGGAAGAACAAATCCTTATAATGTATACAGCCTTAACAACATCAACCTAGAGAAGTCGACTTGTGAAAGAGACCTAGGGGTACTTGTAAGCCCGGACCTACGGCCTAGAAAACAGTGCGTTAATGTTCGAAATAAGGCAAACAGAGTATTGGGTTTTATATCTAGAAGTGTAAGTAACAAGAGTGCAGAGGTCTTTTTGCAACTATATCTTGCGCTAGTTAGGCCGCACCTCGATTATGCGGTTCAGTTCTGGTGCCCCTATTATAGAATGGATATAAATTCACTAGAGTCGCAGCGAAGAATGACAAATATGATTCTGGGACTTAGAAACCTCCCATATCAGGATAGGTTAAAGAAACTTAACTTGCATTCCCTAGAAAGACGAAGAGTGCGGGGAGATATGATAGAAGTATTTAAGTGGGTGAAAGGAATCAATAAAGGGGATATAGATAAAGTGCTTATAATATCCGAGCAGCATAGGACTCGGAGCAACGGATTCAAGTTGGATAAGTTTAGGTTTAGGAGGGAGCTAGGAAGAAACTGGTTCACAAATAGGGTGGTGGACGAGTGGAACAAGCTTAGCAACTTTGTAGTAAGTGCGGGAACTCCGGAAAGTTTCAAAAGGAGGCTAGATAGATTCATGGATGATAGAGAGTGGTAGTAACTCTCGACAGGAGCTGCCATGCACAGGCCAACCGGCCTATTGCAGACTCCTTATTTTCTTATGTTCTTATGTTCTTATCTATAGTGAGTTTTGTCAGACCAGACCAAGCCAGTAGAAAAACATACATTCACTAACTATGAGGGAAGTGCTACTGATAAGTGGTGGTTATTGTTTGTAAAATGTGAGGATGCATTATCGCCTCAGGGGCTAGTCTAGATTCTACACATGATGTTACTGGCTATATGTGTCATCAGTTCTCTGGTATGGAAGCTTTGGTCTCGGCGGGAGGTGTAATGATTGTTTACCAGACCACAGCTTACAGCCCAGGGAAGAACAACACATATAGCAATAACCGGAACCGCAGGTGTACACCCACGTAAGTTGACCCGCCCTTCGTAATTAAAGTGAGATTAAGACCTGACCCAGTAGAGGTCACGGTCACAATGATAGAGTTCTCACCACCATGTGATAAGTCAAACCGGCGTTATGACCGTGTTAACTCAAGAAACTACACTCCAGCCCGCACCTGTTTAAACACACCTGTCTCGACACACCCAGATTAGTGTTAATTAGTGACGACATCTGCCGGCCTGACACCTCCAATATAAGGGGCCGACAGCTCCTCCCCAAAGGCAGACAGGGAGAGACAGAACTCAGAGGCAGGCGGAGGTACACTCGTCACAAGTCAAGGTCGAGAGGGAGACTTCCCTCCCCAGCACCGAGTCCCTAGCGAGCAGAGTCTCCCACAGGAGACAGACTCCAGCACCTGCTGGGACCACTCGCTTCAGCAACACCTGTAGACAGATTCTCCAGCTGCTGGGCCTCCCTCAGGTCACACATGAGACACTGTCAGAGCGATCCATAGGGTGAGTTACTTACGGTGGGAAGTGTATCTATTTCATGTTTGTGTTCGGGAGTCATTGTCTAGTAAAGTCGTTATATTGATCTATTAATGTGTCCATGCCACTGAGTTAATAGCTATACTTAGAATTGGTGTTTAGAAAATTTCCCCTAAGAACATAATTATGAACAGTTAAATAACTAATCGGCCACGCTACCAACTTTCCTCACTTTACAATCCTAAGACTATAAATTCTTCCTATATCTTCTATACAGATTTTCACTCACCACTCTCTGATCACCTCTCTCTGATCACCTCACTTTGATCACCTCTCTCTGATCACGTCTCTCTGATCAACTCTCTCTGATCACCTCTCTCTGATCACCTCTCTCTGATCACCTCTCTCTGATCACCACTCTCTGATCACCTCTCTCTGATCACGTCTCTCTGATCACCTCTCTCTGATCACCTCACTTTGGTCAGATCAGAGACAGGCACCGTTACTGATTAACCAAATACCACAGAGAGAGAGTGGTGCAGCTGGGTGAGTATACATTACTTATGGTGGAGGTGTGGGTCAGTGAGTGAGAGAGAGAGAGAGAGAGAGAGAGAGAGAGAGAGAGAGAGAGAGAGAGAGAGAGAGAGAGAGAGAGAGAGAGAGAGAGGAGGTCGGGGTGGCTGGTTCTCGCTATATTGAAGTTAAATGGGCCATTTAGGGACAAAATAGGGTGTTTTCCACATCAATTAGGACCTAATATACCAGAAAAGAGTCCACACACACACACACACACACACACACACACACACACACATCGTTAGAGGATGGCGGCCCAAGGACCACCTTTATAGACGTGAAATTGTTTAAGGTGTAGAAGCTGTCGCCAACACAACAAGCACACCCTGAGTTAACGAGCTGCATGACCCAGTGTCAAGGAATATTCCGAGAAGACCGGACAACTGGCAAACTGCACTGGCTAACCATGTAGTAAAACTGATTTAATTTTACTAATTTAATACTAAAACAGAATTTTCTTATGTTAAAAAATATATGTTATTAGGTGACAAAATTGTGAAACAAGATACTTTTGATACCAACTTGTAATAAGAGAGAGGAAAGGTTTAGACACAATGGAAAGTAAGTCAACTGCTGAGATCAGTAAATATATCTAGAAATTTAAGGAAATCTTTGAATATTCATCTTATTCTTGATTGTTAAGTAACCTCAAGTCCAGTATGAACAATAATAATGATTAACGTTCAGTCTTAAAATGTTGTAACTCAACTAGAAAATACTGAAAGGAAGTCAATATATTGTGGAATGTATTTATGTTATTATTATACACATGTGAATTTCTCAGTAAATTAGTGATGTTGTCTTTTTAAAGAGTAATTACGAGATAGATTGTAGATGATGGTGATGTTATAAACTACTTATAAATAATTAACACTAATTCATATATTATTACATACTGAGAGCAAAGATTGACCTGAAATGAGATTGGAGTCTACCATTTGACCTGATTCTGTACTGGACCGTTTGTGTGAATGTGTAATCATTTGACTTGTAACATGTTTAGGAAGAATGATTATGGTTTATAAACTATTAGATAATTAATGGGAAGTCGTAAACTGAAGAAATGTTGTGAAATATTTAACGCAAATAAACTGAGACTTAATTATTAATATATATGAGTCGAAATTTTAACCAGTAATGGAACACAGCCTGACTTAGAGAGGACATGGTTTACGTCTGTGTCTAGATGTATGTTAATGTAACTGTATTAGGAACCCCGTGATATACGATGAATATTTTATTAGTTATTTACCAGTGATATAATGAATAGTTAATAGTGCTTGATAAGTGAAACATATTGACATTTATAAATATAAACATTGATAAACAAAATAATTATTTATTAATTTTGTGATATAGATGTGTGGTATTCTTTCAACGATGATACTGATTTATAAAGTAATTAGATATAATTAATTGACCATTGAAAACATGAAGGAAATATCATAGTTTTTTATTGTATGAGATTTAATAATGATATATGAGTTATTATTTTATATAATTATTTATTTAATGTGAATCCTTGACTAAAATTATTTATTTTGTGAAGTGAACACCAGTTCTTAGAGCGAATAATTTTATGATTTATTTTACTTGGAACAGGTTAGTGAAACAAAGAATTATCTCAGGGGTTTGAAGTGTTTGGC
Source organism: Homarus gammarus (assembly GCA_958450375.1). Classification (NCBI taxonomy): domain Eukaryota; kingdom Metazoa; phylum Arthropoda; class Malacostraca; order Decapoda; family Nephropidae; genus Homarus; species Homarus gammarus. The sequence goes on along the minus strand of CAUDMG010002816.1, from coordinate 1,141,612 downwards.
AGTTTATTATACAAAGATGTGCCACCGAATATATAATTTAACCACTTAGACGATGATTATTAGATGAGACAACTATAAATCAGAAATTATGTCTAAACTAAGTTGATAAACAGTTAGGATTATGAATGAAGTGATATATTTTCACTAGAGAAGTAGTGAATATATAAGTTAAAAAGCTCGTGTGTATACCAAGTGAGAAATTATCACTGGGAATCAGAAAGTAAACTATCTCATAAAGTTGTGTAATTACTAAACCGTTAATATGATAAAAAAAATGAGATTAATTCACGGTAAAATAGAGTAAAACTACCCACTCGTTCCTACATGCACAGGCTTAGTGGCAAGGGTTAGGGGCCAGGTCACGCAGGAAAGCCTCGCGAGTATCTATGATTATTTTGTTAGACGTCTTGTCCACTCTGATCATACGAGGCTCATGTGAAGGATGGTATTGAGAGAGAGAGAGAGAGAGAGAGAGAGAGAGAGAGAGAGAGAGAGAGAGAGAGAGAGAGAGAGAGAGAGAGAATTGTCTTTAAATCACATTCTGCCCTCAAAATCCACAAATCGTAATAACAGATCATTAGTGACATCAGTGTTCGATGGGATAATAGGAAACTGGTGATGCAATTAGCCTTTCCTTTATCAAATGATTACACTGCGGGGTTGAATGTTGTGTTGTATGCCCACACCAGAAGGGTAGAATGTTACCCTGAACCCCCACACCACAGGAGGTAGACTGTCATACCCCACACCACAGGAGGTAGACTGTCATACCCCACACCACAGGAGGTAGACTGTTATACCCCCACCACAAGGAGGTAGAAGGTCTTATACCCCCACACCACAGGAGGTAGAAGGTCTTATACCCCCACCACAAGGAGGTAGAATGTCTTATACCCCCACCACAAGGAGTACAATATTGCCAGACACACACCATAACTCTTCCTAACTTCCCAGCCTAGTCTACAACATTGTTTGCACTCAAGATAACAACATGTCATTTCTGTACCTCGACTTTAGCTTTGATGTTACAAGTTGTGGGGAGAGTAATGAACCTATCTTGGTGTGGGAGAGTAATGAACCTACCTTGGTGTGTGGGAGAGTAATGAACCTACCTGGGTGTGGGAGAGTAATGAACCTACCTGGGTGTGGGAGAGTAATGAACCTACCTGAGTGTGGGGGAGAGTAATGAACCTACCTGGGTGTGAGAGAGTAATGAACCTACCTGGGTGTGGGGGAGTAATGAACCTACCTGAGTGTGGGGGAGAGTAATGAACCTACCTGGGTGTGAGAGAGTAATGAACCTACCTGGGTGTGGGGGAGTAATGAACCTACCTGGGTGTGTGGGGGAGTAATGAACCTACCTGGGTGTGTGGGGGAGTAATGAACCTACCTGGGTGTGGGAGAGTAATGAACCTACCTGAGTGTCAACAAGTGTCTTTAAAAACAGAGCAGGTAGCAGGGGAAATCTGGCGAAGATGCGTCTGGCGTTACTTTATTAATATATTGAGCAATGCAATAGTGAGAACAACAATGCCCTGTATCCATTAAATTCCAGCTCTGATTCCAAACATATGTACAAACGGCATAAAATAATGAAACGCATTTTCTTTTTTTTTTTTTTTTACATGTGAAAGAGAAACAAATCAAGTTCTCCTTTTAACCTAAACAACTTCAACAACAGTTCCTTTAGTGGCAGTTTAATGGAGTATGACTTTCTGGACGAGAAAATTTCCCTGATAACAATTCTTTTAGATTTCTTCCTCTGGGGATTTGTGAAAGATTATGTTTTTCAAATACCAGTTCCTGACACTGACGCACAGTAGAGTTACACAGGATATCTTGGCTAACATGTGGCAGGAACTCGAATATTGCTTGGATATTTTATGTGCAACTAAAGAGACTCGTGATGTGTGTACGTATGTTTGAAATCAGAACGGGACAGTAATTTATCAGACAGACATCTGGCGAAAGTGACCGACAGTGATAAATGCGACAGAGATGAATGAAAGTGACTGACAGTAACAAGTGTGACGAAGATGAGGGAAAGTGATCGGGAACAAATGATTCCTCCTTAATTATGTTATAATTAGTCTTCCCAACTTGTGAACTAATTATGCTCTAATTTCGTCTGACAATCTTGTACGGTGGTTAAGCGGTCGTATGTTTAATAGGTGGTCGTATGTTTAATTAGTGGTCGTATGTTTAATTAGTGGTCGTATGTTTAATTAGGTGGTCGTATGTTGAATAGGTGGTCGTATGATTAATAGGTGGTCGTATGTTGAATAGGTGGTCGTATGTTTAATAGGTGGTCGTATGCTTAATAGGTGGTCGTATGCTTAATAGGTGGTCGTATGTTTAATAAGTGGTCGTATGTTAATAATAAGTGACAAATAAAAATAAAAAATGAAGACAAGAGAAGAAGGAAGTAGAGAGAAGACACAGAAGACAAGAGAAGAAAGAGTAAGAGGAGGAAAGAACAACAACAGATAGCCTGGGACACGCGACACATGGTGGCTGCCGTGTGAGGCGAATTTAGCCCTTAAGTGGAGCGTCTTCTCTTTACTCCAGACGTGACGCCCTGAAGACTCATTTTAAACGAGAGAGAGAGAGAGAGAGAGAGAGAGAGAGAGAGAGAGGTTAAAAACAAGATCTACTTCCTATATAATCCATCAAAAGACTAATGATATAATTAATCCAATCCCATCAGTTTTAATTCTAATTCATCAGGACGGCCCATACGAGTCTTTCATCCCACCGTGAGTTAATTAAAGTCAGCCTTACCTGAACATGAGAGAAGGTATCTAATTACAGTATAGTCTTAGTGTAAGTTGGATTACCCATTTTGTCTCTCTTCGTTACGGGTTATATAGTTGATCCAGCTTTAAACACAAAATCCCAGGTGAATTATTTCCCGGGATAATTGATAGAAAAATAAGAACACCTCTCCTTTTCTTTTCAATTCTCCTTCGTATTCTTTTATTTTTTCCCCAATTCCCTCTTTTATCTCTTACGATTTTTAGTTTTTTTCCTAACTTTATTTTCTCTCTTAATTTCTCTCTCTCTCAACCACTCTCCCTCTCTCTCTCTCTCTCTCCTGCGAAACAGAACTAAATGACTTTGATCTCTATAATGAACCACTACTAACTGATCAAAGCGAACATCAGAGGCTATCATAGCAAGAAGTAAATTTTTAACTCTGATCATCTACACAAATTAAGGCGTATTTGTATTGTCTAGTGGAGGGTGGTTCGGGGGGGGGGGGGTGGTTGATGAGACGTGCTTAGGACAAGGCTATCAATCCAGGGGGGGAAGGGGGAGGGGGGGGGTAAGAGAGAAAGGAGGGAGGGGATGAATGGAGGTACGAAGAAGAAGAAGAAGGAGAAGGAGAAGAAGAAGAAGAAAAGTTGGCAAATCTCGTTAAGTTAGGTTAGGTTAAGGTGTGCTAGTTCCGTATATAATAAGTCTACCTGTCTGTCTGTCTGTCTGCCTGCCTGCCTGCCTGCCTGCCTGCCTGTCTGTCTGCCTGCCTGTCTGTCTGTCTGTCTCGTAATGTTAAAGATGAATTAAAACCCATCCGTGTAATTGTACTCTCAATAACCATCCCAGTTCATCAATACAGGAACAGTTCTTGTGGATTTTTGTAACAAGCCTAAACCACTAGTGTGTGTTAGGATATAGTTAGCATTATAGATCAATATTTTTCTGTATTGATCAGGTTAATTTAAGGTTATAAAAAAAATGTAACTATTGTTTATTGTAGTTAAAGGTGATTATCGTCTTGTATGCTCGAGGGTATAGGTGTTAGGCTATCAGTATGGTTATATCACTACCAGATTATCACTATATTACCACCAATTGTCACTATATCACCACCAATTGTCACTATATTACCACCAGATTGTCACTATATCACCACCAAATTATCACTATATCATCAAATTGTCACTATATCACCACCAAATTGTCACTATATCACCACCAGATTGTCACTATATCACCACCAGATTGTCACTATATCACCACCAAATTATCACTATATCATCAAATTGTCACTATATCACCACCAAACTGTCACTATATCACCACCAAATTGTCACTATATCACCACCAGATTGTCACTATATCACCACCAGATTGTCACTATATCACCACCAAATTGTCACTATATCACCACCAGATTGTCACTATCACACCACCAGACTGTCACTATATCACCACCAGATTGTCACTATATCACCACCAGATTGTCACTATATCACCAAATTGTCACTATATCACCACCAAATTGTCACTAAATTGTGAGTAGTGGGAAGACAAAGCTTTTGGTGAAGAAGCACACCAAGGATACGACAACAACAGCTAAGTGTACCAACCCGTTCAGTCCCTTGATAGACGAATTGGACGTTAGTACAGTCAGGGACAGGGATGACAAGGAAGGTATAAAAACTTTAATTGTTGGTGACTCACAGGTAAGGTACATGGACAGGGCCTTTTGTGGTAAAAACAAAAATAGGATGAGGGTGTGTTTGCCAGGAGCTGGGGTGGGGGATATAATTGACAGGATGGACAATATCTTGTCTGGTAATGGGAACAAACCCATTATCTGCCTCAGTGCAGGAGGCAATGATATTGGCCGGTGTAGGAGCGAGGAGCTTCTTGATAAGTTCAAGGCAGCCATAGATCGTATTAGGACTAAGGGAGGGATCCCTATCATATGCGGTGTCCTGCCTAGAAGGAGAGTTGGCAGTGAATGGTTGTCAAGGGCAGTTGGTGTTAACGACCGTCTTGACAGATATTGCAAGTCAATATCAGTCCCATTCATTGACAACTGGGACAACTTCTATGGCAGAAGGGACCTTTATGCTAGGGATGGGGTGCACCTGTCTAGGGATGGAGTAGCAACCCTGGCTGGGGCTCTAGAGGGGGCAGTTCAAAAGATATCGAAGTCTTTAAACTGCTAAGAGAACATAGGGGCACGGGGGTGGAGGAGACTGCAGTGGGAGCGGGTAAACAAGGCGAAAGATTACAGGGAAATAGTGTTAGGAATGATGACATAACTAAATTAGACAGGGAGTTTAAAACTAAACGCGGTAAGGGAAGGACTCAGAACACGACTAACTTAAATGTATATTACGCGAACAGTAGAAGTATGAGAAACAAAATGGATGATATTAGGGCCTTGGTATGTACCGAAGAAATCGATATAATTGCATTCACTGAAACATGGATCAATCTAGACACGCGTGAATTACCAGTCGAATACCAAATTGCGGGTTACAAACTGTTCCATACCGATAGGCAGACCAGGAAAGGAGGCGGAGTAGCAATCTATGTTAGGGATAACCTGAAGTGTGAAATAAATAAGGAAATAAAAACTGAGAGGAATACAGAAACAATTTGGATAGAATTAAGCGACGGTCGGGAAAAATTAATCACAGGAGTAATATATAGACCCCCCAATCTTGACAGAGTCAATGAGCGACTTATCTGGGATGAAATGCGCAGGGCTTCCATACACAACAAAGTCTGTATAGTAGGCGACTTTAACCTTGGCCAAATAGATTGGACCGACCTTACGGGAAACTCAGAATCAGAGGATTTTCTCGAGACGATCCAGGACTGTTTCCTAAGTCAACATATAACCGAACCCACACGGGGTAATAATATATTGGATTTAGTTTTGTCAAACAGAGAAAACCTCATTAGCAATGTCGAGGTCGGGAACGAACTTGCAAACAGCGATCACAAAGAAATTCGATTCCAGTTAGATTTTCAGGGCAGACGTAAGGAAAATTCCACTAAAGTACCAGATTTCAGAAGGGCAAACTTTGACAGTTTAAAGAGGCAGCTGAGAGAGGGGGTGTCGCGCTTGGCCGTGAACCTGACAGATGACACCGACCTGATAACGAGATCTGAGATTGCCGAGTTCCACGACAATTTAAATAGTGAGTTACTTAATGCACAAAGGCAGAACATACCATACAAAAAACTCAGATCAAACAACAATGACCCTAAATGGATAAATAATTATTTAAAGAACATCATTGGCCAAAGGAAGGCTATAGGTAGAAGGATAAATCGTGGCGAAATTCACCTCCGGGACTATTATAGGGTATTGGCGAGTAGGGTTAAAACCGAGATAAGGAAAGCAAAGAGGAATAATGAGGTAAGGATAGCAAGGGAGGTAAAGACAAACCCCAAAGGATTCTACCAAATGTACCAAACTAAAACACGAGAAAAGATTGGACCAATACGGTCAGACTCCGGCGAGCTCACTGATAACGACGGAGAAATGAGCAATAATTTGAATAAATATTTTTCAACAGTTTTCACCAGCGAAAATTTAAACATGATACCCGAGGCACCGACTCTATTCAGAGATAGTGAAGAAAACAAATTAAGTGAGATAGTAGTGACTAGTAACGATGTTAGTAAGCAAATAGACAAACTAAAGCCTAATAAGTCACCTGGTCCCGATGAGATATTTGCCAGAGTATTAAAGGAATGTAAGGAAGAGCTTAGTATGCCCTTAGCAAAGTTGTTTAACATGTCCTTAAAAACAGGTGTAGCACCAGAATCCTGGAGGATAGCGAATGTAATACCGATCTTCAAGAAGGGGGATAGATCACTATCCTCTAACTACCGCCCAATCAGTCTAACATCAATAGTAGGCAAATTACTGGAAGCAATCATTTCAAACTCTATTCGAAATCACCTGGAGAAGCACAGATTGATCAATGATTCCCAGCATGGCTTCACAAGCGGACGTTCTTGCCTAACTAATCTATTAACATTCTTTTCATCAGTTTTCGAATCAGTGGACGAGGGGCACAATTATGATGTGGTATATCTCGACTTTAGCAAAGCCTTCGACAGAGTACCCCACGAAAGACTAATTAGAAAGGTAGAAGCTCATGGCATCAAAGGTGACATCCTTAAATGGATTAGGGCGTGGTTACAGGGCAGGAAACAGCGAGTGAGCATTAACGGCACTAAGTCCCATTGGAGCAACGTCACAAGTGGAGTTCCCCAAGGCTCAGTACTTGGACCATTATTGTTTATTATATACATAAACGACATAGATATCGGCATAGACAGCAACATAAGTAAATTTGCTGATGATACTAAAATAGGACGTGTTATCAAATCTGACGAGGACTCGGCAAAACTACAGGAGGATCTAAACAAATTTTTCGAATGGTCTGAAAAATGGCAGATGAAATTCAACATTGACAAATGTAAAGTACTCAGTATAGGAAATGTAAACAGGGAAACCAGATACCAGATGAACAACGATGCCATAGAGAAATCCGACTGCGAGAGAGATTTAGGAGTAATGATAAGTAGGAACCTTAAGCCAAGTAAACAATGTGTTTTTGCTCGAAACAAGGCTAATAAAGTACTTGGGTTCATACAAAGGAGTGTTAGTTACAAGACTAGCGAGGTCATCCTAAAACTGTATCTTGCTCTTGTGAGACCTCACCTGGATTACGCAGTCCAGTTCTGGTCACCGTATTACAGAATGGATATAGAATCCTTGGAAAGAATTCAGAGGAGAATGACAAGACTAATCCCGGGTATCAGGAACCTTGAGTATAGAGACAGGTTAAAGCATCTTAATTTGCACTCCCTTGAGAGACGTAGAGCGAGGGGCGACCTGATAGAGGTGTATAAATGGAAGGCAGGGCTAAACAAAGGGGACATTACAAAGGTACTCAAATTATCCAACCAGGAGCGAACTCGTAACAATGGTTTTAAATTGGACAAATTTAGATTTAGGCGTGAAATAGGTAAACACTGGTTTGGAAACAGAGTAGTGGATGAATGGAACAAGTTACCAAATATCATCATTAACTCGAATACGCTGAATTGCTTCAAACATAGGTTGGATGCTCATATGAGCAATAGGGGTTGGGTGTAAACGGGACTGCCCAGTATGGGCCAATAGGCCCGCTGCAGTTTCCTCCATTCTTATGTTCTTATGTTCTTATATCACCACCAGATTGTCACTATCACACAACCAGACTGTCACTATATCACCACCAGATTGTCACTATATCACCAAATTGTCACTATATCACCACCAAATTGTCACTATATCACCACCAGATTGTCACTATATCACCAGATTGTCACTATATCACCACCAAATTGTCACTATATCACCAGATTGTCACTATCACACCACCAGACTGTCACTATATCACCATCAGATTATCTCAAAAACCCAAATGATTCACATATATCGAAACTACTGGAGAAGATATCCACATACCTCCCGTAACTTAACATGTGTGTGATGTGTGTCATGTTGTCAGAGCACATCCCCGTGTTTACTGCACAGTCCCCTTCACAAGCCCCTGTAAACGCACTAGTGAAGGGGACTATACATCTTCTATGACAGTTTATTTATCCAGAAAAATATATATATATACAGTTGTGGACAATAAGAATAATATTAGCAAGGTTGAGCCAGTGAGAAACTGAGCCCTCGTTCTAATATCGTTCATTAACTTCAATAGCTGTTATTACCTTACTCGTATTGTTATTACTAATGAAAATAATATCTGCGTTCCCCAGGGTAAATATATATTGTGTTTTAACATTTATATCTTTCTTGTCAATATTAAATACGGAGAGCACATTAGAGTGTAGTATTTCATCCCACAGCTCACGCCGAGTCTCCAGAAATGTACGATGCCACAGCTTGACAATATTTACTAAAATAACCAGAAATTCAGCCAATAGGACTATAAGGCGGGATATTTTAGCCAATAACAGACAACGTATCACACACACACACACACACACACACACACGTACCAGAAAGTGGACCACAATTCTCAATATGCGGAACTTTTTTTCTATAAATGGAATCTATTCATCAATTCACAGAAAAGTATACTTGATGGGATAAAATAACGAAGAAAAATAAACATTGGTAATAAAAGTAAGAGTTGGCAATCAGTGAGTGTGTGGGAAAGACTCGTATATAAGCACCAAGAAAACGGTAAATTAAACTGATTTTCTGTTACAGGCCGCGAGGGTGTATGACTGTTACCTCCTCTGTGTGTATGTTTGTGTGCATATATGATGTATGTATGTATGCATAAAGAAGTATACACATCTATCTATATATAAATATCCATTGATACATTTGTGTGCGTGTGTGTGGTTTGATGCTTTAAATGATTGTTGTTGTTTTTTTTACACTTAAAACACCGGAGAACAAGAGATATATGACATACATCAATTATCACAAATGTATGAAATAAAACGTCACACAGATGAGACTTTAATAAATTTCCCTGGGAACTAACAACCATCTTCTGACCAGGCGGTGTTAATCACTCCACCCTGGGAACAACCATGGGTCGGCCTTAACAACATTTATACAGCCTTAACAACATCATACAGCCTTAACAACCTTGAAAAGTCGACTTGTGAAAGAGACCTAGGGGTACTTGTAAGCCCGGACCTACGGCCTAGAAAACAGTGAGTTAATGTTAGAAATAAGGCAAACAGAGTATTGGGTTTTATATCTAGAAGTGTAAGTAACAAGAGTGCAGAGGTCTTATTGCAACTATATCTTGCGCTAGTCAGGCCGCACCTCGATTATGCGGTTCAGTTCTGGTGCCCTTCTTATAGAATGGATATAAATTCACTAGAGTCGGTGCAGCGAAGAATGACGAAAATGATTCCGGGACTTAGAAACCTTCCATATCAGGATAGGTTAAAGAAACTAAACTTGCATTCCCTAGAAAGACGAAGAGTGCGGGGAGATATGATAGAAGTATTGAAGTGGGTGAAAGGAATCAATAAAGGGGATATTGATAAAGCTCTAATAATATCCGAGCAGGATAGGACTCGGAGCAACGGATTCAAGTTGGATAAGTTTAGGCATTAGGAGGGAGACAGGAAGAAACTGGTTCACAAATAGGGTGGTGGACGAGTGGAACAAGCTCAGCAGCTTTGTAGTAAGTGCGGGAACTCTGGAAAGTTTCAAAAGGAAGCTAAATAGATTCATGGATGATAGAGAGTGGTAGTAACTCTCGACAGGAGCTGCCATGCACAGGCCAACCGGTCTATTGCAGATTCCTTATTTTCTTATGTTCTTATAACCGTTCTTGCAATTGGTCCTAAGAACAGCCCAGTCCCAACCACTGTAAAAATTATCAATAACTTGTAATAAACCAGTGTATTCACTCCCAGTAAACACTGCTCCTTACACTGTCACTATGTTGAAATGCCCTGTAGTTTGAGCTTTTCCCCATCTAGTTATTATACATCTTATCTGTATCACTTATGATATTTGTAAATCAAGAGACCCATTCCCCAATTATGTAACTGTATATTTTCAGACTTCCGGTGCTATGCTCTTTCAATAAACCGTTAATTATTATTATTATTATTATTGCACACACACACACACACACACACACACACACACACACACACACACACCTGTCCCACAAGACCCTGTAAGCGAGGCATTTGATGATATACACCAGCATCCACAGGAGGTTCGACCAAGCAATTGAGCCGTGATCTCCTCCATTATAGGAAATTTGCACAAAAACAGGATCATATTGCAAGATAACATGGCTCTGACTCCTAATCAGAGCAATTAAATGATTCAGACGTGTGGAATTTAGAGAGGTTATGGAAACAGAGATAAATAAACGAATATCGAGTGATTACGTGGCTTCAGCTGATCACTTCCACACTCCGGCCGGGTAAAGTGTGTCGGAGTACAAGCGACCGCAAAATGTAAACAGAAGAGACCTCGGTACTCAGGTTGATTTGTTCTGACTAATTATAATTATTTATCTTTTGGCCGTGTTTTTAATTACGGCTATTATTCAAAGTCTGTAAAGATAATGAAGTCCACGAAATATTTTTTTTAACAGTAGTAGTGTGAGGAGAAGGTGAAAAGACAACTCCTGTGATGATGTTTCTTACACGTCTCTACCTAACTATCGCATGTGTGTGTGTTCAGCATATATGAATATCCTCATCGTAGAATTAATCATCAACTACATAAACGGTGACCCCCAAAAGAAATACTTCACAGAGATGATGAACACACGCATGTAATATACACACTGTCTTTCATATACCCAAAAGAAATTAAATACGAAACACATTTAACCAAGCAATAGAGGCCACAGGGAGATTCACCACAGCTGCGCCATAACACGGTGACACAACCTATGGCTGGACTGTGTTTGCAGGAGAATGACAATAATAATAATAATAATAATAATAACAAAAGTAATAACAGTAATAATAATAAAATTTATACTACTACTACTACTACTAATAATAATAATAATAATAATAATAATAGTAATAAAACAATGATAACACCCACATCAACATAGGTATCACAGTTTCATCACCATATGACATAGGTAAAGATTTGCTCCAATGTCTGACATCGTTTCAAGATTTCGATGAAGATAACAAAAATAAATATTACATAAACACGTCATGGTGGAATAAATTGGTTTATAGAGTTTTGAGGTAAATGTATTTGGCCCTATTTTTTCAGTATGATCCATATCCTGTTGAGAGAGAGAGAGAGAGAGAGAGAGAGAGAGAGAGAGAGAGAGAGAGAGAGAGATAAATGTGTGTAATGTGTATATAAAATAATAACTGAAAGGAACACCAGAAAAAAAAAAAATTAAGTATGCTATAAAACTGTCCCTCACCATCAAAGGTTTAACATGAAACATGATATGACGTCAAATATATAAGGCAAAAAAAAAATATTTCATAAATTTTAGATTCATGTTCCGGTTTTTTGGGTATAATTTCTCTTAATATGTAGATTGACTACGACTCTGATTTAGTGTTAAAAAGTTTATGAAAAATACGAGAAGAAAAATATGTGAATATTTTTCTTATAGCCTTCATAACCCTTTAACTGGTGATAAATACAATATATATATAATTACTTGAAGATATTAAAAGGTTAATTCGCCTCAGAATATCAAGTGAGTTAACTCATTAAATGAACAATGTCCCTTTAATGTTGCTGTCAACAATAGTCATTTAATTCTCCTAAAGGAAACGACTCTCATTTTCCTTCACTTTCTTCCTATGTCTGTCATCTTTCTTACTTTCTTTCTTTATTTCACTCCTACACATTCTCTCCTCTTTCCCTCTTATAATACACAACGATAAATATTTCTACTCGTCCCATGAATATAATCACACCTCCTCTCTCTCATACACACACGTCTCTCTGTCATACCTCCAACACCAGACACAGGTACTCACCCCATGAAGAGGACCACACGTCTCTCTGTCATACCTCCAACAACAGACACAGGTACTCACCCCATGAAGAGGACCACACGTCTCTCTGTCATACCTCCAACAACAGACACAGGTACTCACCCCATGAAGAGGACCACACGTCTCTCTGTCATCCCTCCAACACCAGACAGAGGTACTCACCCCATGAAGAGAACCACGCCCACCTTCGCCACACTCGCCTCGATAATCTTCCAGGTCCTCTTCAACGTCTCCTTCTGCTCCTCCGTCAGTTGCTCGGGTGGAGGTTCTTCTATTTCCGTCTCTCCCTTGTCATCACTCTCCTGTCTACCTCGTACTCTGTCTTCCTCGAACCCGTCTTCGGTCGAGGGGTACTTGGAGAAACTATCGGTATCTCGACACTTCAGGGATCTGCTGTATTTCCTCAACAAGCTGCTACTCCTTGAGGATCTCCCGGCTGTCGAGTCAACAGAGTCTTCCCTGGCGTATGTGTTCCCCATCCCGACGGCTTGGCTCTGTGTGTGTGTGTGTGTGTGTTTATTATGTACGTAAGTGGTTGTCGCTTTAGTTTTTGTGTGTATAGTATATTTATATATTTATATACTGTATGTGTGTGTGCTTATGTACATGAGTGTGTGTACATATATATATATCTATATTTGTATGTATGGTGTATGTGTTTACTTATGTGTATGTGTGTGTAGGCTGTGTCCTTGTGTATGTATGCATGTATGTATGTATGTATGTATGTAAACCACCTGTATACACTCCTCGTTAGGTTCCCATCTCTTTACCTGTATATATCAACATTATCAAATATAAGGTGAAACACTCTCATAAATATAAGATTATATATCAAGCCTAACGCGACCTGGTCATAAAAGTCGATATTATCTGTATTTAGTCTGATCACTTTATACCATTATATCCTCCCGTGTCATATATAAACCAGATATATGCTAACTGTCCAAAATACTCGAATATCTTAAAAAAATGTTCCAATATAGCATTTTTTCATATATGTTATAGTCAGCGTTCCAGAGATATTACTACAGTCTAATTTCAAAATTCCAGGAACAACATATATGATAAATACAGAGATAGAGTATACTACTACAGCAGTGCCGATATATCGAAAATACATATACTGTATATCGACAGTTAATATTGTTTTAAGTATATTTCACAAATGAGACGAGGATGTTATTATCTATCCCAGTCTTCACAGATAACTAAGACTCATTTCATCACCGCCAATCATTGGACGAGAGAGCAACAGTTACGCCCAAACTTGAAGCTTCCATGTGTGAGCACAAGTGTTCCTCTCCCAGCCAATAGATTGTATCGGTGGTAGTCATCCAGGGATATGAGTGGTGGAGCTGAAATACTCTCTCGGCTTATCTGTGAGGATATCACTTGTACGGGCGCACAATTAAGGCACTAGTTGCAGTTACGTTCATTATTATCTTTACGAAGGAGAGAGAGAGAGAGAGAGAGAGAGAGAGAGAGAGAGAGAGAGAGAGAGAGAGAGAGAGACCCGCAAACTCTCCCCATTCAATATACTGCAGTTGTTCACGAAAAGGCCATTAATTAAAATCCTCCCCCCCCCCCTCCCCACCCTCCCCCCGAAACAAAAAAATAATCAAAGCAAATAAGAACTTTTTGTTAGTAAACTACCCAGGTTTCCTCCCCCACCCCTAAAAAAATAGAAAGCCAGAAAGGAAAGCCGTTCTTGGTACAACATTTTAATTAGCTGACTTAACGTGTTTTCAAAAGAAAGTTTACTGGGGAAAATTTCACTCATTTCAAACGTCTCTGTGGATAATTTTGTTTTATTTGTTGTTTTTCTTATACCAGTCTATTGGAAGTCCTTGGATTAATTAAGCATGTACTATGTAGGCTAAGAAAAATATACTACTACTACTACTACTACTACTACTACTAATACTACTACTACTACTAATAATAATAATAATAAATTAATGAGTAAAATAATTACAATACACACACTACTACTACTAATATTAACAGCTTTAAAGATGATCATGCAAATTATTCTCAACTATAAAACGATAATGGATAAATTAACATAAACTGCCTATCAACTCTCAAATACATATCTAACCTGGTATATTAAAACCCTAACCTAACCTAACCTAAACTAACCTAAGCTAAACCAACCTAAACGTATTCCAATTAACATCCAGGTTGTTAATTACTGTCGACACCTCCCCCTTGTTACCTTATACCTGTATACCTGTACCTGGCAAGAACTAGTTGTACGCAGTTAGCTTTATCCGTAGGCAACTTTGACACACACACACACCCCTCTCTGCGTGGGTAACTTGTGAGGGCAGAGTCACGTGAAGTTTACATAATTCTACTTGTATATACAGGAGAGAGAGAGAGAGAGAGAGAGAGAGAGAGAGAGAGAGAGAGAGAGAGAGAGAGAGAGAGAGAGAGAGAGAGAGAGACGCTTCACTTTCGGGGTATAAATATTTACGCTATCCACCAAGTAAATTTCAACATCAGTATAAAGTTTTCTGGTGTTGACGGGCATTAAATACTGGGGTTCCTTCCCACGTAAACACACACACACAGAGCTGGCCAGACAGACCTTAACACAGGTAGTGGGGGCCATCATTCATTCATACTTCGTGACCCGTAACAGGCTGACCAAAACACGAGCACTGGAAATACACATGCTAGCATAATCTAATGGAATTTTGACCTTTAATCATATATTCCACTATATTTCTGTCGTCAAGTTTTAAAGTTTCCGGTGATTGGAACATTGACGTGTGAAGCCCCGATAGATTTTCATGGTGAGTTATTCTTGATGGAGCGTATGAGATATGTCCTAGCTTCTTTATACAGGGGAGGATTGCTACACCAGGTCAGGGTGAGGGGATAGCAGCGCATAAATCTGTGTGTGTGTGTGTGTGATGTGTGTGTGTGTGTGATGATTCCCCCACTAACTCCAGATGGCTTTCCCTCTCGTCTCCGTTTGGATGAGACATTTATTTATTAATCTCTGAAAATGTAATGTACTGTACTCTAATAAGTCACATTTTGATTAGAGTTAAGTGTGATAACTGAATTACAAATCGATTGAAAATATATACTTCAAACACGATGCCATTCTCATATTTCCAGTCAGTTGAAAGTATAATGTTTTAATAACACGCAATCTCTCGTCTCTAATTTCCAGCCAACATCACAAAATTAACCTCTAAAACATCCCTTAAAATCTACTGTAATCTGATAAAAAATAAAAAGTTACCTACTCATTACGTGTCAAAAACCCTATCGCTAAACGAACCACGAAACGAGTCGCTAAACGAACCGCTAAACGAACTACTAAACGAACCGCTAAACGAACCGCTAAACGTCGCTCCCCTAAAGGCACACCCCCACCTCAATTAAATCCATGACTCTTACCATTTTCTCGCACATTCCTTGACCGTAACAACTAAAAGCTCTCCCGACCCCAACTGGGAACACTAGACCTTCAAGTCTCGTACTGAAAATACCAATGATTTAAGCCGGTAATTGAAACCTGGACGCAATCGCAATTAATTTTTTTTATTCTTCTTCGATAAATGAATTGTGAAAACTCCTTGAGGCTTCACAAATACGACGTGTGATTATGCCGGAGATTTTGTTAGTTTAAGAGAGAGAGAGAGAGAGAGAGAGAGAGAGAGAGAGAGAGAGAGAGATACCGTCCATCAACAGAATTCTCCGCACTGCACTGTACTGTACTATACTGCACTGTACTGTACTGCACTGCACTGTACTGTACTATACTGCACTGTACTGTACTGCGCTAAATTAAGAAAGCGTTCACGATGAAGGTAAGAAAAATACACGACTAATTATATAAAATAGTTTGTAAGACTCTTAGTTAGGGATTTAAAACTTTTCTGGAAGTTTCCATATTCTCTCTATCTCTCCTAACGATGGTGGTAAAAAAAAAAAAATAATAATAATAATAATAATAATAATAATAATAATAAGTTTAACCTGATGATAACAACAACAATAATAACAATAATAATAATAATAATAATAATAATAATAATAATAATAATAATAATAATAATAATAATAATAATAACACGTTCTGTATGACTGAACAAGGTGTTGCCTGAGACAGATCACACATACATTCTTCATAGGTGTAAATGAAATATGCACCACTAGTTACACCTGTAGCTAAAAATTAACTTATATAATTGTACATCAATTACTGTATATCATTTGTTATTTGATAATTAATTCATGTCAACCCTACATAAAGGTCTTACTGGAGATTAACTTTTAAAAGACATTCTTGGGCAATGTTGTTCATCATTGTTTCTATACCTGTAGTGTATATGTGCATTGTATTCCTGTACTTTCAATATACATTATATATCAGGACTGTCTATGTAAGTTGTATACCTGAACTAAGTACATTGTATATCTATCCTCTCTATGTATATGCTGAGTCAGTGTATGTATGTATGTATGTATGATCAAAATATGACAAGCAAAGATTAAAGATTTCGTAAAAATTTGTAATTAGTGAACAGCAACAACAAACACATTAGACATGTTAATAAAAACACAACCAAAGATTTTATAATAACTTCCCTTGTGGGTAAAATATTTGACAGCTTTGTTTATATCATCAAGTAAAACAAGCATACACAGAGGCTCCCCAGACATGTAAGCATCGTAAAATAAAACTTGCCAACAGTGCTAATAGGCTTTAATCTTCACGTGTTGTCTAGAAACCAAGTGACAGTAAGTGTAACATTTTCATGATAGTATTCTGTTCACACACAAGTAGAGTAATTCGTAATGTACAAGAAGATGTAGATTATGAACACTTTTTGTACATTGTTGTCTCGTTTGTTCACACACATAAAAGTTTTAAAATGGACAGGTTGTAAATGTACACATCAGTTTATGTTACACTGAACACAAGTCTCGTATCTACACACCCAATACACTGCACGACAAGATGTACATATCAAACATGTAAGCATGGGTCTTGTCTCTGTACACACACACATGCAGTATTTCTTATAGACCTGTCCGGAAGAAAATGTACGCAGGTGTTTTATACACACACACACAGTACGTCTTCCAAACATAGACGAAAGGTACTGAACACACGAACGCTGGGCACAGGTGTCTTGTGACCTGTACACACGTAGCTCTTCCTCCAAACTTAATATGTACTGAAGGTGATATTTCGTCAACATTACACACAAAACTTTTACCAGTATTCGCCTTCACAGGTTAGTGAGAGTGGGAGAGTAGAGGAGGGCAGGGAGAGGTGGTAGGATGTGTGTACGTGAGGGAGAGAGAGAGAGAGAGGGTCTACAACACTATCTGCTCTCCCGGGTGGCACTGGTGCTCTCCCCGCGTGTGAGAGGGTGGCACTGCTCTCCCCGCCGAGGTAGAGAGACTAGTGAGGGAGGAAGGCAGTGAGTGAGAGAGTGACCCTCTTTCCCCTCAACTGCTCTTCTCTTTCTCTCTTTCTCTCTCTCTCTACTTCTCGCCTATTCTCTATTACTCTTATCCCCAAACTGCTTCCTCTCTTTCTCTCTCTCTACCATAGAAAGTCGGGTGAGAAGCGCATGCTCTCTCTCTCTCTCTCTCTCTCTCTCTCTCTCTCTCTGCACCCACCTCGACGGTCGTTAAACAAAAAACACTTGCTGGAAACTGTTACACGCTTAGACAAGAGATCGCTTACCACAGCACTTGGCCAGATCTGTTCTTGAAATCCAAAATCAGCCATTGAAATTTTCCCCCTTAACCTGAAACTTGAAACTGCATCTGATTGGCTCACTTTAAGCTAAGACGTAACGAGGATAATGAAATTGGCGTCTAACTTGTGCCGAGTCTTTACGGGAACAAAGTTAGTTTTCGTAATTACTGCAAAATTGAAGTAGGTGAATTTCTGTTGATTTTGATGAATCCGAATTCTGTCTCACGAACGGTTTTAGAGAATTCTTGGACACGCACGTTTAAGGACCTTAGTATAACGCCTATGACACTCCTACTACCGTATACATACAAATTTACTCTTATGTGTTCATTTATATTCTAATACATACATATACACATGCTGTAGATGCAGTCATACATATACAATGGAATTACTTAGTCCAAAGGCGAATTCATGTATGAAGTATAGTAATTATCTTTATACATACACTTGTACAATACATTCATTTGGCCAACGTATAAAGTACACCTCGGATATATATATACATCAACACACACACACACACACACACACACACACACAAATGCGTACATATCATATACACATTTATACAATGATCCAGGGTAACACATTAACACGGGAGTTTTGACACACATAAGCGGAAGAGCCCATTGTGATTTGCATACACATATTTGTTTAAAAAAAATTATCAAACGACGCGACACGGAATTATATCAGCATTTGTAGTTATGGATTTATAAAGGGTATAAAATGGTGAAGGAGAATTGTTTGTTTATATAAAAACTATTATACTTTTTTCTTCATAGTGTTGAGGGTAAAAGCCTTTGAGCCGAGTTGATCAGCTGTTGTATGTGTCACTATTTTATTTACTAAAAATATTGATAATAATTATAATAACCTAACCGAACCTGACCTGACCTGACCTGACCTAACCTAACCTAACCTAACCAAACCAAACCAAACCAAACCCAACCTAACCCAACCCAACCCAACCCAACCTAACCTAACCCAACCCAACCAAACCCCCTTAGGTAACATGAGTGTGGCTAATCTTCAAGTGAAATAAGCGAGGGAACCTAATCTTCTGGTGAGGTGATTTCGGTAAACTAGAATTTATAATTTAGTGATGGTATTTTAGCCAAAAATTTTGAACCTTCATCAATATTCAGGAAACAACAGATATTTAGATGACGGGGGATAAAGAAAAGAAAAAATAACGTAGAGGAAGAAAAATATGACAACATAACATAGCGTAAACATAAAACGCAAAGAAAAATAATAACTTTTAGACTCCAGCTTTAGGGGACGGGTGAGCATAGGCAAGACTGAAGGGTAAATCTAAACTTTACTAGACAGTATATCTCAAGGTAGTAGGAGGGGAGGGAATAGGGAAGAATAGGAGGCAGAACCAATACGACTGACACGATATAGGCTAGACGACTAATATGAAGTAGAGTAAGAGCGTAACCTTAATACTATGCTGTAATATATCTTTAGTGGGCTCAAAAGGCGGTAGAAATAATATAAGGTGTTTGAATGGTTATACAAAGTTACCAAGATTCAGATGACGAATACATGACACGAAAGAATACAACAGCGGGTTATGTATGGACGAGAAATACAATTAAATAATAAATGAAAATAAAAAGAAGTCAAATTCCAATTAAGTACCGTAGACCAAAGAGATGAATGAGTGACACAGAAAGAATGAAAGAAAGATATAGCGTTTGTTTACACGCCGTTAAATGCCTTCGGGAGATGAATGGTTTAGGCCGAGTCGGTAAGGGACTGGCGTGAAAATTAACTCCGGGTTGAGAATGGGTTACACGAAGCAAAAATAATGAACGGCAGGAATGAACGGCAGAACCAAGAAACACATTGACATAATACACCTGCCAGGACACGTACAATGCAACGTGACTCCTGAAAATATGAATGAGAATAAATTGACAGAAAGAACAATGTTTATTCCTTTATATATACCAGTATTGTATAATCCTCCACTATATGGGTCCGTCCTGGAGGTAAATGGGTGATACAGTTATAGAACACTGAACCTAATGGATGACTGGATATAAACGCAACACCACAAATGGATGATTCAACTCTGGATGACGATTTGATTCTATGGACAATATTTCAGTGTACCTATAGAGCACAGGACATTGGTCGGTTCAATCCCGCTGCACCGCCACCAGACACACAATTAACCTGCCGTAGAGATAAGAACTCCAAGCATGTCGCTCCACTGTTCTTCACTTCACCCCTCCATTTCTCTCTATGATTCTCTATCCACCATCCTCTTCTACGGGGTTTTTCTTCCCCTCTATCCACCACCACCAAGGATAGTGGGGTCATTTCTATCCCGAATACGTGCTCAGAATCACTTAACTTTCCTCGGTGCTTCGCTTTTCCTCTCACCTCCACCATATTCGTCTTTTTTCTCGATAATTCCACTTCTCATTATCTTATCTGGTATCCTCCTTCTCTTGATATCTCCACTATCCTCTATCCTATCCTCCTTTCTCTTGATATCTTCACTATTCTCTACGCTATCCTCCCTACCCCAGATATCTCCATTCAGTCAGCCCAGTTCATTATCTTCCCTGACATGACTAATAGGTTGTTCACGTTTGAGGGAGTTTTTTGTTCCCTTTCTTCATGTGAATGTTCTATTACACGTAGCCAATCGTAAATCCTTGTTCGCCAAAGTTTATATATTTTTGTCTAGTTTTTATTTTTTATTTTTTATTGTGCAGAAGGCTCGTAGGGTGGAGGTTGGGATCAGCTTTAACCACTACAACCCTTCATCATTTGTGTTGAAAAATACAAAATACAACAGCTGTGAATTAACCCTTTATGAATGGTGATTTAAACCCTTTGTGGACTACGATTTAAACCCCTTTAAAAATATGATTTGAAACTTTTTGGGGATAATGATTTAAACCATTACAGGCATATGATATATTTAAACCCTTTGGGGAATATAATTTCAACCTTTGAGGAGATGGTTTAAACTCTTCGAGGACGATGGTTTAAGCCCCTCGAGGACGATGGTTTAAACACCTTGAAGAGGATGGTTTAAACCCTTCGAGGACGATGGTTTAAACACTTTGAGGACGATGGTTTAAGCCCTTCGAGGACGATGGTTTAAACCCTTCGAGGACGATGGCTTAATCACTGAGGACGATGGTTTAAACCCCTCGAAGACGATGGTTTAAACACTTTGAGGACGATGGTTTAAACACTTCGAGGACGATGGTTTAAACATTTTGAGGAAGATAGTTTAAACCCCTCGAGGACGATGGTTTAAACCCCTCGATGACGATGGTTTAAACCCTTCGAGGACGATGGTTTAAACCCCTCGATGACGATGGTTTAAACCCTTCGAGGACGATGGTTTAAACACTGAGGACGATGGTTTAAACCCCTCGAGAACGATGGTTTAAACACTTTGAGGACGATGGTTTAAACCCTTCGAGGACGATGGTTTAAACCCCTCGATGACGATGGTTTAAACCCTTCGAGGACGATGGTTTAAACACTGAGGACGATGGTTTAAACCCCTCGAGGACGATGGTTTAAACATTGAGGACGATGGTTTAAACCCCTCGAGGACGATGGTGTAAACACTTTGAGGACGATGGTTTAAACACTTTGAGGACGATGGTTTAAACACTTTGAGGACGATGGCTTAAACCTTTTTAGGACGATGGCTTAAACCCTTCAAACTCAAACAACTCAAAGTTAGTGAACTAATGCTGTGATCTGCAACATAAAACTTCCCAGAGTTGGTCGGGCTGCATCACACGGGGAGAGGGTAATCAACACAGCCTCTCGAGTACAGGCTAGATAAGGCAGAAATATACCACCAGCGGCCTAGCCTAATTGTTGTTTATGCTGGGGACTCCAAAATAGTGCTTAAAGAGCTGATCCCATACTTAATAGATATCATTAATGTATTCTTTCTTTACAGCGTCTGGTGGTTGGGTTAGTTTAGAATGTGGTTTTTATTAATATGTGTCTCTGGTTTTATTCCCTGCGGTGCTTTAAAGGCTATCTTGTAAAGGGAGATCGCATCCCCATCCCACCCACCCCACCCGTGAGGCTGGGAGGACAGGAGATGGGAGGGGAGGGTGGGTGGTGTGAGACCTAATATAACAAATGGATGTAGGTTAAGATAGCGCTGTTGTTAAAAGAGGCAGCGTAGATGTTGCTATTTTAGAAGACTGTGGTTTTCTTTCTCACTCTTAACGATGTTTGGCTCTTGAATGTAAGGATCTCCCATAATCATCCATACTTTTTATTCGAGGTCTGACATATTGTAGGTAATGGATGTGTCCGTTCAAAAAATATATAACTTCTTTTTTTTACTGTGACTATAACTTAATGTAAGATTATTTCTAGAAAGGCTACTGTAAAGTTTTGGCCCAAACCTTGTAGTAGCCGAAAGGTCAAGACGTACCTGGCGCTGCTCTGACAGCAGCCAGGTCAACTGTAATGTTGGCAAATACCCCCAACTCCCTCCCCTGAACCCATTCTTCCCTACCGGAATATCAGCAAGTTCTCGCCAGAAGTTATAATTTCATTTCGTTAAGGAATGAAACCAGTGTTGAACAGTGATGAACAGTGATGGGCAGTGATGGACATTGCCTAAGCCAGTGAAAACAACGCAACAGTAACAGCTGAGAGTCGTACCCAAATTAACCTCCACACAGTGAAGCCCCACGCGGTGTTCCCATGATGCTACGACACCACATAGTGAATGAGTTGCTAGAGCATCATGTAAGGTCCCTCATAACACCATCTGTGAGGGAATTACCACAATAGGGAATTACTACACCATGTGAGGTCCCTCATAACACCATCTGTGAGGTAGTTACTACACCATGTGAGGTCCCTCATAACACCATCTGTGAGGGAGTTACTACACCATGTGAGGTCCCTCATAACGCCATCTGTGAGGGAGTTACTACACCACGCGAGGTCCTTCATAACATCATCTGTGAGGGAGTTACTACACCACGCGAGGTCCTTCATAACATCATCTGTGAGGGAGTTACTACACCACGCTAGGTCCCTCATAACATCATCTGTGAGGGAGTTACTACACCACGCGAGGTCCCTCATAACATCATCTGTGAGGGAGTTACTACACCACGCGAGGTCCCTCATAACATCATCTGTGAGGGAGCTACTACACCACGTGTTTGCTGTTCAACACCTTAGCCCACCTGACCTACGTAACCTCCATTGCATACACAAATCTGTATGTTCACTGTAAGTTCCTTTTCCTTTCTCTAATAAAAGCTTTTGTTAACCCCCCCATGTTTTGTATCTCAAAAGTCATTTACGTCTAATGCATATTTTCAGCCTTCGGGGTGTCGAACTTTTTCAATTAATCGTTAATTATTCTTAACACTTAGGGAGCGAATGGTTGGCTTTTTGGAAAACCCACAAGAGTACACATTAGCTGCTTCCTGACACACACACACGCAAAGACACAACCATAGACCGGCAACGAATACACATTAGTGAGTACTCCTCTCAGAACGGTTCCGGACGAAATTATACCAGAATTCTTCAACTAAACCAACACCCTTATCTAAACCAACACCCTCTGCCTTAACTAAACCAACACCCTCTACCTTAAACTAAACCAACACCCTCT
Source organism: Homarus gammarus (assembly GCA_958450375.1). Lineage (NCBI taxonomy): Eukaryota > Metazoa > Arthropoda > Malacostraca > Decapoda > Nephropidae > Homarus > Homarus gammarus. The sequence goes on along the minus strand of CAUDMG010002816.1, from coordinate 1,117,916 downwards.
ACCTTACCTAAACCAACACCCTCTACCTTAACTAAACCAACACTCTCTACCTTAACTAAACCAACACCCTCTACCTTAACTAAACCAACACTCTCTACCTTAACTAAACCAACACCCTCGACCTTAACTAAACCAACACCCTCTACCTTAAACTAAACCAACACCCTCTACCTAAACTAAACCAACACCCTCTACCTTAACTAAACCAACACCCTCTACCTTAACTAAACCAACACCCTCTACCTTACCTAAACCAACACCCTCTACCTTAACTAAACCAACACTCTCTACCTTAACTAAACCAACACCCTCTACCTTAACTAAACCAACACTCTCTACCTTAACTAAACCAACACCCTCGACCTTAACTAAACCAATACCCTCTACCTTAACTAAACCAAGACCCTCTACCTTAACTAAACCAACACCCTCTACCTTAACTAAACCAACACCCTCTACCTTAACTAAACCAACACCCTCTACCTTAACTAAACCAACACCCTCTACCTTAACTAAACCAACACCCTCTACCTTAACTAAACCAACACCCTCGACTAAACCAACACCCTCTACCTTAAACTAAACCAACACCCTCCACTAAACCAACACCCTCAACTAAACCAACACCCTCTACCTTAACTAAACCAACACCCTCAACTAAACCAACACCCTCTACCTTAACTAAACCAACACCCTCTACCTTAAACTAAACCAACACCCTCAACTAAACCAACACCCTCTACCTTAACTAAACCACCACCCTCAACTAAACCAACACCCTCTACCTTAACTAAACCAACTCCCTCAACTAAACCAACACCCTCTACCTTAAACTAAACCAACACCCTCAACTAAACCAACACCCTCTACCTTGTGAAAACGTTCCTGTCGTGACAATAATTTCTAAAAGTCAACACCGCAGTTTGCTCCATCATAATGCTTAGTTCTTCTCATAGTGTTCTCTCCATGCGACAAGCTCCTGCATTACCCAACGCCATGGAGGAAGAACAGTTTGTGGCGCCGATGGTCTTGGGGTCTCATTACTCCACATCAGCTTTAAAGCAGCATGTGAGAGAGGGCGGTGGTGACCAGGAGAGGTGGGGGAGTGGGGGAGGGTGGCCAGGAGGGTGGGGATTGGTAGCCAGGAGGAGGGATTGGTGGCCAGGAAGGGAAGTCGGTGGCCTGGAAGTGGAGGATGGTGTGGCTAGGAGGAAGGATTGGTGGTCAAGAGGACGGGTTGGTGGCCAGGAAGGAGGGGGTTGGTGGCCAAGAGGACGGGTTGGTGGCCAGGAAGGAGGGGGTTGGTGGCCAAGAGGACGGGTTGGTGGCCAGGAGAAGGAGTTTGGTGGCCAGGAGGAGGGGGTTGGTGGTCAAGAGGAAGGGTTGGTGGCCAGGAGGAGGGGGTTGGTGGCCAGGAGGAGGGGGTTGGTGGCCAGGAGGAGGGGGTTGGTGGCCAGGAGGAGGGGGTTGGTGGCCAGGAGGAGGGGTTGGTGGCCAGGAAGAGGGGGTTGGTGGCCAGGAGGAGGGGGTTGGTGGCCAGGAGGAGGGGGTTGGTGGCCAGGAGGAGGGGGTTGGTGGCCAGGAGGAGGGGGTTGGTGGCCAGGTGGAGGGGGTTGGTGGCCAGGAGGAGGGGGTTGGTGGCCAGGAGGAGGGGGTTGGTGGCCAGGAAGGAGGGGGTTGGTGGTCAAGAGGACGGGTTGGTGGCCAGGAGAAGGAGTTTGGTGGCCAGGAAGGAGGGGGTTGGTGGTCAAGAGGAAGGGTTGGTGGCCAGGAGAAGGCGTTTGGTGGCCAGGAGGAGGGGGTTGGTGGTCAAGAGGACGGGTTGGTGGCCAGGAGAAGGCGTTTGGTGGCCAGGAAGGAGGGGGTTGGTGGTCAAGAGGACGGGTTGGTGGCCAGGAGAAGGAGTTTGGTGGCCAGGAAGGAGGGGGTTGGTGGTCAAGAAGACGGGTTGGTGGCCAGGAGAAGGCGTTTGGTGGCCAGGAGGAGGGGGTTGGTGGTCAAGAGGACGGGTTGGTGGCCAGGAGAAGGCGTTTGGTGGCCAGGAGGAGGGGGTTGGTGGCCAGGAGAAGGAGTTTGGTGGCCAGGAGGAGGGGGTTCGTGGTCAAGAGGAGGGGTTGGTGGCCAGGAGGAGGGGGTTGGTGGCCAGGAGGAGGGGGTTGGTGGCCAGGAGGAGGGGGTTGGTGGCCAGGAGGAGAGGGTTGGTGGCCAGGAGGAGAGGGTTGGTGGCCAGGAGGAGGGGGTTGGTGGCCAGGAAGAGGGGGTTGGTGGCCAGGAGGAGGGGTTGGTGGCCAGGAGGAGGGGGTTGGTGGCCAGGAGGAGGGGGTTGGTGGCCAGGAGGAGGGGGTTGGTGGCCAGGAAGAGGGGGTTGGTGGCCAGGAAGAGGGGGTTGGTGGCCAGGAGGAGGAGTTGGTGGCCAGGAGGAGGTTTGTGTCAATCAAGGTAGTCAAGTTGTACAGAGACCCGAGTTTGTTATGGTCGGTTAGTGTCACAAAATGCTCGGTCGGTAATCCAAGGAAACACTGAGAAACAATACGCAGGTAAGACTAGAGACAAAGGTTTAACAGAAAAGAAATAAATAAATATGGAAGTACAATTAAGTTAAACCTTCTTCTGAATAAGAGGAGCAAGGTGCTGTGTCATCCTGTGCTTACTGAGAGACAGCAGGACTCCGGGGAAATTGAACGAGAATTAGAGCAATCCTCTTTACTGTTAAGCTGTCTGGTTCATTCAGGTGCTGCCGCTGAATTTGTTGTCACTAGACATAGGATTGACGTCGTAGGTACACACACACACACACACACACACACACATGAGAGAGACAGACAGACAGATATGTTAATATTAAACTCTGCTTAAAGATAAAACATGCCAAAATAATATGTTATTTCAGGAACCTTCCAGCACAACACCCATAAATAAAGGCGAAATTAACACCATTCCAACCTCGATGTGCCCTGAGAGTTTTGCCCTGCCTCCACCATCGAAAATATTTTGAGCCAGCGACCACCTGTGAATTCATCAGAACCAACCAACCAGCAGTCCAGGTAACTCACTGAGTCGTGGCTTAAAATATGATGAAACCGGAAGGTGAGTGCGAATTTCTCCCCCTCCCACCCCCTGCCCCCCTTGGTCATTTGAAATATTTAATCATACCCGCATTAATCTGTAGCCACGGAACTGATGTTAGATTATGTGATTTATACCTGTGTGTGTGTGTGTGTGTTTAGTTACAACAAGAAAGCGGGAGAAATATTAAAAAGTAGGAATAGTAAAATGACCTCGTCCCTAAAGTACTTCACATTAATTATATAAAAATATATAATTACTGGACACAACATGAAGGTGAGACACGACTCCAACGCCCGACCAACACCTGACCTACAGCAGAGAGAAGCTGTTACATAATAATAATAATAATAATAATAATAATAATAATAATAATAATAATAATAATAATAATAAATAATCCCTATGGTGCTCTGGGCCAGTATTAAGTCCGTTCATGGTAAGTGCACAAACCCTCAGAACATGCAAGGTGTTTCGCGGCAATATAAATTATAATGTTATGCGGAGGCATAATTTCGCATTATAATTTTGTAAACTAGGTGTTTTGATTGTTTTCTGTCCCACGCAGCAGTTATTTTGGCAAATTTAGTGAAATTTTTGTGTATATATTGATATATTAATTATGAAAGAATATTCTAGAATGTACTGCTTAATTTTTTTTCTCATTTACTTATTAATGTAAGCCTCGATCAGAGTAGAACGTTCTAAAATCTCCCAGGCGTCTCTGGGTGATTCTAGGGTGTTCGAAAAACGTCTAACCTCGTATATAAGCGGCAGCGGGCAGCCTAGGGCAGTGAGTCGATCGCCTCTGTTCATAGTGTAAAGAATAAGCATAGCAGAGCAACTGAAGACAACTGTTGTGCAAACATAATGGAATTCTTGTGATTAATAAAAAATGAGAAGACTAAGGAAATGTATACTGGTAGTGTGCTGACTATACTGTATATTGGAAGTGTGGAGTCAAGCTGTGAAGACATTACCCTGTTAACAGTGTTGTGAAGAATCAGTGCTTAAGAGGATAAATAAACTAAAGAAGACAAAATCCCCAGGGCCGGATGAAATTTTCCCTCGAGTCTTGAAAGAGTGTAGGGAACAGATTAGCGGACCCCTCGTAAATTTATTTACAAAATCATTAGACACTGGAGTTGTGCCAGACTTGTGTAAACAGGCAAATGTAGTACCCATATTAAAAAAGGGAGACAGAGCATCAGCGTCAAATTTCCAGCCGATTAGTTTGACGTCAGTAGTGGGGAAATTTCTTGAATCAGTTATAGCAGATAGAGTCCGATCACATTTAGAGAAAAGCAAATTAATCTACGACTCTCAACATGGGTTTACAAAGGGAAATCTTGTCTAACAAATCTGCTAACGTTTTTTAGGAAAGTCTTCGAGGTAGTAGATAATGACGAAAATTACGATGTTATTTACTTAGACTTTAGCAAAGCATTTGACAGAGTACCGCATCAGAGGTTTCTGAGAAAAATTAAGCCTCATGGTATCGAGGGGAAAGTTTTAAATTGGATAAAATCATGGCTCACCGATAGAACGCAGAGGTTCAGCGTAGATGGTGTTAAATCTGAGTGGGGCAGTGTAACCAATGGGGTTCCCCAGGGGTCAGTACTAGGCCCACTCTTGTTCATAATCTACATAAACGATCTAGATACTGGGATCAGCAGTGACGTAAGCAAGTTTGCGGATGACACCAAAATAGGGCGGCAGATTAATTCAGGGCAGGATGTAAATGCATTACAGGAGGATCTAAATAAACTGCAGGGGTGGTCTGAAAAATGGCAAATGAAATTCAACACCAGCAAGTGCAGCGCACCTAATATTGGAAGAGCAAATACTGTCAATGTATACAGCCTTAACAACATCAACCAAGAGAAGTCGACTTGTGAAAGAGACCTAGGGGTACTTGTAAGCCCGGACCTACGGCCTAGAAAACAGTGCGTTAATGTTCGAAATAAGGCAAACAGAGTATTGGGTTTTATATCTAGAAGTGTAAGTAATAAGAGTGCAGAGGTCTTATTGCAACTATCTTGCGCTAGTAAGGCCGCACCTCGATTATGCGGTTCAGTTCTGGTGCCCTTATTATAGAATGGATATAAATTCACTAGAGTCGGTGCAGCGAAGAATGACGAAAATGATTCCGGGACTTAGAAACCTTCCATTTCAGGATAGGTTAAAGAAACTAAACTTGCATTCCCTAAAAAGACGAAGAGTGCGGGGAGATATGATAGAATTATTTAAGTGGGCAAAAGGAATCAATAAAGGGGATATAGATAAAGCTATTATAATATCCGAGCAGGATAGGACTCGGAGCAACGGATTTAAGTTGAATAAGTTTAGGTTTAGGAGGGAGATAGGAAGGAACTGGTTCACAAATAGGGTGGTGGACGAGTGGAACAAGCTTAGCAACTTTGTAGTAAGTGCGGGAACTCTGTTAAGTTTCAAAAGGAGGCTGGATAGATTCATGGATGATAGAGAGTGGTAGTAACTCTCGACAGGAGCTGCCATGCACACGAAGGGTGTGTCATAGGAGGGAAGATCAGCTAAAACTAATGGCCCCTCACTTTTTTGGTAGATTTTAGTGTATATAAACAGAAAATAATTTCAGTTTCAATATTTTGCAACCTTTTGCTAGGTAAATTTTAGCGTGAAATTTATCGAAAATCTAACGTACAGCTGCATTAGTGCATTACAATTAAATAGTGAACATTGCTTTCTGACTTCATTCTTTAACAACCCAACTAACAATATTTTTTTCTGTTTCAGATTCTGATGCATTTATAAGTTGATAATATTTGCGATGGCTGCTTGTGTCAGGACGAGGAACCAAAAATCCAGCCATCTCAGTCACTATCTTGGGTCTGGGAGAGAGCTCCTGAAGTCGGAGTTGCCTACATTGAGAGATGCTTTGAGATACGGTGTTTTAATCAGGCAAATCAGTGAAAAGAACCAAAGAACTTACACAAACAAAGACATTGCCAGTGATATGACCAAAGCTGTCTTGGCACAGTACACTCTGGCTAACGCTCAGTTGAAGCCTCCAGTCATAACAAGTCAGAAGAAGATTAGTGAGAGACTGCTAGCCAGTTGGGAAAAGGCAAGAGATATCTCTCTTGGGAGAGGAAAACTTGCAGTTAAGGACAGCTTTGACAAGCAACTGGACCAGTTATTTGACATAATTACTTGCAAGTGCCCAATTGTTCTCTGTCCTGAGTTTGGATGCGATCGTGACTGTAAATCCGAGGCCCACATCTCCTGTATTTGCAAGCGTGAACTGAAGATTCCTGTGATCGAACTGGCATTTGTCAGAGCACAGAGAGAGAAGACTGGCAGTATAGGGGCTCTCATGATTTCTAGCCAAGATATTCCGGAGTCCAAGAGACAGGAGGCTGCCACAGAGAGACAGAAGAGGAGAAGAGTTGCCGAGGAAAAGAGACTTGAGAAGGCCCAGGGTGAGGTAAAAAAGGCCGATGATTGGAGTCAAGCTGATTCAGAGTTTAATGACTTCCCCATGGCTGATCCGAGTGCTGACCAGGAGAATGGTGACTTTGTCCCTAACCCAGAAAATAATGATCCCAAACCTTCCAGGCATAAGATTCGAAATAGGAAAGATATCCCGAGCATAGCTCTGGCCAGCATGCGACACCACACTGGTCTCAGAGAAACTGCAGAGATAGCAACAGCTGCCTGGGTTGACGGTGGTTTGATAACACCTGATGATGTTCACCTCGTGATAGAGCATAACAAAGTAAGGAGAGCTCAGGAGAAACTTGTCAGTAACCTAGAAGAGGAGTTTGATAAGGGGATAAGAGAAAATGGAATCAACTGTTTGTTCTTTGATGGGAGAAGGGATGACACTAAAGTGTTCATGAAAGTTGGAGATTCTGACAAGTTGTTCCCTGCCATGGTGAAGGAGGAACACTACTCCTGCTGCAGTGAACCAGGAGGGAAGTATTTGTGGCATTTCACTCCAGAGAAAGATGACATCAGGAAACCAGCTGAGATAGTGGCAGATAACATTGTGAACTGGCTCAGAGAGAGGAACGTAGACCAGACCCTGCAGGCCATTGGAGGGGACAGCACCAACACGAACACAGGGTGGCAAGGGGGGGTCATACAGTGGATAGAGCGGAAGATTGGGAGGAAGCTGGTCTGGATTGTTTGTGACCTCCACACCAACGAGTTGCCACTCAGACATCTGATCCAGGAGCTGGATGGCAAGACTCTTTCAAACAACAGATGGTCTGGTCCTCTTGGCAAGATGCTGGACTCTGCCACTGAGTTAGAAATAAATCCGAGCTTTGAAAAAATCACAGTTGGCCCTCCGCTCGTTGAGCTTGCACATACTGTCATTGACGACCTGAGTACTGACCAGTACTATGGTTACATGATTTGCAGTGCCATCAAAACTGGGGTCATGCCTGATAGACTTGCTTACCTGCAGATAGGTCCAGTCTCACATTCTAGGTGGCTCACAACGGCTCTCAGGTTCTGCAGAATTTGGGTCGCTCATCATAAACTGAAAGGGAACCAGCTTCACAACCTGAGACTTATTGTCCAATTCATCGTGAGTGTCTACTTGCCAAATTGGTATGCTCATCCCGAGGCAGTTCTGCAGATAATGCTCTGCAGTAAGGATGAGGAGGAGAGAAGAGTGGCAGTCAAAAAGATCTTGGATATGAGACTTATGAGAGGATCTGGGCATGACGAATCAGTTGGTGACGATTCCTTCAGGGTCAGGAAGACTCCTGAAGTCAATCTAGGTGCCAAGACCCTCACTGACCTCATAGATCTGGATAACATCCAGGCTGGCAGTGAGCCCCCTCTTACCTGCAGCCTCACCAATGTTCAAGTCAGAGCTTTCCTGGACAACCACATGCATGTCCCTGCCTGGCCCTCGCACACCCAGAGTATAGAGCGTTGTGTACAGCAAGTGAGCGAGGCCAGCAGTCACGTGTACAGCCAGGAGAGGAGGGAAGGCTACATCCGAGCTCAGGTGGTCAGCAGGGAGGTGATGAGTAGAAACAGAAGCAAGAAAGACATGTTCTCTATGGTGTGCAGCAACACCGGGTCGTAGTAGTAAAACCGGTTTTTGTATTTGATGATTTTGTTTTCTAAAGGAATATTAAATTTAATAAATGTGTCAAGATCATTCGTTTCACTATTCTGGATCATTTTCATCCTAATAAATTAACCTGATTCATTTACTTTACTCTAAATAAGCTATTTAGTGGTGTTGGTAAAAGGGTGGGAATACTGAATTTTCATAAGATTTCAAGTTAAAATTTACCTTGCAAAAAATGAAAACTTTTCAAATCTGAAGATATCACATGATTCTGCACATAGAACTACATCATTAATACCATGGGCCGATTTTTCAAACACCAAAAAAAAAAATTCGCCTCCGTATGACACCCTAAATTGCACAGGTCAACCGGCCTATTGCAGACTCCTTATTTTCTTATGTTCTTATGTTATTAAAGAGGACTACAGTGCACAAGTGTGTTTCTGTGACCTGGTGGAAATCTGCCAGCCTGTTGTTTGTCTGTACACTGACACCGATCGTCGGGAAATTACCGGAGATTGGCGGGACAGCCAGTGGTAATTCAACATCACCTGTGAGATATCTACTGCTTCTGCACATACGACCCTGGCCAGCGGTGGAAGCTGGATAGCGGATGAAAGGAGACTCGTAACACCTGTATAACTGGCATAAAATAAACTGCACCTTATAATTACCTGACCTAATAAAAGTGATATAAAATAATACCATGTACTGTACTTACCACCATCGCTTCTGTCTTCACGTATCTTCGTCACTTGTCTTGTGCTGAAGTTTTATCCTGTAAAAACATAAACCAGTATCATTAAATCAAATCTTGCAAAAATACTAACCCTCGTGCCAATACAGTAGTTTTAACACAACTACCACGACAAAATCTAATAACGAAGAGTCAGTAATTCCCCTTCAGACATATTTCAGGTACTGTACCAATTATATTAAGGCACCCTCTTCCTCCTAGCATATTGGATCCTTACTTTAAGATAATTATCAATAGCTACAACACATATGTGGCGATGATATGGCTGCACCTGAATGGTTGATTCACTAACCATAGAGACGCCAAGAAAATATTGTGGTGCGTAAAGTCTTTATTATTTTACGCAATTTGAACTGAAATTTTGTGCTCGGTAATATAATTTTAGGAGAAATTGACGACACAAACTATGCAATGTTATTACTACTAATTTCGTCATAGGTTTTTTTAAAAGAATTATTATGCATTATTAACTGATTCTTATTGCAAAAACATATGTATTGATAAGTTAAAAAGGAAATTAGTACTTAGAACTTGTTAGGTTCTGAATAATAAGTTCTATATACAGGAGAGAACACAAACACCTGTATAGTTTTGTAGGTTCGGTTTACTGGATAAGAGTATGTACACAGAGGGAAGCAGCACTCTCCCTTGGCTAGGCTCCTTGTCAACTGCTATAGGCGACGTATGGCAAGTGATACATTAGCAGCTTCCATACGTCGCCAGGCACATTAGTTAAGCATGTGGGATATGGTAATAACATTGCCACACGCTGCTAGCTAGGCTGAATAAATAATACATAAATGGAGCACATACATAATATACATACATGACATATAATCCAGCATACATAATATACATACACCTCCCTCCCCCCTATACGCTCGTAGCAAAGTCTTGAGCGGACCTTTTCTTTTGGATCCGTTCTGAGCGTCGAGGGACTTCATCACTGGGAAGGGTATGGGACTCAACACTGGTGGCGGGGCCAGCAGAAGGCATTGTTACGGGTCGGAGAAAACGGCGGTTCCTCCACCACACACGACCACTGGGTAACCGCACCTGGTAGTCCCGTGACCTGCCGAGACCCATGACTACGCCTACTTTGTCCCAACGTAGGGAGGTCGGGTCCTGAACACGGACTTGGGTGCCGACACTCAACCTGGGGAGAGAACGGGCGTGGTCATTGTAGCGGGCGACGACGTCCTGAACGCGTTCGGCGGCTCGGCGGTCACAATCCTCTGTCTTGGCCTGCCACTCCTTGGAGAAGGATTGAGGGTGAGCAGGGACACAAGAACGAAGGGGGCGTCCATACAAAACCTGGGCAGGGGAGCGTCCGGTGTAGTTAGGTGTGTTGCGGAGTTCAAGAAGACCCCTGTCGAAGGCCTCGCAGTCAATGTTCCCAGAAGGGGCCACCTTAAGGATGAGGTGCTTCAGGGATTTGACAGCAGCCTCAGCGTGGCCGTTGGACTGCGGGTAATGGGGCGATGACAACACATGCCGGACTCCCCATCGGTCAAGGAACGCAGCAAAGTTCCGGCTTGTGAACTGAGGCCCTCCGTCGGTTCGCAGGCGTACAGGAACGCCCACGTCACGGAAGTAGTGGCGGAACTTGCTGATGGTGGCGGCAGACGTCGTGTCATTACCGCACTTGATGACAACCGGCCAACCAGAGAGACGGTCGACGATAACGAGGAAGGACTTTCCTGACACACAGAAAAAGTCGGCCGACACAGACTCAAAGGGGCGGGTGGGGTTGTCGTCACTCATAAAGGGTTCCTGCTGCTGGCTGGGTTGTAATACGTGGCGGGGCTTACACACCTGGACAGCATTGGAGATGTCGGGGTCGATGCCAGGCCGGAACACAGTCTGTCTTGCACGCCGTTTGGTGGCCTCGGCTCCACAGTGACTGTCGTGGAGGCGAGCCAAGGCGTGGAGACTTGAAGCAGCAGGGACAACTACCGAAGGAGAGGTGTCACTGGCCAGAGGTAGGGGTAGGGCGGCAGCAGGGTAGTTGCTGCTCCCTTCGTGCACCCTGTTGGCGTGTTTTACCTCGAGAATCGGTGTTGGGAAGTCCTGGGAGATGATGGCCAACTCTTGGCAATGTCTGTAGGACAGCAAAGGAGTCGGGACGCCATTATGCACATCAATCCAGGCTTGACACGACCTGTTGCCAAAGGTGACGTGTGCATAGAGTGAACCTAGGGCCGGGGTCATCTGTGAACCATCTGCCATAAAGCGGAGATCCTTGGGGGGCGGTCCTAGATCACTTGGAGAGAGCCCCAAGCATTGCAAATGCTGGGGACCGATGACTGTAGCATCAGCGCCGGTGTCGGGCAACATCTGAAGACGGGATGACACACCACCGTAGGTCACGATGACGCTGATGTACTGGGGGACTTTGGTCCTGGGACGCGGGGGGGAGCACACATTCCTAATGTGGCTCGAGCGTTGTCAGGAGTCGTCGTGCCTCTGATTGGAAGACTGTGGGCGGCCCTCTCTGGTGGAAGGGGGCTGAAGCTTCCGCCGACGCGGTCCTTTGGGTTTGTTGGAAGGGCAACACTTGTCATAGTGGCCCAGACGACCACACACATTGCACTGGACGCGTTTGGCTGGGCACCGTACTGTGAGTGACCAGTGGCCCTTACGGTCACAACTGTTGCAGGTAGACTGAGCAGCTGGACACACCTGTGTTCCGTGCTGCTTACCACAGTTGTTGCAAAATAAACCGGGCGTGGACGTGGTGGGCGAAGGCGTAGGAACAGACTTCTTGTCCTTCTTGTACCGGGACACAGCGCGTACAGCTGTAGGGGGAGCACGGATGGCAGAGGTGGCACACCTGGCAGCCTCATAGGAGCGACATATCGTCAACACATCCTTAAGAGAAGAGGAAGAGTCGAGGGAGGTGAGGCGTTGGACAAGTTCCTCGTCCTTAACACCCATCAGGATCACCTGCCTCAACTGGGTCTCCTCGCACTGCTGGTGGTGGCCTGGACATATATCTACCTCTTCCGAGGCTCTCTTAAGACGCACGTAAAAGGCATCAAAAGACTCACCCTCCATCTGTCTACAGCTAAACAATTCCCTCCTGCGCAGAGCTTCATTCTGCTGTCCTTTGATGTGCCGTTGTAGAACGTCCAGTACCTCCTCTACAGACAGCAAAGAGGTTGGGGGTACCTGCAACGTATGTTCCAAGACACGCTGAATTTCCAAGGACAGGCACATACGCAGCTGGATGAGTTGTTTAGGCTGTGACAAACTCTGGAGATCCACCATTGTAGAATAATCAGTCCACCGTCGCCGCCATTCACGAAAAGTCTGGAAAGTCTCATCAGGCTTCAAGATGGGCGGCGTTTGAGCTGCTGCTTTAGGTGGGGCTGGGGGGTGTGAAGGAAGCATGGATGAGGTATCTGAACCAGTCAGTACCGAGGCAGTGATAGAGCCAGGGGCTTGGTTAACAGTGAGGCGAGATATCAAGGCTTCAAACCGTTCACTGTCTTCCAATCTCCGTTGGTTGTCTCGTTCTGCCTCTGCTTGCCTTCTGTGCTCATCCGCCAAACGTCTGTGGGCTTCATCCTCGCGTTTCTCATCTCTCATAAACTTCAGTAAAGCAATTATCTCTGGAGACAACGCTGAATATTGAGGTGAGGGACTGCGCGATGTGGGGGCTGGAGCGTCGTGGCCGGCCTGGTCATCCATCTCTGCGGGGCTATCACCCGCCTGACTCATCCAGGCGCTGGGTCCACGGCTACGTAGGGCGTGAGACATAACTACTTCATCTGTGTACTATGTCTTAAATCAGTGTTGACCGGTCAGCCCGTCGTATTAACAAGATTTCAGACAAAAAATTAATTAAATACACAGATAAGTAGATTATATATATAAAATATATATAAGGAAGCCGCGCGGTCAGCGAGTGTTAGTGCGTGTATGTGTGCGTGTGTGTGTGAGGGCAGTGGGAGCGGTCTCCTCGAGCTGTGAAGGGGTGTGGAGACGACGCTGTGAGGGGGTGGAGGGAGAGGCGCGGCGACTCCCAGTCATTCCAGTTACCCTCAGAACGCGGTCAGAGACGGGTGCACTGAACTCTACTCCTTACAAATGCCCAGAACGTGCCGTATACCTTGGGAATCCTTTAGAACAAGGTCACACATGAATGGCACGAAACACACAATGCACTAAACACTTCACAGAAAATCACTGTCACTGACACTGCTCAAAGTTGCGAAATTCTTCGAGGAGGGATGACACGCGGGAATTGACCCAAGGCGAGGAGGAGTCCATCCGGCTTTCCACAGACTGCGCTATCACTCGTAATTATCCAGTAAGATCGGATCACTGCGCCATGTTAGGTTCTGAATAATAAGTTCTATATACAGGAGAGAACACAAACACCTGTATAGTTTTGTAGGTTCGGTTTACTGGATAAGAGTATGTACACAGAGGGAAGCAGCACTCTCCCTTGGCTAGGCTCCTTGTCAACTGCTATAGGCGACGTATGGCAAGTGATACATTAGCAGCTTCCATACGTCGCCAGGCACATTAGTTAAGCATGTGGGATATGGTAATAACATTGCCACACGCTGCTAGCTAGGCTGAATAAATAATACATAAATGGAGCACATACATAATATACATACATGACATATAATCCAGCATACATAATATACATACAGAACTAGTTGTTGTTTACATATAAACAGTAACACAGTTCCACCATCTTGATAGCCACTGTTGATGTGACTATAGTGAATTAATTAATTTATTATTAAAAAAATTAACCAAACCAAACTACCTAACCTAACCTAATTATGTTTAGGTGAAGTTTTAAATAAGGTTAAGTTAAGTTAGGTAAGTTACTTTGGCCAGGTTAGGTTAGGTTACGTTGGTTAGATTCGGCAAAGGTCAACCACGGAAATTCTATATTGATTTGTATTTTGGGAGATAGAGAAGATAAATGAATACTTTAATAGGTGTTATAACCCTTTGTTTTGTTTTTCTTTTGTTCTACATCAGAGGTTAGACCTGTCCCTCGCGGTTTCTTTGATCAGGTTAGGTTAGACATTTAATAGTTAGGTTAGGTTTTTTATCTTTTTCTTTGGTAAAAATTTATTTTCTCCACTATTTTTGGGAAACACTTGATGATCTAAAGAACTTTTCTTCTATTAAAAAGTTTCCAAACTCAGCTCATTAACCCGGACACATGTTCTTAATCATTACAACACAGATTAGGTTAGACATCCTTGGGTTTCGTTTTGTCAGTTTTTTGCGTGTTTTTACCCCACAATTTCCCTCTACTTCAAAGCTCTGCTCACTTTGTGTGATCAAAATTGTATTTTTTAAGTGAAATCGAAGAGTAAAAAATTTTGAATAATAAAATTTTTTTATGAAAATACTACAAAGTGAAGTATTTTTTTTTCTATCTCCCCATATACAAATCAATATAAAGTCGTGGTTGATCATTTCCGAATCTTAATCTGGTTGGTTCATTTTATGGACAATAAATGGTATTATTTCACTTAGGGTCACTAAATGAACCTCGGGAATTTTATAGATGCAATCAGTAGTTTCGACAATTCTACGTCACTTCTCGTCAATGGCATTTCTGGCGCAAATTACGTTTAAGCGAGATATTTAACATTTTATTATGTATGTTCGTACATTGTGGTACACACCTAGGACATCGAATGAGGTAGCGGTAGACACCCAGATCATCGAACGACTGTGGAGCCCCTCCCCTGGTTAGGTTAGGTTAGGTTAGAGGTAATTATTTACAACTTCACTGCCATTCATTTTTCATAGAAAAGGAATTTAAAAACGCTGCAATTTCTCTGTGTTTGATAGTGGATACACGTAGTTATGGAAAAAGTATTAAAAGGTAGTTATTTCTAAATTAAATTAAATCAAATTAAAACAAACCAAACCAAACCAAACCAAACCTAACCTATCCTAATCTAACCTAACCTAACCTTAGCTGACAAGAAAAACAAGCAATAGAAGAGTTGTTGGAATGTCAAGACGACACTCGTAATTTTATACCTGTTAAATACAAGATTACCGAGAATATGAGGTGAATTTTTTCAAGTGGACAACCATGGATTTTATGTTGAATGTGTTTTTCCAATGGCTTAGCTAATGTTAAGACACTTTTCTTCTATGCCGTTTCCCTCGCAAACGACTTAAATATACCAGGGGATCCAGGGGGACGGAGCCCCTGTTTAGAAGGTCATGTTAGGTCATTTTAAGTCATTTGCGAGGGAAACACCATTGAAGAAAAGTGTCTTAACATTGGCTAAACCATTGGAAAAACACCTTGCTCAACAAAAAAATCCATGGTTGTCCACTTATAAAATTTTAACAACTTTCCTTTATACTGAACAGGGGAAAACTTGGTATAAATGCGGATATGAGGGTCATTTAGCAATTGATTGTTACACCGAGGAAATAGATAAGACGAATATTTTTAATGAGGAAGACTTTCCGGCGATACAACTTTCTGGTGAGATCCACAGCTCAAGGACAGATGTTAAGGAAGGAGAAGAAAGTGTCACAGTAAGTTAGGTTCCAGCAACAACCCGGCATGGGGTAGAAAGGGAAGAAGTGCCTGCTCAGACTATAACCCAGGATGCTGTAGACCCAGATGGTACCACACACCCAGATGGTTCAGAAAATACAGTGCAGGAAACTTATTCTACATGTGAGGCTGAGATACATACAGAGAGGAATAATACGGACCAAACTAAAGGTAAAATATCTTATGGAAATATTGAATATGATAAAGCAGATGACATGGAACCAATAAATATGACAGGGACAGAGTGTGAAGTGACTAGAGGTGAAAACTCAGTAAATAAAATGTCCTCACAGAAAATTGAATCATGTATTTTTAAATATATATGGAGTGGAATGTACCAGCCAATTAAAAGATAAACTCTTTATTTACCTGTCAAACAAGGAGGTATTGGAGTAGTTAATGTGTTTTGTAAAGCAGTTGCTATATTATGTACAACTTTCATAAAAAATGCTTCAGACCATGAAAAGAGGAAATCTTTAATTCCATATTATACAAGTATAAGGACCAATTATCTTCTAGATATGAAACCTTCTGATAATGTTTCCTACTTGTCTCCACTTTATTATAGTTGTAGGTTATGTATCTAAGCTACTGTGCCGAGTAGCAACCCTGTACATGAGCTACTGTGCCGAGTAGCACCTATGTATATAATTACGTGGCAACACTGCACGTGTTATGAGGCATCATTGCCCCGAGGCTGCCATGCTACTGTGCCGAGTAGCACATATGTATATAATTACGTGGCAACACTGCACGTGTTATGTGGCATCATTGCCCCGAGGCTGCCATATGGCAGCCTCGGGGCAATGATGCCACATAACACGTGCAGTGTTGCCACGTAATTATATACATAGGTGCTACTCGGCACAGTAGCTTATGTACAGGGTTGCTACTCGGCACAGTAGCTTAGATGCATAACCTACAATAAAATTCCTGAATACAGTCTGCCGTGTTAATAGCAAATTATTTCCTACTGTAGTTAAGTAGGAAGGAAAATTGTAATGTTGAGGGGACTATAACCTTTATTAAAAGCAGGATATTTTATAATAAATGGATGATCAAGTGTATTTACAAAAAAAGTCATCCAAATATTTCACGGACAAATATATTAATATGAAATATCTATGTATATATGTAAATTGTTAAATTTTAAATAAAAGATAAAAAAAACTAGCCAATCATGTCTGAAAAACGGTAATAGCAAAAGAGCAAAGATAGACTCGGGTAATAGTGTACCAAAGAAAAAAAAATGTCGGCAAAATATCGAAGTGAATGGGAAAAGCTGTATCCATGGTTACAGCCCTCAATGAAGAGTCCTTTCAAGGCATTATATATTGTGTGTGTTACAAAAATCAGTGCACAAAATAGCCCAATAAAGTTGCATGGAACCAGTGTGAAGCACGGAGCGTTTACCTTACACGTCGAAGACAATTTCCCAAGCATTTGAAAGTGTCCAGGATCTCCGAAATAGAAGTGATTTCGTGAAGGCCGCAGAAATAAAAACTAACTGCGTTCCTCACTCTGCCATAGCGAAGGACTTGAAAATGAAAAGAACTAAATGCCCAAATACGAGTGCGTGGCTAATATTATGTTACGGGCACTGTCTCTCTCATGCAAATGCTGACTGTGAACGACGTTTCTCAGACATTAACTGTATGAAAAGACAAATAAGCTGAAAACAGGCACAATTAGACGCACATTTTTAGCTAAGAATGCACGTTGTGGAGTTACTCGAGTCCCATATGATACGGATATTTAATAAGTACAGTATACGCATTTATGAGTAAGTTATGATATATACAGGTATTTGAATTGCAGTTTTGCCCATATCGGATCATATGAAGATCTTCCCCCCCAAAGTATCCAACTGAAGATCCTCCCCCCAGGCTAGATCATATGAAAATCCTCCCCCCCCCCCCCCCCAAGTAGGTTTGGGGGGGGAGGATCTTCATATGATCCCCCATATCCATAAATGCATAATGCTTAATGCAAATCATTGGGACAGTATATGACCAGTACAAGACAAACACGCAATGTCCATATTTCATATTCAACTAAACATTATATCGAATGTAAGAACAAAATATAAACATAATGTAACGTGTATTTATGTATATATCTGCAATGTAAACTAATTAATATACTGGCGCATGGCAATCTGCGTTCCGTAACATTATATATTTTTTAAGGAAATACATAAACTTTCTACCATTAACTGCTTTCTCACATTTATTTTGTAAAGTTATCTTAGAATACTTGTGCTACAAACATCTAAGATGGAAATTATAGTGTGGAAAGATGAGAAAATTATTTAAACAAAGAAAGTAAAGTGTTTTTCCATGATTAAAAGATGTAAACACCTTTCTGAAACCTTATGTAAGAGTCAATGATAAAAAAAAAAATCAATGATAATACCAATCAGATTTTGAGCGTTTTAGGTGATAACATTTAAAGAAAGTTAATGGTTGTGTGTGTTAGTGAAGGTTAGTGACCTCGGGATGACGCCACTGAGAGTAGTAATTTACTGGGTTTTTTTCACCCGCGAAGATGACATGACAACCTTTATCATTTGGTAAATTGTTATGGAAAGTTAAACTATGGCCACATACTCTTACTGATGATGGAATGTTGTTCTTTAAATTTACCTTGAAGGTTCTTGTTCCATTCAACAGTCCGGCCGCTAGTCCTTTTTGTGTACTTGTTCAGCCTCACTCCTTCCTCTTTTCCATATTTACTTTTGTTTTTTATAATTTCCTTTCCCATTTCAAAGGGAGCATCTTTAACTGATGCACGAGTTAAATTTTACTTAAATTCATCACGTTAAGTCTCATCACTGTTAGGAATTCTTATAGTTTTGTCTTCATATTCCTCACAAAATTTGTTAATGTGTTTTCCCCAAATTTCACCACCATCTAATTGTTTTTTAATAGTTGAAAGCCAACTATTTGTCCATGTTTTAGTTTCAGTTTGTCAAATATTACTTTTCACTACATTTTCATATTCAAGCTTACCTGAAAACAACAGTCCGATAGAGTCTTTTCTTCTTAAAGGGGGTGTGTACGACTGTACGTCCCCAATTGGAATTCAGCTGTTTTATTACGTCACTTGAATATGGTGTTCTCGGCATGGTGAGGTGGACGGCCAATGCCACAAGTTTTCCGACAAAAGTCCACCAGCACCAGAAATTTTCTTTACACCTACTCGTGCACTATGACTTCATGGACTTGGTAATACACTTTGGGCTGTCAAAGGCAGCCGCAACAGCTGTATTTCCAGGAAAAACAGAGAGCTTCACGAATGTCTGCTGTCTCGACTCCCGTTTTCTAACTTGTTTGGCTAATTTGCTGGGCTGCCACTCAGCCGACTCTGACCACGTTTTCTTGAAAGTAATAAGTAGTTCCTTGTAGAAAACTTTCAAATAACGAGGTATAACTTAGATATTTTGGGTACTATGAACACGTTCAATAAAAGGCAAAGAAAAAAAACACAACGCAGGGGCAGTATTGTCTTCAGGCGTTTTTATATAGACAAATATATTTACTATTGACTTCAGAATATTTCCAAATATCAAGTACACAGGCCCTCAAAGTGGCCTCAAAATGTCCGTGATATTGAGCAGATTTAAAACAAAATTCCCCAGCTGGGTGGTCTAACTGTGTTCGTCATGTTCCCCACACCCACAACTTCTTGGACCCCCCATTTGATATTCCTGGATCCGCCCCCTGCAATGTTTGAATTAATGTTGTTTAATGAACACATATATATGTAAAAATCAGTACTTTATGTATTAGTTACATCAATCAGTTGTTCGTAAATAACAATGAATAACTTATTATTATGAAATTTCTACCTTTGGATTGTTTAATATTTATCTTGACAGTAAAGCATCCGAAAATTGATCCACCAATCACAATCATCTTTACATACAGCCTTCCTTTACCAAGTATTGCCAGGTAAAATTGCTAGTACTAGACTCAGGGTGAGGTCGCTGGCTCTTTGGCTGACTGTATGAGTACATCCGAGATATTGATATTCACACGACTTCCTTTACACTTAGCATATTCTTAAATAGTGATAAGGGCATTAAGTTTTGCAAGGAATTTCTACACTTTGTTTTGGTAAGGTTCAATTTCCATTACTTTCTTATAAAAATTAAATATCCAAACTTTTTATTTCGTCATCTGTTGTCTCCCAGCACAGCCTTTGCCACTGATCCTTTAACTCCTGAAGGGTTCCATTAAATATCCTTGGTACCAATTCAACCAAGACTGACTAATGATGTTCTTGGAATTATTGGATATAGAGCTTTCTGGGGATTAAGAAAAGAGACTATTTTTGAAAAGGGATCATTGATGTTAAACCTCTTTTTAATTTCTGAGCACATTACCTTCAAGAAGTTTTTGCATCTCATATTGATATCTAATATTGAGGTTTGATTTTGTTCAATATCTGGTCTAATTTTATATAGTTGGGCAATTTCTTCCTTTATTTATTATATGGTATTTAGGCCCCGCCCAAAAATTCTTGAAATCTCCGAAAATTACGATTGATGGATATTGACACGTCACTAGTCGGATGTGAAGGTAGCAGGTGTTAGGGGAGGGTGTGAAGGTAGCAGGTGTTAAGGGAGGGTGTGAAGGTAGCAGGTGTTAGGGGGAGGTGTTAGGTGGTAGATGTACGACAATAGTGCACCGAGTCATTCTATGGTGCCAGTTACTTCACTTGCTTTTAAACACTTATTTCGAGTTCACAAATTTTGTTCACGGAAGAATAAAATTTAAGCACTGTTCACTTACTGTTAATGTTACACGATACAACTACCACTGAGAGTGTTCTTATAATACACTAAAAAAAATTCCTGATTTGATGGTAGCACCGTGATGGCCAAGTTACCAGGTGACTAATTTTCTCTCATTCATTATTCCCTTGTTTATCTTATATACTACAGTGAGTTGGTCTTGGTGTTCCTTCACTGTATTACCCGGTGTTTCTATAGTGGTTATCTAAAGGTCACCACTAATGATTATCTCGGGTTATTTGTCCTCCATTCAATTCTTATTTCCCTTGGTTGGTGGCCTTAAGTAACTGCTGCTTATCCATTATGTGTTTCAATCATACTCGTAAACATGATATTTTCCCTCAATTTCCGACCTAACGCAGCACTGATAAGAATAGCCACGTCGTCAAGGTAACCTGAGAGATCTTATGAGTTCACAGTTTGAGTCTTAAATTTAGTTCCTTGCGTGAAATGTTTCGAAAATAATAATTATTGTTAACAGATTGAACACGAGAATTGAAAATGGATAAAAATAAAGTTTGAAAGGTAATAACAAACGTGAAAGGAAGAATATTTTTTTTGTGTTCTATGAAATTAGGGAAAAAATAAACGTTATTAATTGGTGCTGGAGTTATGGTATGGAGTTTCCGGGTGACTGTAGGAGTTACTATTAATTAGTGGTAGTGAGTTAATTACTAGCTGGTAGAAGGAGAGTGAATTAGCATTTGGTATTTTCTCTTTTCTTTTTGCTTCCGTTTCCTTCCATTTCTCTCTCTCTCTCTCTCTCTCCCCCCTCTCTCTTTTCTCTCTCTCTCCCCCCTCTCTCTCTCTAACTTTCACTCTTCCTACCTCTCTTTAACTATCTGTCTGTCTTCCCTCACTCTCTTTCATGCTTCTTTCTCTTTCTTTCTTTTTAACTATCTCCCATTTCTGTTTATCTATCTGTCTTTCTCTTTCCATCTCCTATCTCTCCTCTCTCTCGTCTCTCTGTCTGTCTCTGTCTCTTTACAGCTGATCTCTCGTTGCTATGACCCTCCAGCCGTTCATTATAACTCAGTCACATCAAAAGGTAGAATCTTATATGACTCAAACAATACCTGACTCCACCCCACAACCTCTATAGACGACCCTTCAATCCGTAATGGCCTCTCGAGACACCTTAGAGCTCACCAAACGATAATAACACTAGTATTTTCTTTTTTTTTATGATGGACAAAGCTGTGACGTCAAAGATGCTCGTGGGTTAATTAGAGGTAATGACTGTTACTGTATATGAGACGCGGGGCTTCTCTGGTGACCTCCTGGAGTGATCATTAATGTCTCTAATGGAGGTAAGAGTCCCCTGCTGGCTCTCTGTCTCTTCCTTCTCCCACTTTCATTTCTCTTATCTTTGTCTCTATGTCACTCCTCTTATTTCCCTCCCCTTTCTCCTCTATCTCACGCGAATTATCCATTTATATCTTATTTCTCTTGTTACTATTAATGTATTTATTTCTCTCTCCCTCTCTCTCTTCTTATACGTCCCTGTTTTTCTCACTTTCTCTCTCACTTCTCGTATCTCCTTCCCTCTCTCTTCCTTTCTCTTTCTTACATCTCTGCAGTGATCCGTCCCTCCACCTGGTCAGCTTAGCTCACCGTTTCCCGCTTATTAAAATCACTGAAAAATATAAATACTCAATAACTTCTTGTATGTCCAGAAGGGTAATGTACATAACTAACCCTTTAACACCTTAATTGATCTTAGGTCACAAAGGAATACGCAGAGGGAATGTTAACAATGGATGATAAAGGAGAAAGAGAAAGCGAGAGAGATTGGCTGGTAAGTTAACAGAGATATTGACAGGCAGACAGAGACAGACAGGCAGACAGACAGGCAGACACCTCGATACATACTGCATAGAGTCTCACATTAATCTTTTCTTACCTGAGAAAACTAAGACTAGTGAAGAGTGAAAAGTTTACCTGGAATATATGTTATTTATGCAAAGTTTAAAACGACCAAGTTATTCAAGTTTTTTTTTTCAATTAGCACTAAACTCTGACCTAATGGCTGAAATAATAAGAGATGTGGTACCCCAGTCTGCAACACTATCCTCTTTCACCATTGGTCAATACACACACACACACACACACACACACTTCCTCCCTAAATGCCACACAACGTAAACACCTAGAAAAAGTGCAAAAGAGGGCATGCAAGATTACTCTCTCCCCTTCCTACTCCACATATCAAGAAGCGCTCAACACACTGACCCTTTCGACTCTCACTGACCATCACCACAACCTCATCTGCAAATTTGGTAAGAAGCTTCTACACCATCCTCGACACCGGCTCCTACTACCACCTCAGATCCCTCGTCCGAGAATTGCTGTTCGACACCACAACCGCATCCAGCCCATACGTGCACGAACTGATCGCTACAAGAACAGCCCAGTCCCAACCATTGTAAAAATTATCAATAACTTGTAATAAACCAGTGTATTCACTCCCAGTAAATACTACTTCTTGCACTGTCACTATGTTGAAATGCACTGTAATTTGAGCTTTTCCCCATCTAGTTATTATATATCTTATTTGTGTCACTTATGTTACTTGTATATTATTTGTAATTCGTAACCCATTCCCCAAATATGTAACTGTATATTTTCAGCCTTCTGGCCGCCAAGCTCTTTCAATAAACCGTTAATTATTATTACGCCGTCTCTTAATTTACTTAAATATCCAGGTTCTAGGCGTAACCAAACAAAAAAAAGTGAAGTAAATTAAAAGGGAATAAAAATAAATAAAGTAAACCTTTAAGAATTTAATTAATTAAATATTAACACAATAAAGAGCCTCGTAGGCTGTCACAACAAATTGATTCACCATCGAAACTTTTAAGACAAATGATACTAAACATCGAAAGACTAATAATAAAGCATTGGATTACGTTAACACTGCATAAAAATGTGTAACTAACACTGAAATTAACTAACGTGAAACAACACTGAATTACTTAAATGTAACTAAGCAAATACTGATGGACATAAATAGAAACATAAATAGGTACTCGCATAGATATACCACATTGGTGGCGACAGGAACAACACAAATAAATTAAGTATAAGTAACAGGTGACGAGTGTCACTCAAAGGATGTGGACTCTATGACAAGAGAACTGAACTAACTCTTTCAGTTGGTGGGTCCTATATATAAGGTCGGCTCCCGCCAAGCGACCCGCCGGTGGGTCGTTTAACGATGCAGATGGTCGTAGAGAAACAAAGCATGCTTGTTACAATACAAAATGGGTTTGAACAAATAATAACAGTTAAAACCTTAAGACACAGAGTAAGGTGACTAGATTATATAATAGTAAACAACACGATCATTACAGGAATAATATGGAACAACAAGGGAGCAGGTTATATATATATATATATATATATATATATATATATATATATATATATATATATATATATATATATATATATATATAATAGAAAAATACGACACGGTCGTAACACTTCTCCATAAAATAAAATTTTGCTTACACAAATTTTGATATGACAAGTGCTCATTCTGTGGGTCTAGATAGCAGATCAGCCAGCACATTGTCTGAACCCTTAACATGTATAACATGTAAATTATAGTTCTGAAGGAACAAACTCCAGCGAATTAATCTGATTTTTTTAACTTGAATGTTTTGAGAAATTGCAATGGTTTGTGATCTGTATAAATTATAATAGGCCTACTTGGTAATAAATAATAATTGAAATGTTGCAAAGCTAGGATAATTGACAGCAATTCTTTTTCCACTGTTGCATAGTGGGTTTGAGCTGGATTGAATTTTTTACTATAAAGTGCCACTGGGTGGTCTACACTGTCATCATCCTCTTGCAACAGGGCAGAACCTGCAGCAATATCACTAGCATCACAGGCTAGCTTGAAAGGCTTAGAAAAATTAGGGGCTCTCAAAATAGGATATGAGCATAATACATTGTTCAAGTTTTAAAAAGAATCCGGACACCTTGAAGTCCAACAAAAAATATTACCCTTCTTCAACAAATCAGTAAGAGGTAGTGCCAACTCGGCAAAATTACAAATATATCTCCGGTAATAACCTACACTTGCCGTTTGTTACATGGAACAGGCATCTGAGAAATAGTGTCACACCTTGCTGTGGGAGGAGCAAGTCTTCCCAACCCAATTACATGTCCCAGATACAAAAGTTGAGCACAAACAAATTCTGACTTAGCAAAGTTTATAACAAGTCCTACATTTTCTAACTCAGTGAAGAGAGTGTCTAGCTTACATAAATGGTCTGACCAAGTGTCAGAAGAAATTACATCATCTAAAAATACTACACAACCAGGCAAATTGGCCGTGACTAGTGACATCAGCCGTTGAAAGGTGGCAGGGGCATTGCAAAGCCCGAAAGGCATGACATTAAATTTATAGGTCTTACCTAATGTCACAAAACTGGAAATGTCTTTAACACGACGGGTCAATGGTACTTGCCAAAACCCTCGGAGACACTCAACCTTAGAGAGGAACTTGGTGTTCCCGATTGCTTCGATGCAGTCGTCGACTCTTGGTAGAGGGAAGCTGTCCTTGCTGGTGACGGAGTTGACCTTGCGGAAGTCGATGCAGAATCGAAGAGTGCCGTCCTTCTTTGGTACTAGAGTGACTGGTGAACACCACTCGCTGGTCCAATGATGCCCATGGACTCCATGTTGGCCAACTCCTGCTTTACTTCCTCCACCTGGCTCGGATGAATACGGTAGGGAGCCTGCTTGATAGGCCTAGCAGAGCCAACATCGATATCACGCACCACGGCAGTGGTACAGCCAGGCCTGTCCTGGAAGATAATAGGATGTTGTTGGATGGCGGCCAGCACATCAGCTCTCTGGTGTCCCGATAGACGCTGTAGCTTCTCTTGCAACTCCACGGAGTTGGACTGCCAAACTCTGACTGATGACAGGGCGAGTGGACGTGCCCCTTCTTTTTCCTCTTTCTCACCGTCTACCAAGAAAGTGTCAACGGCACACACGGGAACTGGATCATCAGCAACAAATGGGGGTGCTGGCGTGTGTGGTACAGCTTGATGGTGTTGTCGTGACATAAGCACTGTAGTCGGCGCCTGTCAGGGGTAGAGATAGTATAATTCGTGGGGCTTACCTTCTTCACCACTATATGGCCCACTGAACTTCGCATGGAGCGGCTGTCCATGTCTCGGCAAGAGAATGAGTACTTAATCTATCTGGAAGTCTGTGTCTGGCATGCTTGTCGTAGCATGTCTTGGTCTGCGACTGCTGTAAGTGGTCTGCGGCAAGGCTCCAACAACTTAGAAGCTCCTCTTTAACATCAACTAAACTTAATACACTAATGCTCTCTTCACTACTACCCAACAATCTATCTCTAGCCATGTACAAAGGACCTCTTACTGGATGAGCGAACAGTAGAAGTAGGAGAAACAAAATGGATGATATTAGGGTCCTAGCAGTAACTTTCCTAAGAGGTACAGCATGCAAGTACCTAGTGGAGGCATCATTGACCAAATAAATATTCAAATCCACTAGAAGTTTTAGGCGGAGGGCCTACAATGTCACACTGTACTGTTGTAAAGGGCTCAGGTACGTGAGGTACTCTTACAAGTGGAAAAGGTGGAATAGCCTGATTGGCTTTGCCTACCTTTTGACAATAATGACAGTACTTTCAATATTTAGTGACATCTCTCCTCATACCAGGCCAATAGAACTTTCTGGCCAGCCTGTTGAACGTGTTTCAGACACCTTGATGCCCAGAAAAGCGACCGTCATGGGCCAGAGCTAGAACATGTCTGTAAGTGTGTGGGAGAACTATTCGAGTGACAGACACCCAGTCCGCGTCTTCCTTTGACATAATCGGTGGGAGCCAGCGGCGGCACAAAACACCGTCTTGACTGAAATATCTCGTGGTAGGGCCTCAATCATTGGCAGAATCGGATACCTGGTCAAACAAGAGCCGTAATGAATCGTCCTGCTCTTGCGCAGCTATTAAAGCAACTCTCCCGGTCACAGCATTAACTGAGGAAGAAATGTCTTGGGAAGCAATTGGGTTAGCAAAAAGTCCTTCTAAGGAAAGTGAATCATCTACATCAGAGTTACTTTATGATCATTAGTTATTGACATAGAACTAGTCACGGCACACAAAGGGAAAACACCGGGCATATCATCTTCAAATTGTTGCAGCTCTGCGGTAGACTCTAGTCTTTCCCGCAGCACATGAGGTGGGGTTACGTTTCCCATTTGACCTCCCGCCAAATCGTTACCGATTACGAGGTCCACTCCAGCAACATGCAGCTCGTGCACGCAGGCTACGTTAGCTATCCCTGAAAAACAAGAAGACTTGACACGTACTAAAACCAAATGGAGCTTCACCTTGACCCCAAAGGGATCCCAAAACGACGTATTTGCCAGTCTTCCTCGCCGCAACAACACCCTCTTTGATGAGAGTTTGGAGACAACCCGAGTCTCTCAAAATAGTGACTGGTGTTTCGACACCATCAACTTCTACCGTGCCTTGTGACAAAAAGGGACGAAAGATTCCAACGTCTGGGTCCTTTGCAAAACTCTCCTGGAAAGGATCAAAGTCCCGTGAGGCGAGAACGGAAACTGTACTCTCTTGTGCTTCACCTCTTGTGGAAACCAACGCTATTGGCATGCTGTCAGCCTTGTTCAAATCAGCCATCACTCCGACTGGTGACGTATTAGTCTCTTCAGTCACAATCATAGCTGGTCTGCCCGTATTTAGCTGCAGCCTTGTCCAACAATCCTCTGCCTTATGACCTGGCTTTCCACAGTAACTACAAGGGTATGTAGAAAATTTGGACGCCCCATTAGGTGGCGAACGCGTCCAGCTCCTCCTGGCACGCACAAAATTACTATTGTTAATATTCCCTTGTCTCGCTCTGTGGAGAGAGGGATTAAAAGTCCTTTGAACCTGTGGGGGCATAACATCATTGTTAGTCCTACCATGCCTCAAAACATATCCATCAGCATGCTTAGCAGCCTCTTCAATAGTACTAAATTCCCTATCTAATAAGTATAAGGTAACCTCTTCGTCGATGGTTCTCAGAAATTCCTCTGTGAGCATTAACTCAATCAGAGAGTCAAAATCACTCGCTTCCTTGAGTGTAACCACTTTGAGAATACCTCTCTTTTACTCCTAGCAAATTCAAGGTGGGTCTGCTCTGCCTTCTTACGGAGGCCACGAAAGCGTTGTCTGTACGCTTCAGGAACAAGGGCATAAGCCTTTAAAACTTCCTCCTTAATACACCAGTAATCCTAAGCGTCACTGTCTGTAAGAGACGAAAACACACAGAGCCTTACCTGTAAACGCCTGCTGAAGCAAAATGGGCCAAAACTCTATAGGCCACTTTAAAGTGGTAGCAAGTCTCTCGAAAGCAATGAAAAACTCATCAACTGTTTCCTCTGAAAACGTGGGCATTAGCCTAGCAGCACGTGCTGGATCACAATGAGGAAAACTAGATCTGGGGGTGAGGCCATCGGTGCTAGAAGGGTTACTCTGACCGAGCTGTATACGCAGTCGCAAGTTTTCTGAATCGGATTCTTTCGCTTTAACTTCAGCTTCCGCCTGACGTATTCCAACCTCTTTCGCCTTAGCTTCAGCCTCTTTCAATTTTATTTGTGACTCGAGAAGGCGTAATTCATCAGTCACTGACCGTGACTCAACTACGTTAACTTGACTAGCTTCACCGTGGTCTTCTCTTAAACTAATATCAACACTATCTCCTAACAGCTGACTACTTACCGCGTTAAACAATGTTACCTTACTGGCGCTGCTAGAAGTTTCCATACCATAATACCCGCAAATTAATCTTAATTCAAGTGCACTTAATTTTGAAGTTTCCTCAACGGAGGGACTACCTGATATAAATGCAGCCACATCATCTTGGGTAATGATAATCATGATGGCTAGTTAATAAAAAAAAATATACATATGAAACAAAAGAATATCGCAAGTGTCAAAAGGTCGTTAGTGAGTCCTGGCAAGGTCGCCAAAACTGTTACACCGTCTCTTAATTTACTTAAATATCCAGGTTCTAGGCGTAACCAAACAAAAAAAGGGAAGTAAATTAAGAGAGAATAAAAATAAATAAAGTAAACCTTTAAGAATTTAATCATTAAATATTAACACAATAAAGAGCCTCGTAGGCTGTCACAACAAATTGATTCACCATCGAAACTTTTAAGACAAATGATACTAAACATCAAAAGACTAATAATAAAGCATTGGATTACGTTAACACTGCATAAACATATAAAAACTAACACTGAAATTAACTAACGTGAAACAACACTGAATTACTTAAATGTAACTAAGCAAATACTGATGGACATAAATAGAGACATAAATAGGTACTCACATAGATATACCACATTGGTGGCGACAGGAACAACACAAATAAATGAAGTATAAGTAACAGGTGACGAGTGTCACTCAAAGGGTGTGAACTGTATGACAAGAGGACTGAACTAACCCCGTCAGTTGGTGGGTCCTATATATAAGGTCGGCTCCCGCCACGCGACCCGTCGGTGGGTCGTTTAACGATGCAGATGGTCGTTAGAGAACAAAGAATGCTTGTTACAATACAAAATGAAGAAATAAGATGGGCTTGAACAAATAATGACAGTTAAAACCTTAACAGCACAGGGTAAGATGACTAGATTATATAATAGTAAATATAACACATCATTACAGGAATAATATGGAACAACATGGGAGCAGGTTATAAAAAAAAAAAAATAGAAAAATACGACACGGTCGTAACAACACACACACACACACACACACATATATGTTCACACACACACACACACACACTCACACTCATTCAATGGGAATACAGTGGTTGTAGCCGAGTTTTGGCCGCCACGGGTAGCCATCTGACACGAAGAGAGCTCATGGAATACCAGTATTTTGAATTTAAAGTGAATTAAGGCATGTGTAGCAACTGTGTGGCGGCTGAACCTCTTCCAGCTTTTACAATTATAATTCTGACACGAGATATTGTGAAATTTCTTTTTATAAACGACGTTAGCTAGTATTCGTGGGTGTGTGTGTGTGTGTGTGTTTCTGTCATCATGTCATCATATACGTGTTACATCACTTGACAATAGTGATGTGAACTGCAGTAACACCACACACCAGGTATAGAGCGAGTCAACAAAGGTATTCTGATGTGCCTTTGTTTCATGCTAACGCTCTTAACTCGCAATAAAAATGGTGTTAAATTGTTTCGTCGATTGATGGATATTTTTAACCGTAATGAAACGCCAAATGTACTGTTGTTATTGAAGGTCTCATTAATAGCCGGGATGGAGAATTCCGACAGGGGGGGAAAAAAAAATCCTACCTTTCCATTATAATCCAATTCCACTTTATTGACTTGCTGTTGTTCTGATGCATTTACGTAATTAATGGAAAACGGAGGTAGAACACTTGTCTCTTGTTGTCTGTTAATAGCGACTTTTATTTTAAGTATAACTGGCTTTTAATTTTAAGCATTAGAGACTTTTGTTTTAGGTATTAGAGGCACATGATTTAGGTATTCGATTTGTAATACTTAGAAATGAAGTCAAAAGGAAGTTCTCTCACTCTCTCTCTTTCTCTGTAGCTCTTTTTACTTTGACTTTCTTTCATTTTGTCCATTTTTTCATTGTGTCTTTTTCTCTCGACTTGTGTCTATGTATTTTACTATATCTTTATTTCCTATTTATTTTTTTTATCTCTCTTCCTTTCACTGTTTAATTATTTATCTTTCGTTTTATACATTTATTTCGTTCTCCTTCTATCTCCTTTACTCATCTCTCTCTGTTAACTTCTTTTTATTTTTGCCTTTTTTCTCTTTTTTGTTTCTCCCTCTCTTTTTGCTCTATTTCTTCCTCTTTCTCTATGTTGTTTTCTGTCTCTGAAAATACATTCTGCTGGCCGACACCTCCCCCCCCCCCCCCACCGTTCTTTATCATCGTACTACTCCATCAAGGAACCCCTGTTGCCTTGCTCGGAGCCCGTGACAGAAGGCCCCCGGGGGTTCTTGTTATAGGCACCAGGGGACAAGACATCCATCAGGGATTCATCAAGGCCCTATCTGCATGTTGTAGGATTACCTCTGAGGGGTTTGACCTCTAGTTCTTGCATGGCGTCCTGGTCTTTAGTTCGGGAGATTGCTGCCAGGATTCGACAAATGTCTTCTCATATGACAGATAGACTGGATGTAAAGTTAAGAGCCATGGTGCGTGTCTGTGGTGGTGTAGCGACAGAAGTGTAGCCCCTAAAAGGTAAAAGCATGGAAGCATACTAGAGGGCAAAACGTAAGGTCTTTGATGTGATGACATACACGGAATGTCTCTGTAGCCGTCCAGCAAGATGCACAGGATGTCTAGGTTCATCCTTTAGCCAGCAGTGGTCACCCTCCCCCTTGGACGTAAACGCTGGGGTCATATCAAAGTGTCTTGTCAGAGTTTTGATCCGAGAGATGACTTGGTCGAGTAACCGGGGCATACAAGCAGAAAGAGTGCTCGGAGAAGTGAAAACTCGATATATATATTTCTTCAGTGAGTGGCTGTGATATGATACAAGTGACTACATCAGATGCCGGGCAAACATTCGCCTGGCGTTACCTCCATGAACTAGTGGGGAGGAAAGGAACGCCAGACTATCACAGTACCTTAAGATTATACTATATAAGGGGAGCTCGGGCAGGTGCTGTTTCCTCCTCCTCCTCTAGACTAGGCGGTGTACAGTACAGAAAAACACGAGGCACTGTGTATCAGGGGGCTATATCAACTCCGTCTAGGCCAAGGGTTATGAATATTCTCAAGATGTTTATTACCAGCAACGGTGTGAGCTACCTGTCTGGAGCTGCAGACGTCTGGCACGCACACACACACACACACACGCACACACACACACACACACAAACACACCTCTTGTTTTTAGGAAGTAATTTTTGGAACACAGAAATGTTAATGGGATTTACACTGGAGCGAGGATCTATCTATTGACGCGAATATTAAAATCACATACGAGTGTATGTATTTGCTCTCTCTCTCTCTCTCTCTCTCTCTCTCTCACAACACAAACATGAAAAATAAGGTAATATAAAGCCAAGCTGTGTGTGAGTGCACATCCTACGATACTTTATAAACTAATGAAAATCTTAGTTTTTCCTGTAAAGTTTCTCCTCTGAGAGCTCTTATTCTTATTATAATAAAACTACTAATCGGAATAATAGTAATAAAAATAATAATAGTAGTATACGATAGTAGTAGTAATAATAATAATAATAATAATAATAATAATAATAATAATAATAATAATAATAATAATAATAATAATAATAATAAAAATAATAATAATAACAATAATAATAATGATAATAATAATAATAATAATATACATTCTGGGCAGGTATAAATCCCCAGCTGGTTCAGTAAACATCCCCAGGTGGTCTAATAAACATCACCAGCTGTTCCATAAAACATTTCACCGTCACCCAAATGAAAATAAACTGAACTAAACTTTATGGAAATAACAGGCAATTTTAACTACATATTAATTGCCTTTCCGGTATGTTGTTTGGTGAAATATATCTCCCTCTTTCTCTCTTTTATCATTCAAGACCAACATGTCTCTCCTTCCCTCACCTCTCCTCCCCGTTGCCTACCCCATCTTCATTCCTTCCCTTCCTCCCCCAATCTCTTCTACCATCTTTCTTTCTGTTACCTATTCCTACCTCACCCATTCCTTTCCCATCTCGTTTCCATCCTTCACTCCTCTTCTTTTTTACCACCCTGCTTCCTTCCCCTTTCTCTCTCAGTCCTCTTCCACCCTTCTTCCCTTTACCTTCCCCTTCCTTACTCTCTCCTCTCCCATCTTCCCTCTTCCATCCTTTAATTAACAAGATTGGTAATTAAATGACCTACGAGATAACTGTTGACGCACCATCAGTCAAATTGCCTCAGGTGTGTATTTTGTGCGTCACATGATTGTTCCTTGGGTCACGTGAGTGCTCCTTGTATCACATGGGTGTTCCTTGCATCACATGGCGTGTTCCTTGTGTTACGAGTTGGGGATTTAGAATATAGTTAAAAGTCTACCCAGATCCCAACAGGCAACAACAATAAAAAAACAAAGACAATCGGACTATAAAAGGGTTGACAAAGGATGCGAGTTTTTGTTGTGTATAATAAAGTACCATAAATTCCTTAACAAAATATTCAGCTTTCTATAATTTACCCTTAACCATACTTAACCTAAACATTAACAGTATATACATATTTATTCAACATACAACAATTTTGAAGCAAGGTGGACGTGGGGGAGGCAATATAAGATTACAAATACTTAAGTGCGGAGCTGAGATGGCTGAGGAGTAAGGCTGAGTATTGTAGAAGACGGTAGGTAGTCACTGTGATCCTGTGGTCACTTCCCAGAGTGAACTGAACTCTCATCGAACTAGAGCTGATGAGGAAGACTTTGAGGAGGTGACGCAACAACCAGGATATGGAGAAGGGAAACCCCGGAGTGGTAACTAAGACGAGTCATACTCGGGTTTCGTCCCTAGATGGCGTTGCTCGTGGTGCTGGGTAGGTAGATCAGGACAATAGATGGCGTGGTTCGTAGTGCTGGGTAGGTAGATCATGACAATTGGAAGCGTGGTTCATAACATTTGCATCACATGATTTGTTCCTTGCATCATATGGGTGTTCCTTGCATCACATGGATGTTCCTTGCATCACATGGGTGTTCTTTGCATCACATAGGTGTTCCTTGCATCACATGAGTGTTTCTTTCATTACAATACTGGGTTGTTGGCTCAACCTCAGGGCACACCACAGTCAACCCAGACGGGAATGGATACTTAACTCTACAGCTGTGAAAATGGAGGCAGTAGAGAGCACCACCCTGCCTCGTTGTATAAGGAAGACTTACTGTGCTGTAGCCATACTGCCACTAATGGGCTCTCTGGGACCACCTTCACAGGGCGGATAAAGAAATTTGTAACTAATAATAACACTGATTAGCGACCTTAATTTACTTATGATTATAAATATATAGTATTTATGAAGTACTCAAGACTAGTACTTACACCTAGTGATGTACTCAGTCTGTTTATTAATCATCTTTATCACAAATTATGAAGCTAAGTTCATTTCTTCCTTTTCGTCTACAATTTTCTATTATTTTCCACTACAGTTCAATTTTCAATGTTTATATTTAGAGAGCAAAGGAAAGCTTCACTATTAACTTTAAAAGGTGCACTTCAGGTGGTGGTGGTGTCGACACGGGGTGGTGGTGGTGGTGGTGTCGACTCTGGTGGTGGTGTCGACACAGGTGGTGGTGGTGGTGTCGACACAGGTGGTGGTGGTGGTAGTGTCGACACAGGTGGTGGTGGTGGTAGTGTCGACACAGGTGGTGGTGGTGGTGGTGTCGACACAGGTGGTGGTGGTGGTAGTGTCGACACAGGTGGTGGTGGTGGTGGTAGTATCGACACAGGTGGTGGTGGTGGTAGTGTCGACACAGGTGGTGGTGGTGGTAGTGTCGACACAGGTGGTGGTGGTGGTAGTGTCGACACAGATGGTGGTGGTAGTGTCGACACAGGTGGTGGTGGTAGTGCCGGTATCGCCCTAAACAAACACACCGTCTCTGAACTTCATTTAAGGCAATTACGAATTTTTGCCAGCGAGAAAATTCATGCATATCTGTCGCCGAGTTTCCAAGTTATCCGCACTAATGGGCTGTCACCAGACTATGCAATATTTTGACTATTTCGAAAATCCAGCGAGGATGATTTCTATGTCATATGTTTCAACACAGTAAGAGCATTTCTTTTCAAGGGTATTTCATATATTTATGCTTCCACTTTAAATGTCACTGTTCTTGTATGAGTATATGATACGTGTGGTCTTTATATGTGGATTGTATATATATATATATATATCTGAATGTGTGTGTGTGTGTGTGTGTGTGTGTGTGTGTGTGTACTAGAGAAAGAACTGTTCTCA
Source organism: Homarus gammarus (assembly GCA_958450375.1). Classification (NCBI taxonomy): domain Eukaryota; kingdom Metazoa; phylum Arthropoda; class Malacostraca; order Decapoda; family Nephropidae; genus Homarus; species Homarus gammarus. The sequence continues at coordinate 1,083,622 of CAUDMG010002816.1, read as the reverse complement.
TCCATTTTGTTACGCTACTGACATAATCACAGTTCATATTCAGAAACAAACCAAAACAAATTCCTCAAGATTTTGAAAGATTAATAGCAACTAACTCTTCCTCAAACCTCATATCAACAATGTTTCGTAATAATTAAGTCTCTCCAACATTTTTGAAGGATCTCTTGCACACAATGGTTCTGACACGTTGAAGGATCTCTTGCACACAATGGTTCTGACACGTTGAAGGATCTCTTACACACAATGGTTCTGACACGTTGAAGGACCTCTTGCACAGTCTTAAACGCAGTCGGGGATTGTTCACAGGAGCAATTGTTACTATATTACGTTTCCCGAGCGGCTGAAAACACGTTATTTGCTCAGCTATCGCTCAGAGAGGGGGGGGGGAGGATAGATAGATAGAGGGGTGGGATAGATAGATAGAGGGGTGGGATAGATAGATAGAGGGGCGGGATAGATAGATAGAGGGGTGGGATAGATAGATAGAGGGATGGGATAGATAGATATATATAGAACACTTTCTCGATATATACACAAACTTTATCGTAACAATTACTTAAATTTCAAAGCACTTGTCTCAAAAACTCATAATTCTATCATTACAGATGACAAACGGATGACAGATATATTTAAGCACACACTACTACTACTTTGCTATCACTCGAAATCGAGTATGTCGATCATCCAGCTATGATACAATGATATGCGTTATTATGGATGTCGCCTTTGTTGGCTGAGTTCTGAGGTGACTAATTAGGCCGATATGCTACCTGCACTACCGTTCACAGATGTTGCACATACGGAGGGCTACATCTAGTGCGAGACGGGCGGCTGCAGCGTCTTTCCGACGTTGGCGCTTATCTGCTTCGGTATGCAGTTGGGCTAACTCGAAAATATTGACACCCTTTTGTTGTGCTCTTCCAAGCGTTACGGTGTGGAATAATCGTCTCCCAGGTGAGGGGGTCGATTAGTACTTTTTCAGGTTTGTCTTAAGACTATCCTTATACCATTTCAGATGCCCGCCAGCGTTACGTTTACTATTCGTTAGATGACTGTAAAGTAGCTGCTTTGGCAGTCTACTGTCGTCCATGCGGTTAACATGGTCAGTCCAGCGTAGTCGTTCATGAATAATAATAGCCTCGATGCTCGTACAGTTGGTGTCAACGAGAATACTGGCACTTGTTCTCTTGTCTTCTCAGTGAACTCGCAAGATGGAATGTAGACTACTGTACGTTGGTGAAAGTTTTCAAGTTCCTTGAGATGCCTCCTGTATATGACCATGTCTCGCTGCCATATAGCAGGGTGGGGAGGACCACTGCTCGATAACGTACGACTTTGTAGATAATATCAGCTCCTTACAGCTGAAGACATGGGTACGGAGTTTGACAAAGGCTTGAGATGCACATCTGATTCGATGTTGAATCTCTTCATCGATGTCAGCGGTGGTGGACAGGTGGGAACTGAGATACCGAGAATGGGCAACATTAGAGAGGGTAGTACCGTTAAGCTGGATGGATGGTGGAAGTGTGGCTGAACCAGGGGCAGGCTGAAAGAGAATCTGAGTCTTACGTACATTCACCTCAAGGCCGAAGTGTGCATACGCATCTGCATAGGTGTTTAGGATCTCCTGTAGGTCGCGATCAGTGTGAGCGACGAGGGTGAGGTCGTCTGCATACTGAAGTTCAGTAATGGAAGCTGCCGTCGCCCTGACTGGAGTCGTCTTTTGTTGAACAGACCCTTCTTCTGGTACTCGATGTCCACCCCGCCGGCTAAATTGGCACTGGCACGAGTAAGGAAGGCAGCCAAGAAAATGGAAAAGAGAGTTGGTGTCAGTACACACCCTTGTTTTCCTCGCGGTTGAAGGGGGGAGAACTCAGACTGGTTGCCATTGTGTAGGACACTGCTGTTTATGCCATTGTGGACTTGCCTCACAATGGTGATGAATTTTGGTGGGCAGCCAAAACGGCTGAGGGTCTGCCAGAAGGCTTCCATGTTGACCAAGTCGAAGTCCTGGTTAGGTAGATGAAAGCCATGTACAGATCACGATGCTGTTTTCTGCACTTTTCCTGTATCTGGTGGGCAGCAAAGATCATGTCAGTGGTGCCATGTGATGGTCTAAGGCCACATTGAGATGATGGGAAGAAGTTTTTTGCCTCAGGAAGAAGTCTGTTTAGGAGAACTTGGGCGATAATCTTACCAGCCACGGACAGCAGCGAGATCGCGCGGTAGTTGCCACAGTCTGACCGGTCTCCCTTATTCTTATAAATATTGACAATCCTTTAAGAGGGGGGGGGGGGAATTTCTTCCTTTTCCTATATATTCTCCAGGCTGATAAGCAGAGGTCCTCCTGCTTTATGCACCTCGGCTGGGATTTCATCAGGCACTTAGGCGCTTGATGGCAGTAGCTACCTCATCCAGGAGTGGAGGGTAGCTGAGGTGGGTCAGCTCTGGATGCTGAGGGACCTGCTGGGTAGTCAGGACATCCACATCGGTGTTTCGGTTGAGCAGTGAATGGCAGGTGATTTTATTGAATGTATAGGTATCTTTCTAGGTACCTTTCTGTCTGTCTAACCATCTCTGTCTATTTACCTGTCTCTGTATGCATGTAATAATAAATAATAATAATAATACTTAACGGATTATTGAAAGAGCACGTCAGCTGGAAGGCTGAAAATATAAAGTTACACAATTGGGGAATGGGTCTCTTGATTTACAAATTATATGCAAGTAACATAAGTGATACAAATATGATATATAATAACTAGGTGGGGAGCTCAAACTACAGGGCATTTCAACATAGTGACAGTGCAAAAAGTAAGATTGACTGGGAGTGAATACACTGGTTGATTACAAGTTATTAATAATTTTTACAGTGGTTGGGACTGGGCTGTTCTTATAGCGACCAGTTCGTGCTCGTATGGGCTGGATGCGGTTGTGGTGTCGAACAGCAATTCTCGGACGAGGGATCTCGGGTGGTAGTTAGAGCCGGTGTCGAGGATGGTGCAGAAGCTTCTCACCAAATTTGCTGACGAGGTCGTGGTGATGGCCAGAGAGAGCCGAGAGGGTCAGTGCATTGAGCGCTTCTTGATATGTAGAGTAGGAAGGGGAGAGAATAATCTTGCATGCCCTCTTCTGCACTTTTTCTAGGTGTTTACGTTGTGTGCCATTTAGGGAGGCAGACCAGGTAGGGGAGGCATAGGTGAGCTTGGGAAGTATGAATATTGAGTAAACACTGAGGAGCTCGGGGGCAGGAACTCCGAGGGACTTGAGTCGGAAGAGGAGGTGGAGACGACAACTGGAGGATTTGACAACTTCACTGACGTGTGGTTTCCAATTTAGTTTGTTGTCTATGGTGACGCCGATGAACCTAGTGGAATCTACAACCTGGAGTGTGTTGGAACCTAAAGTAATGGAAGGGGGTGGGACAACATCGGAGGAGAGGTTGATGTGCATAGCCATGGTCTTGGTATGGTTGATGGTGACATGGTTGTTGGTGCCCAGTTTTGGAGACTGTTCAATAAATCCTGAAGGGCGGTATTGTCGGGAGCAGAATTGTTGACACTGATCCTAATGGTGGAGTCGTCGACATATTTCCAGCAAGCAGAGGTTTCTCTTAGGGTATCATTGATAAGCATGTATGTATGTATGTATGTATGTGGCTCACTTGAACTAAATTATAAGGTTTTCTCATCTCTCGTCCTCAAACTTGGTGAAAAAACTCAAGACGTCAAAGTTCTCAGAATCGATTCTTAGATCCTCTTTTCCAAAAGTTAATGAGCTGTTGTATAATTGACTTACGCTTTACTGGCGTTTTCCATCGGGTAACAACAGCATCGTCTGGCGTAACCTTTTTTTGTTTATATTTGAGGGCTCCTGACTTGTTAAAGCTACGCCAGACGAATGTTCGCTCGTCTTCTGCCTCCGGTGATACCGTATGGTGTGTTTTAGTGTTTAAAATACCGTTGTCTTATTTCTACCCCTCTATGTTTATTATTTATTTATTATTATTATTATTATTATTATTATTATTACTATTATTGTTATTAATTTATTGTAATTGCTATTATCATTAATCTGATTATTATTTTTATCACTAGTATCGATATAACTTTCATTATTATCCATTATTGTTATCATTAATTATAAGCAGGAGAGTTCATTACCTCTATGTGTTGATGTTAACAAGGTGCCAGCTCATTAGTGTTAATATCATAGAATTATTTGAACAATATGCCGTGAAGAAGTCTTTATCACCTGAGAGCTGTGACCCGGCCCCCCACCTGAGAGCTGTGACCCCGGCCCCCCACCTGAGAGCTGTGACCCGGCCCCCCACCTGAGAGCTGTGACCCGGCCCCCCACCTGAGAGCTGTGACCCGGCCCCCCACCTGAGAGCTGTGACCCGGCCCCCCACCTGAGAGCTGTGACCCGGCCCCCACCTGAGAGCTGTGACCCGGCCCCCCACCTGAGAGCTGTGACCCGGCCCACTCCCACACCAGAGATATGAGGAGGATCTTACAACTAAACATATATTCTAAAAAATATATAAATTATTCTCAAATATTCGTAAGTTTCGCTCAAAGAATTTCCCTTAAATGCTCTCCAGGATTCGTACGGTAATAATGAACGCTCGTAATGGGTGGTTTTAGGACAATATATAAATACTCTCGAATATTTTCCACGTAAGGCTCTTGTCAAGTTTACCTTAGTTAGCATTGATTAAGGTCCAAAATTCTTAAATATTTCTTACGCTATTTTTTTTTTCCTCCAAAGTCTGTGAACTAGATATGAGAGAGAGAGAGAGAGAGAGAGAGACTCTTTTTCATAATTAAATCTGTTCCTCCTTTAACACTAGCCAAGACCGTGTATGTGGCAAGAGTACACCTGATCTACTCCACCTCAGTAATATTATCCCGTTATTACCTGGACACGGCTAACACATAGGTTCTTCACTGACGCTTAATTACCCCCTGACAACCGGACCCTCGCACCTGTGATCTTACCTGACTTGGTATATAGAGAAGTGATCTTGAATCTGGCAACCATAGATAATAACATCATTTCATTGGCTGATACGTAGAAGGTAAACAAGATCTTTCAACCAATCATAGAATGGACTGAGTGTTAGGAGCTATCATCACTATTATCTCAAGTTAATTCGCCTCTAATTAGATTTTATTTTTATTGCTCACTTTCTCTCCCCCCGTGTGTGTGTGTGTGTGTGTTTTCTATTCAGGATACCGTAATATTTCCACGAATTTCCTATCGACAGACTTTTTACTTCATCATTTAAAGCAAAAAAAAAAAAAACTAATATGTTTTTTCTTAAGTCATTTATAAGTTCGTTGGTAAAATGGAAAAAAAAAAAAGTATTGATGTATAAAGGAAATTTAATCGACTCCATTAGTTTTATGCTTGAAGGTGTTATCAAGGAGAGGCTGCAGTGGCCCACCTCTGTTCTTTTCGTTCTGTTTTGGTTATACGGGTACCATTTTTTTGTTCTTCTTGTTCTCTTTTGTTCTATGTTTCTTCAGTTTGTTCTTGTTATTCTGTTTTTGTTTTCTTTGTTTTGTCTTTGTTCTAATTATTTGATCTGTCCTTTTCTTAACTCTTCCATCGTTCTATCTTTCTCTTACGCCTCTTTTGTCTTCCTTTCACCCTCCTTCCTTCTTCCTTCCTTCCTTCCTTTCTTCCACACATTTGTCTCTCTTTCAGTCTCCCCCCTCCCCCCCCTACAATATCACCTCCACCACTATCTCCCCCTCACCCCTCCCCACCTGCCCTCCCCTTGACCATAGTCTGGCCACATAACAGTATGGTGACCCTTTTCTTCCCCGTCCTACTGGCATGGGGGCTCTCTCTCCTCTCTGTCTTTCCGGCTCTTTCTTAATCTTTCTCTCTCCTCTCCCTCTCTTTCTCTCCTTGTGTCTATAGGTTTCAGTTTTTTCATTTTTCTACTTTTTATATCCATCTCCCTGTCTCTATTTCTTCTTTATTTTCCCTCTATCTCTCGCTACAACTTTTACTGCATTATTCTCTCTCTCTCTCTCTCTCTCTCTCTAATTGGTACAAAGTCTACAGATATTGTAGTCACCAAGGCCGTATTTGTCTTAACTGACGATTGAAACAAGAAAAATAGCATTTCTATTATTTGACATACACAGAGAGAGAGAGAGAGAGAGAGAGAGAGAGAGAGAGAGAGAGAGAGAGAGGACTGATCCAAACACTGACTTTAGTTACTCTCTCTGTATTATAAAATAAACGAATATATCATTAATTATCTTGTTAAATTTTGATGTAACTTTTAATGATCTATGTTCTATTAATTAGGAGAGGAAGATTTATTTATTTATATATACGCTTATTAAGGCACAATGAACATTTTATCAATATATTATTTTTTCTTTGAATAAATAATAGGTTTGGTTAGGTTAGGTTAGGGTTTTAGGGCTACTTTAAAAGATAAATCATTCTATTTCTTTATTATTTATATAAGTTAAAAATAAATAGTAATAAATTAACATAGATATTAAATAAATAAATGTTATCACCAGATCTTTAATCTTAGTTATGCTCTGTACAACTGAGCCTCAAGTACACTAAGTGACAAAATATACAACAACACCGCCAGTAATAATTATACTCAGTAGAGAGAGAGAGAGAGAGAGAGAGAGAGAGAGAGAGAGAGAGCATTATCATCTTAGAAAAAAAATGAAAGTAAGAAAAAGCAATTAAACTGATACCAAACAAAGACGGTATTTTCCACTATAACGAAATGATACGTGTGTGTGTGTGTGTGTGTGTTCCATGTTCCAACTATAACGATGTCCCACTGCTATATGTTCTCATTAACAGCAAAATCATAATTAATACGACACATACTAAAGACAAAACAGGTAGGATATTTTTTTCTTTTCTTACTGACTATGTTGCTAAGTCCCGTGTGTACATATTAATCTACTTCAAAAAAATATCGTAAATCTTTTCCGTCTGTCGCCATTGAGCAGGATGGCTGTTACCTTCAGTGTTCCTCTGTGTTAATTTGCTAAGTTCTTTTATTATTACGGTAAGACTAATATTTTTTTTTATACCTTTTAACAACAATAACAATAATAAATAATAAAAATCGTTTTTATTATTATTATTAATAATTGCCAACACAATTATTGATCTAATCGTCTTATTCTGCAACTAATTAGAAAAATCCCCCCAAATTTCATTGCGATAAGGACCCGTGAACAAGGACATATAATCTTATTGGAAACTGAAAAGTTCTTTATCATTCTGTAGCTGTCTGAGTTATCCAGGGGAGGTCACGCAGCCTTGGTAACAGTTGTGATTTTGTACGCGAGAGGTATAATTTTGTCTCGTGTTTACTACTACTACTACTACTACTACTACTACTACTGCTGCTACTACTATTACTACTGCTGTTCTTATCTGGTCTTACCTATTTTGTTATGCTCCGCTTTCTTCCCTCTTTCAATGCTTCCCTATTTCCTTTATTTTTTTTTGTGGTTTCTATTCGGAGTGTGAGTTACTATCTGGTTTCTATTGAGAGTGTGGGGTCTCTGCTACAATGGTCCGCCACGTCTTCAGTAGGTCACCGAGGTACTCCTTGTGGTCTGCTTTCGTCACTAATTCCTTCGTGGTTTCTGGGGTTCTCTACGTATGTATTCTGGTCTCTGTGATATTGTATCTTCTGTGTTTTCATTAAGTTTCCTAGTTTCCTGTGGTCTCTTGGTCTTCGTGGTCTCTCCCTGGTCTCTAAGGTCCATACGATTTCTTTCGATAAATAATTCCTGGACTAGTGTGGTCAGGCTGGGCAGTGTTGTCGGGTGGTTAGTCGGGGGTGGTTGAGCTTTTGGGTCGGCTTGGTCTGATTGTCAGTCGGGGAAAATCTTGGTGGTCACTATAGTATGATCAGCTTGGTTTGGTTGACCTGGTCGGGTGGGTCAATCAGTGTAGCTCTGATTGGCCTGGTCGGGTGGGTCATTTGGACTAGATCAGAACAGTTTTGGTCGGGTGAGTCAGTCGGTGTAGATCTGGTTGGCCTGGTCGGGTGAGTCAGTCGGTGTAGATCTGTTAGGCCTGGTCGGGTGAGTCAGTCGGTGTAGATCTGGTTGGCCTGGTCGAGTGGGTCAGTCGTAGTCGTGGACAATGAGGTTAATCTCTTCGAATATGGCCCAGTAGGCTAACGGCGCCGTGTACCTGGACAATAGTGATAACAGTTAACAATTAACAGGTGAAATTACTTAACAGGTAGGGGATAACAGATTGATTAGTAGATAAGGGTAATAATGTATAAATTATTGGGGTTAAGTACAGTGTAGGTGTAGGGGTGAGGGAGGTATAGAGGTGAGGGAGATGTAGGGGTGAGGGGCGAAGCGTCTGGGATGCGTGCGGTTATATTAAACAGGCTCCTTAAGGTCTTACTTTTCCTGGATGTAAAAGTAGCCAAGAAATTTAGTGTGTGTGTGTGTGTGTGTGTGTGTGTGTGTGTATTGCCGTATTGGATTTATAGTTGATATGTAAACACTTGTGGGAATATGAAAGCAGTATGAAAGTATTTTGTGAGTAGAGAGAGAGAGAGAGAGAGAGAGAGAGAGAGAGAGAGAGAGAGAGAGAGAGAGAGAGAGATTTTTGACCCCTACCTTCCTCCGTTACCTGTAATGGCGTCATCCCACTTGGATGATTCCCAAAATGATAATTTCCACAGGGATGATTGTAGCTAAAAATCATTCATACATCACAAATTCTTTTAGAAATATTGTCTTTATTATAGGAATAATTATGAAATACATTAAGATGAATTAATTAATTATAAATAAAATATGAACTTTATTATTATTATTTTCTTATTCATTGCTCTTAATTTAATCATCAAAAGTTATTAATTTCCATTCAAATGTTTCATATTATACTGTATTCGAATTCATAAAAAATAAGTATATGTGGATCCTGTCAGTAAGTCAGGTGACCTCATAATAGCATCAAGGCTAAAACAGGTGGAATTAGTGGGATAATTTAGTGAGGTGAGTCTAGGCTCTCAGACGAGCGTCGACTCTCAACACGGGGGTCCAGCTATACCTTCTTCTGGAAGGGGAAGCCTTCTGCGGACAGAAATCGCATTTATGGAGTTGGCTTTGCCATTCACCAGTCCATCCTACATAGGCTAAATGAAATGCCTATTGGGAGCAACAAGCGCCTCATTACGCTCTGAGTCCCATTGAATCACTCACGTCATGCCTTCTTCATCAGTGCATATGCCCCAACACTGGATGCAGAGGAGGACATCAAGGAGGCCTTTTACGCCAACCTTGACAGTGCTAATCCCTATTCCCAGAGAAGACAAGGTTGTGTTCCTAGGTGACTCCAATGCCAGAGATGGCAGAGATGCTGACACATGGCACGGAACCATAGGGAGAAACGGAGTAGGCAAGTGTAATCCCAGCGGCCTACTCCTCTGTAAGTGTGATGAACACAACTTCACTCTCACCAACACCTTGTTCAGGCAGGACGACAAATTCAAGGATTCTTGGCAACACCCATGATCCAAACATTATCATCTCACTGATTACATCATCGTCAGAGAAAGAGATTGCCGAGATGTCCTCATCACCGGTGCCATGCGTGGCTCAGACCACAGTGATACAGATCGTCGGCTCGTCAGAGCCAAACTCCACCTTCACGTCGCCCCAAAATGGTGAAAGCAACAAGTCATCAGAAAAGGGTTTAACATCAAGCGACTGGAGGATCCAATGGTAGCACTTGCTTTCAGAAAACAGCTCATAGATGGCCTGAAAACAACCCATCAACAAACAACTCAAATCCCTGTGCTGAATGGGGTCCCATCAAAGCTGTCATCACAAAAACCTGCAACGAGACACTCGGCCTGATCAAAAGAAAAAAACAAGACTGGTTTGATGAAAACGACCAGGAAATTGAAGTACTCCTCACTCGTAAAAGTCCTGCTCCCACTGACTGGCAGAACAACCCTTAGTCTCGGACCAAAGCTGACACCTCCCACAAGGAGAAAGCGGCGGTCCAGTGGGAACTTTGTAAACTAATGAAAGAATGGAGGAAAAATTTAACCACGTGAAATGCAAAAATTTACGGATCAACACAAGATCCTTGAATTTTTTCTTTACTTTCAAGCACTACATGGTCCAACTACTCATGGCGTGGCCCGCTCCTCTTATTTGACGGTAACTCCCTAATTAAAAATGAAAAAGACATCTGTCAGTGCTGGAAAGAGTACTACCATTCGCTACTCAACCAAAACACCGATGTGGCTGTCCTGACTACCTGGCTTGTTCCTCTACACCCAGAGCTAGCCCACCTCAGCTATCCTCCATCCCTGGATGAGGTAGCTACTGCCATAAATCAGATGAAATCCCCTAAGATCTTACCGATGCCTCGATCAGCGATACTTATAAGAACAAGGGAGACCGGTTAGATTTTGGCAACCCCCGCGGGATCTCGCTGCTGTCCATAGATGGCAAGATTATTGCTCAAGTCTTCCTAAACAGACTTCGTCTTAAGGAGGAAAACTTGCTCCCATAATCTCAATGTGATTTAGATCATCACGCAGCACCACTGACATAATCTTTGCTGCCCGCCAGATAAAGGAAAAGTGCAGAGAACAGAGCTGTGATTTGTACAGGGCTTTCGTTTGCCTTACTAAGGCCTTGGACTCGGTCAACAGGGAAGCCCTCTGGCAGACTCTCAGTCGTCTTAGCTGCCACAAAAATTCATTGCCATTGTGAGGCAACTCCATGATGGCATGAACAGCAGTGTCCTACACAATGGCACCTAGTCTTGGGTTTTTCCCCATCCAAACGGGGGTAAAACAAGGATGTGTACTAGCACCAATTCTCTATTTAATTTTCTTGGCTGCCTTCCTTATTCGTGCCAGTGCCAATTTAGCCGGCGGGGTGGACATCCAGTACGGAATGAAGAGACTTTTCAACATAAGACGACTTGAGGCAGGAACAAAGGTGTCGGCCACTTCCATCACTGAACTTCAGTATGCAGACGACCTCACCCTCGTCACTCACACTGATCGCGACCTACAGGAGATCCTGAACACCTACGGCCTTGAGGTGAATGTACGTAAGACTCAGATTCTCTTTCCGCCTGCCCCAGTTTCAGCCACACCTCCACCATCCTTCCAGCTTAATGGTACTACCCTCTCTAATATTACCCACTTTTTGTACCTTGGCTCCCACCTGTCCACCACCGCGGACATCAATGAAGAGATTCAACATCGGATCAGAAGTGCGTCTCAAGACATTGGCAAAGTCCGTACCCGTCTCTTCAGCTGTAGGGAACTGAAATTATTTACAAAGTTGGATGTGTGTCAAGCAGTGGTCCTTCCATCCCTGCTCTATGGCAGCGAGACATGGGTTACAGACAGGAGGCACCTGGAGGTACTCAAAATTCTCACCAACAAAGTCTACATTTTATCATCTGAGTTCGCTGGAAAGACAAGAGAACAAATGCCATTATTCTTGCTGACACCAACTGTAGGAGCATCAAGGCTACCATTATCCATGAACAGCTATGCTGGACTGGCCATATTACTGGCATGGACGACAGTAGACTGCCAAAGCAGCTACTTTACATTCACCTAACGTAACCCTGGCGGATAACTGACGAAATATAAGGATAGTCTTAAGACAAACCTGAAAAAGTGCCAAATCGACTCCCCTTCCTGGGAGACGGTCACTGCACACCGTAACGGTTGGATGAGCACCACACGAGGTGTCAATACTTTCGATTTAGCCCGACTGCATACCGAGGCAGACAAGCGCCAACACTGGAAAGAGGCTGCCGCCACTCTCCCGCACTAGATGTAGCTCTGCACACGTGCAACATCTGTGGACGGCCCTGTCGATCCCGTATCGGCTTCTCGAGTCACCTCAGAACTCACCAATGAAGGTGACATCCCAAGTAACACATATCATTGCATCATAGCTGGGAGATCATCATATTTGATACCGAGTGATAGCAAAGTAGTTGTAGTTAGTTAGGTCATGCCTTTGGAAGGAAACAGTCAGTAATCTCAGCTATAATCGTCCATATGGGAATTGTCTTTCTGGGAATCGTCCAAGTGGGAAGAAAATCGTTTATCTGGGAATTGTGTTAGTGACATATGATATAAGATTGGTATTTGTTTGAGACATGAACGTCTCTAAAAAGAGATCAAATGCTCTCAACTTCCATCTCTCTCTCTCTCTCGTGGGTGGACAGGTAGCGTCTGCACCGTACACTTCTCCCTTCCCTCACCGACAAGTTATCTCCAGTGATATGAAAAAAGTTGGTTGATAAGACACTGCAGTCTGGCATTTTCTTTCCGAAACCATACGTAACACATCACCCCCCCCCTTCTCCCCTACATACACACACACACACACACACACACACTGCAATAATTAGGGTGTTCCAGGGCCAGACAGGCGAATTAGTAACAAGATTAACCCAACCCCCCAAAAAAATTAGGTCGACGAGATCCAGTAGAGACGAACACAACAGAGAGAGAGAGAGAGAGAGAGAGAGAGAGAGAGAGAGAGAGAGAGAGAGAGAGAGGATCATAATAACTGGGAATAACAAGAAGGGGAGGATGTCCAGTAACTCTCTAAATAACGAACACTTGGACGAGAGACTTTGATGCTTGATACCGAGAAAAACAAAAATATTTACTGGTGTAGAAATTGAACAAGGATGAAACAGGTACTCGGTCATAAGCTGCGGTAGTGAGGACGCTAAATCAACATCCAGGCCACAGATTAGATGATGATGAGCTGAAGACAAGTAGTATTTTGATGTCTCAGAGTTTTTTATATGGGTTAACGCTTGCTTGTACATATCTGGGTCACGGCTCTCACTCTCAGCCATTCTTCAAGATTAATAAGTTAGTTTTAATTCTTACTAGAGATGGTCAGAATCTGGTGTACTGACTTAAGCCAAAACACAAAGTTGGATTTTTCCCAAGACCCTTATGTTGATTATAATTTTTATTTAGAGACGATATAAACCTTCTAAACGACTCATTTAAGCTAAGACAGAAAGATTAATTCCTCAAGATTCTTACGGTATTTTCTCCGTAACAAAGAACGTAAGAACGCTCCTGTTTTCGAAAATCTTACTGTAAAGTGGACCAAATTTTTACCACCAAATTTGAGAATCTATCTTGTTATCGCAGCTCCAGCAAGCCACTAATTAAACGGTTTCTGAATTCTCCAAGTTGAAGACGAACACAGCTGACTCCACCTTTAGGTAACAGTAACCAAGATATAATATTAAACCTTAGCAGTCAGTTAACCTGTTGGCTTATACATCTTTGAGAATCTGGGTCCAGTTCTCTTATAAGTCGTGGCGGGTTGAGAGAGGGAAGAGAGTTAGGGGTAGGAGGAAGAGGAGGAGAGGGAAAGAAACACAACACTTACCGGAAAGAGAACGAGGGAGGGGGAGAACAAGAAGGAAGGAAGGAGGGAGGGAGGGAGGGAAAGAGCGTTGGAAGAACAGAAAGAGTTGTGAGGAAGGAAAAGATGGAGGAAGGAGGAGGGGAGGGAAGGAAGGAAGGAAGGAAAGAGGGAGGGAAGGAGGGTACACTTACCTTCCGGGACACAACCTATACGCCAGCTCACACGAAGGACCTGTCAATCCCTCCATCACTGCCAGCGCCCGGAGACCTCGAGGTGAAAGATCTCCCATGGGGTCCTTTTCCCTGGAGACCAAGACACGTGGAGATAAATACACGGAGATTAGCACACGTGGAGATCGACATACATGGATTTATTAACCTTTTTTATGCTTTAAGTATTATCTTAGACGGGACTGTATGCGAATCAGTGTCTGTCTGTCTGTCTGTCTGCCTGTGTGTCTATCTGTCTGTGTGTGATGGTCATTTAGGTCCTAATCCAGACATAAGACTTGAGACATACCCCCTAACATGTTTCGTGTCTTAATTGGAATATGGCTAATAGGTTAACATTTAGACATAGGGGGTAGACATGGGGTAAAACATATAGCCATAAGAGGTATAAATAAGGTTACATCACAGACATTTTTGATAGATATGAGGGAAAAATCTGCCAAGCCTCCGTTACATTAGTGGTTATTGATAATGGTGAATATTAATGAACTGTGATAGATTAGCCGAGGGGTTCACTGGAGTACCTGGGGAGATAAGATAATTAATGAAGAGCACAGGTGATTAATTAACCCTTTGATGATGATCCCCTTTCGTTAAGTCATTGAAGTGGGGTGACTTAACCCCTTTGCGTACGACGAGTAAATCCCTTGGATATGATGACTTAATCCCCTGAGTACGATGATTTAGTCCTGTAGTTCATTATTATTAAGTGAAGTGATATTAACCCATTGAGTATGGTGACATTATACTCAAAGGGTTAATGATCGCATAGCTAATAGTAGTTAGTGTGTTTGTTTAAAGTGAGAAGGGTAATTAACGATGTTTATAGTGAGGAGAGGAGGCTACTACTACTACTAATACTACTACTACTACTAATACTACTACTACTACTACTATACTAATACAGGTTTTAGTAGAATCACCATTACTTCCACTGTTATTTCTTAATTAACCTGCTGGTGTTGCACTCACCTGTACAAAGCCCTTATGGCCTCCACCTGCATCTCAGAAATCGGGTCGACCTCTTCAGGCGCCACTTCCTCCTCCAGGTTCCTGTCCATCACCACCTCTGGTTCCTTTGGCAGGTAGTTGTCGCTGGTCCTGGCTGCCACCTCCAGCTCACAGAGGAACCTTCTGATGCAGGGCATAACATCAACCTCTGGTACCTGACAGGGAGGAACGAGGTTGAACAGCTGGTGTGGTAGGAATCGGATGACACAAAGACGATATGAGAATTACCTGGATTAAATTGATCCCGTTATCTCCTTTTCCTTGCAAGAACCTTCGGATGTGCGGGAGAAATCCTATATATCCGGGAGGGGATGTTATTGATCACAGGTCATGAGGGTCGTAACATCTGGAGATTCCCAAGAGTTTACCCTTGGGAGAGCAAGGCATGATTCCCACTCCTGTCAGCACGTGTGAAGGTGGCGAGCATCCTAAATCACAGAAACCTCTTTACTTCTCTACAAACTCGTGAGGAAATTGACCTCCATCTTCATCGAGGAAGAAAATAAAACAAAAATAACAGACTATACCAACTACTGGTTAAGACTTTTTTTTCGTTATTTTTTTAACTTTTATGCTTCAGTATCTCACAAAAATCACAAAATTTGGTGCCTTGTTATCCCAAACTTCACCTTCACAAGACGCTTCCTTGACTAGGCTAACTCTTATCCATGTTTGGACTTATCGTCAACGTCCTGCCAAATAAAAGAGAAAATCCTTCCATTCAGGGTATAGAAAATATCTGTAAACCGCTCCTGACACACACACACACACACACATATACGCTGTAGATCTCCCAGAACTGCACACAATTCTTCCTTCTTTATACCGAACTATCGCAGGGTTAAACGAGAGAGAGAGAGAGAGAGAGAGAGAGAGAGAGAGAGAGAGAGAGAGAGAGTTGAGTAGATGAAGCAAGTCGAGATGAGTCGAGGTGAGTCGAGGTGGCTTTGTGATTTCCAAATGCAACCCAACAATACTCTCTCTCTCTCTCTCTCTCTTCTCTCTCTCTTTCTCTCTCCTTCACCCACTATCCCTCACCTTTACTCTTACTCTATACACCTTCACTCTCTCCTTCACTCTCACTCTCACCTGAAGCCACACCACTGTACTTACCTGATAAAGTGTACTGTTATCAAAGCTCCCTATGATGTTGGTATTCCTGCTGGTGCTGCTGCCAGGGGACCTCTTGCCCCTCTCAATGATATTGTTAAAGACTTTATTCATATTGATGGGAAAGATGCCTTGTGTTGACAGGAGTACCAGCTGAAAGTACCAAGGTGTGGGATGTGAGTAAAGATTATTCAAATTTAGTCAAGGTGCTGGAGAAAGTTAATATAGGTATATGATTTTTATTGATTTTTGGTCTTTTTTTTCTAATTAGATTCATGTCAGGTTCGGTCAAGTTCAAATGAGTGGGCAAAGATGATAAATATCTGAATCTATTTCTTTTACACGAATTAGAATATAAATTAGTATTGGAGTTAAGAATATAAACGTATCTAGTAGCTAATACAAATTTGCTTCTATTTCATTTATGTCAGAATCAATCAGAATCACGGTGGATATGTAAAGCTGATAAATATAAGTAATGTTTTTTATCGAATCAGAATCAGACCTGGAATGGTGGACTTATATATTTGTTACAGCAGTCGGTCGTATAAAACACTATTAAGTCTTGGAAAGTAGTATATCCCTATACATGTATTGGAACGATAGTGTCTTGTCCAGTCATTTAACCAATCATACAACAGTGCGCAGAACATTCAGTCAATTACCAAAGCAATAAATCTAAAGGGAAGGTCGGTGAGTTAGCCTTCTAAGATAATCATAACCAGTGATGGAGGTGTGAAACAAGCATAACTACCCAATTCATTGTTCCGTGGCGACAGTTACAATACTCTCTCTATTGGCTTGTTGTTCAGAGCTGTTTTCTCATTGGTTGAATATTCCCACACTGTTGTCAGGTTGGTTAAGTGACTGAATAGCTCATTAGGTTACCAATAGATGGCGTGGTAAAGTATAGGGCTATGTTTCTGAGTTGGAATACCCGCTTTCCGACCTGTTGTCTTATTAAGTCTGTCGGGGGTGCTGGTGGTAGAGTGGTACCGCTCTTGCCTTCGCAGGCGAGATGTCACGGGTTCGATTCCCGGGCCGGTGGAAGTTGTTTGGACACTCTTCCTAGCCCCCATTAGTCCCTCTTCGCCTAGCAGTACAGTAGGTACCTGGTGTAAATCGAAAGTTGCGAATTCGTATTCAGGGACAAGTTGTTGGAGCTTCCAATAACTTGATGACATAAACCACTAACTCTTCAGGCTTCTACGCCCTTGACTCTTCAGGCTTCTACGCCCTTAACTCATGAGACATAAAGGCAAGCATGAACTTAGCATGCTTCCCTGTTGGGCGCTGTAAACGCTTCTGCGCTTCACCTTACACAAAAAAAAAAATTAGCTCTGTCCTACATCCCAGTTCTCTCCGTGGCATAGACACACTCAGAGCTAGTGACGTCGAAATGCTTTGAGTGTTGTGTAAAATCAAAGCAGTTTATATAGTTTAGAATAACTTGAACATCGACAAACTCACAAACATCAGCAAAAATGTGTTAATCTTCTCAGGGATGATATACCAGTCGTCTCCATAGTGTTGGTGTGTCATCCCGTGCTCTACAGGAGGCAGTCTGAGGGCTTAGAAAGTTAAGGGCGAGTATCAGCTATCGACGGGGTAATAAGTCAATTAGCTCGTGTCACTGAGGGCTTCACACCTGTGTCATGGTTCACCGCTACCTTTGGTATATAAATGAACGTAATTCACTCCTTGATTGTCAATTAACATCTGTTGTGCATTTTTTTGGCTGCTGGAGATGGCTTGATTTATCCTCATCACACTGAGTATCGCTGTTGTTGTCGTGTCAGTAAGCGTGTTGATGTGAAGATGGTAATGATGGTGATGATGATTATGAGTATTATTCACACTTACCTTAATTAGGGTGAGGATGATAATTAAAGCACCTGTCTCGTCTACCGCCAGGGCGTTACTCCCCATGGATATGAAGGTGTAGGTGACGAGGGAGGTGGCGAGGGGCAGCAACACCCCCACCAGGAAAAACCACATGAACCGATTCATCTCAAACCTGAAGAAGGAGGAAGATATTTGATTCCACACCTACAGGAGGAAAATAGTTAAGGTTGTTTATTGTGGCCGTGTGGAGTAGGGGAGGTAGTGGTGTTCTGTGGGAGGTAGTGGTGCTCTGTGGGAGGTAGTGGTGTTCTGTGGGAGGTAGTGGTACTCTGTGGGAGGTAGTGGTGCTCTGTGGGAGGTAGTGGTGTTCTGTGGGAGGTAGTGGTGCTCTGTGGGAGGTAGTGGTGCTCTGTGGGAGGTAGTGGTGCTCTGTGGGAGGTAGTGGTGCTCTGTGGGAGGTAGTGGTGTTCTGTGGGAGGTAGTGGTGTTCTGTGGGGGGTAGTGGTGTTCTGTGGGAGGTAGTGGTGCTCTGTGGGAGGTAGTGGTGTTCTGTGGGAGGTAGTGGTGTTCTGTGGGAGGTAGTGGTGCTCTGTGGGAGGTAGTGGTGCTCTGTGGGAGGTAGTGGTGCTCTGTGGGAGGTAGTGGTGTTCTGTGGGAGGTAGTGGTGTTCTGTGGGAGGTAGTGGTACTCTGTGGGAGGTAGTGGTGTTCTGTGGGAGGTAGTGGTGTTCTGTGGTAGGTAGTGGTGTTCTGTGGGAGGTAGTGGTGTTCTGTGGGAGGTAGTGGTGTTCTGTGGGGGGTAGTGGTGCTCTGTGGGAGGTAGTGGTGTTCTGTGAGAGGTAGTGGTGCTCTGTGGGAGGTAGTGGTGTTCTCGAGGGGAAGGTACCTAGGGGAGGTTAGGTTAATTTAGGTTAGATTAATTACCTTATTTTAGGTTAGGTTAAGGTAGGTTAGGTTAGGTTAGGTTAATTAAGTTGGATTACCTGGGGCCCTTACATGA
>CAUDMG010002816.1:912500-1060000 GCA_958450375.1 Homarus gammarus | reverse complement strand
AGGGTGAGGGAGAGGTGAGGGAGGGTAGGGGAGGGTGAGGGAGAGGTAAGGGAGGGTAGGGGAGGGAGAGGGAGAGGTGAGGGAGGGTAGGGGAGGGTGAGGGAGAGGTAAGGGAGGGTAGGAGAGGGTGAGGGAGAGGTAAGGGAGGGTAGGGGAGGGTGAGGGAGAGGTAAGGGAGGGTAGGGGAGGGTGAGGGAGAGGTAAGGGAGGGTAGGGGAGGGAGAGGGAGAGGTAAGGGAGGGTAGGGGAGGGGGAGGGTAGGAGAGGGTGAGGGAGGGTAGGGGAGGGTGAGGGAGAGGTAAGGGAGGGTAGGGGAGGGAGAGGGAGAGGTAAGGGAGGGTAGGGGAGGGTGAGGGAGAGGTAAGGGAGGGTAGGGGAGGGTGAGGGAGAGGTAAGAGAGGGTAGGGGGGTAAGGGAGGGTGACGGAGACATTCAACTCCTCCATAGATACCTCAAGAGCTCAACAAATGATTCCTCTTGAATACAAATTCTCTCTCTCTCTCTCTCTCTCTCTCTCTCTCTCTCTCTCTCCCTCTCATATAGGCAGAGACACGTGGTCAACCTGAATTAAAATAAGAGAATAAGAGCCGTTATTACACCGCCAAGAAACCCTAATATGTATGTATGTGTGTGTGTGTGTGTGTGTGTGTGTGTGTGTGTGTATGTATGTATGTATGTATGTATGTATGTATGTTTCTTTACGCCATTTGCCTCTGTCTACCCAGTAATAATTGGGGACCTGGATGTTAATCAACATAAATATAGTGTTAGGACAGGCCAGGAATCCAATGCTCTGTTTGTTCATTTGAGGGATAACAAGCATTGCATTGACTGGGATAATGCCTCCTCAATATTACCTTTGTAATTCAATTGACAGTAGGAACATTATAGAATCCAGTCTCATTAAACAAACCGAATCCGTCAACATGAATTTGAGTAATGGTATGTACAAACTGGATAATTTCGTAATTAAGAAGATTTGTAACCAGGTGAGAAGGCTGGGCCACCTTACCCTCTGACCTGACTACCGACCGCTGTGGTACTTTTTGAAGATTGTGGACCTGATCTCACCCTCCTCTGTATATATATGTACCTTGTTTTGCACTTCTCCTTAGTCTGTACTCACCCCTGAAAATGTGAATTACACGAAAGAGCTTGGGGAACTTCGTGTTTTCTTCTTTCCTTGTGGTTATCAGCATATACCTAGATCACGCGCACCTACAGTGATTTACTTGCATATATATATATATATATATATATATATATATATATATATATATATATATATATATATATATATATATATATATAATGTTAAAACCTCTAAGCGTTATGTTTACTCCTAGATAACGACGTCAATTCCCAGAAACTGTGTTTCATCCTTTTGTTGTGTTGCGTGTGAGCTCCGTCTCCTGAAAACTTTATATTGCTGTCTGTGAACATCATCTGGGGTAATGCGACGTGTGGTGGGAGGATATCCTGGGAAATTTAATATACACATAATAATATAATAATGGTTGTCCCTCGTGTAACGAGGATGGCCGGCCCAAGGGCTACCTAGGTGTGAATTAGTTTAACGTGTAGAAGCTGTCGCCAACACGACAACCACACCCTAAGTTAACGAGCTGTGTGACCCAGTGTTAAGGAATAGTCCGAGAAGACCGGACAACTCGCCAACTGCACTGGCTAATCATTACCCCGGAACACGATCCGCAATTTTGATTAATATCCAGGTCCCCAATTACTGCTGGGTAGACAGAGGCAAATGGCGTAAAGAAACTTGACCATAGTTTCATTCTGCCCGGGGATCGAATCCGGGTCCACTCGCTTACGAGGCGAGCATGTTTACCTTTACACCACAGGTCGGCACAACACACACACACACACACACGTACACACACAGTGTGTGTGTATTCACCAACATGTAGAGACATGTCCAATAAGTTTTACGGCAGTGAACATTTTAGAGACCATGTACAGCCTGCAAACCTGTAAAAACAAATAAACAATTAAAAAAAAACACGTATATTTTGTTGTGGGGCTTGATATGGCGTCCCTCATGCCCTCCTCGTTTTATTGGTGTTTTACGTTTTAATTTAATTCCCGGGGTGTTTTATTGTTCTGCTGAACAAACTCGTTTATAGCCTATGGCCTTATGGTGTCACCTCTGACAGACAGACAGACAGACAGGCAGACAAGAGAGGGATAGCCAAGTAGATAGTTATCCATCCAACCACCCATCCAACCACCCACCCATCCAACCACCCATCCATCCACCCATCCAACCACCCATCCAGCCACCCACCCATCCACCCATCCATTAACCCATCAAACCACCACCCCTACCAATCCAACCACCCATCCATCCACCCATCCAACCACCCACCCATCCATCCAGACAGACAGTAAAATCGTCATAGAAGTTTACGTTGATTCAGAAGGCTGTATGACACGTGTATAAATACATATAAACACATATGTGCATAACAAACACATAAACATACAGTACAGTACACACACACACACACGTATCTCAGACTATTAGGAGATACACCTGTTCTATCTCAGACTATTATGAGATACACCTATTCTATCTCAGACTAAATTATGAACGGCCACATTAGTTATACGGTCAAATTAGGAAGATAATTAACTGCACTATTTCAGTCCATTAGATTCCTGACCCCCCAGAGAACTAATCTAAGTCCGTGTGGTGCTGACTCGTAAGTGTGTCAGGCTGGAGTGTGAGAAAGGAAACTGTCTTAAGTGAAGCATAATGAGAACCATGTAATGTGGGAGTGTCTGGTTACTTAAGCTTATCAAAGTCAGGAAATTGTACTAGTTATTGAGTATGTTATTCTGTTATTTGCTTTACACACACACATTATATAATCATTTTAATTATTTGTTGTTCATTGAGTGAATTTCTGTCTTGATTATAAACGGTAAAACCCGATGTAATAAAAAACAAACTCTGCCTTTTTCCTTCCTTACTAAACTATGAATATAAGATCATAGCTTACGTAATTCAAATAAAGAAACGAAGGATTTTAGTCCTGAATTAATAACCTGCAATGAAATAATGTTTAACCTTTATATGGAAGCTGTCTGTGTGTGTGTGTGTGTGTGTGTGTGTTTATGTGTGTATGTGTGTACAGTACCTGATGGCTAATATCTACCTTGATTAAAATCGAGTCCGAGGTGAACTATTTATTCTTAGAACAGTCAGTCCACAGTGGTAGGCGATATAAGACTCACAGAGGAAGATAACTCCTCTGTGATTATTAAAAATTTCAAGTAATTACTGATTTCAGAGATAAATAGCCCTTGATATATATAACATCCTGTGTACATAATTAATTAAACTAATGTTATAATACCGTATATTACTGTAAGTGTAAAAGTATGAAAGTCCTTAAGTACAAAATCTGTCGTTAATAAGGTAACTATAAATGTTGTAGTATTATATAAGACTTTCAGCAGATGTTCCATAACTGTTCAAATTCTGTCTTCCTTTCTGATGTGTAATTATCCTCAAATATAATAAAGTTAGAAACAAAATTATTATCTAAAAACACCTATATCCATTATTATAACCTCAACTCTCTATATTTTCCTAAATTACACAGAATGTCTTGAGGAAATGATCGACATGTCCACAAATTATAATTAAAAAAGAAAAGAAATTATGGAATCGAATTTTTAAAGTCTCGGATTCATTTTAGGACAAGAAGAGATAAGCTGCTGTATGACAAGTGAGCATCGCGACTCAAAGGTTGGGTATGTTGTCCCGATGTGTGAGTTTGTTGTGTTTATCATTATCAGAGACGAACAATGTAGCGTTTCTTTTGGAAAAGTTTGAACATCAAAGACCATGTTGATATTTTCCTTTCATATATATAAAGCTTGTATGGACTTAAGATGTAGACAGATTGTAGCTAGAAAATGGTGAAGAACAGTTGTGATAAGTGTGTGTGTGTGTGTAAAGGCTGCCATCTAAGGCTAATTTTGGGACCTATCGCTACAGAAATGAGTCAACAGCAGAGAGAGAGAGAGAGAGAGAGGCTGTTTTCATGGCTAATAGTGTCGCCTGCATCATCTGTTCCATAAATAAACTAAAGCTATGTTTAAAGGCGACGCTTCAGATTCCATTCACATTCTGATGATCCAGCAGGAGACGATCTCTATCTGTAACTAAGAGGAAGAGGGATGAAGAGGAGGATGAGAAGAATAAGCAGGGGGAGGAGGAGGAGGAGGGTGGAGAAGAAGAACAAAGAAAAAGGCGTAGGCTGAGAAGGAGGACGAGGAGGACTTACAAGAGAAGAAGAAGAAGAAGAAGAAGATAACCGAGACTTGGTTTACTTACACGAGACGAAGTGGATTCATGTGAAGTTACCTACACCGTCTGTTGTATGTGGCCTGAAATCTCTATGTTAGGTTAGGTTAGGTTAGGTTAGGTTAGATTAGATTAGGTTAGTTATCGCTAAGGGGTTTAATCATCAAGTGAAATAAGCAAAGGTTCCCAATTATCTTAAGATCCGCTTTTTTGTGTGAAGTGTAACAAGATATATTGAGCTGAATTACCCAAGGAGTTCCACTTAAAGAGGACGACACCAAATATATTCAGAGGTGGCAAGAGCAGGGAGGAGATATTCGTTCTTGTTATTGAATATAGCCGTGTGTGTGTGTGTGTGTGTGTGTGTGTGTGTGTGTGTGTGTGTGTGTGTGTCTTATATGAAGGAGGAATACGAGGAGGAGGAAGAATATTAGACGCAGAAAGAGGAGGGGGAGAGGAGGAGGAGAAGAAGAAAGAGAAGCAAGAGGCCTTTTACTTTATCGACGGAGAGATCCATTATGGTCGCGTTGGGGGGAAGATGAAGCCTGGAACAGCTCACACCAGATGAGAGTAAGGTAACGGGGGGTGAGGGGGAGGGAGGGCGGGGGGCACTGACCTAGAGGCAACTGAAGGGTGAAAGAGATGGGAATTGAGGGAATGAAGAATAAACACGTGTATAATATTCTTTAATCCTCTCTCTGGCTGACATCACACCATAAGGAACCATAACCAAACCCCAATCACATGTTACTTCACCAAATCATCTAATGACATCATGACTAGAGACTTCTAACGTCATACTTCAAGGGGTAACTTTAAGGTATATCTCCCTTAATGGGCAGGTGTGTGTGTGTGTGTGTGTGTGTGTGTGTGTATGTCCTTCTCTCAGACGGTCTCTCGACGTAGTTTAACTTGATGTAACTCTCCCAACTCCTCCTCGAGTTTTACAACCAGTCTGTAATTTAACTCTTAATACAATAGTTCCACTGATCTGATCCACGTTCTATCACCCCCGACCTTTGACCTTATAGCTAGCAGGTGTTAGTGTTAATATTTCACACGAGGTAGAAATAACGCACCCAAGAAGAAAACAAAACCAGAAAAGTAATCATACACATTGGAAATATAAATAATATATATGTACAGAGGAAAGTGGGATCGGATCCTGGTACCGCTGTGTGAGAGTTTAGTTGGATGGCATTATGTTATATCTCGGGTGGACGGATACTATATAGTGCATGATCATACTTACTGCACACGCACCTCCCTACCAAATTTCCTTTGTCTATCTTCAAAACTGTGGAAATGCATAAAGACACACACACAGACACACACACACACACAAAGTGAACATACCCTTCATATATTTCAAAAAATTTTCACGTTCATCATTTAATAAATTTGATGTACATGTTCACACACCACTGAACACTACAGGCACACAAACTGTTCCCATACTCAGCTGTGTTCCGGTCTTATCCACTTCCTTTTGTCAAGTGTAATACGAGAGTGACGGAACTTAACAATTCTAGGTTTGTTTTTAATTAGTCAGGAATGTGTGTGTGTGTGTGTGTGTGTGTGTGTGTATCAGCCTTGGAATACATTTCATTTTGTTCTCATTTCATAAAAGTTCACTTTTTCTGTCACCTACACACACTCACTGTCACCCCTTCCTACTCCACATATCAAGAAGCGCTCAACACATTGACCCTTTCGACTCTCACTGACCATCACCACGACCTCATCTGCAAATTTGGTAAGAAGCTTCTACATCATCCTCGACACCGGCTCCTACTACCACCTGAGATCCCTAGCCCGAGAATTGCTTTACGACACCACAACCGCATCCAGCCCATACGTGCACGAACTGATCGCTATAAGAACAGCCCAGTCCCAACCATTGTAAAAATTATCAATAACTAGTAATAGACCAGGGTATTCACTCCCAGTAAATACTACTTCTTGCACTGTCACTATGTTGAAATACCCTGTAGTTTGAGCTTTTCCCCATCTAGTTATTATATATCTTATTTGTATCACTTATGTTACTTGTATATTATTTATTATTCGAAACCCATTCCACAAATATGTAACTGCATATTTTCAGCCTTCTGGCTGCCAAGCTCTTTCAATAAACCGTTAATTATTATTATTATTATTATTAATATTAAGAAAGGGGGCTTCATATGCATGAGGCATGACGAGGTAAGGGATCTCACAGCAAATACGCTGAAGGAAATCTGCCGGGATGTCATGATAGAACCGACCCTCCTTCCATTGGATGGTGAGATCTTTCAACGTAGGACTTCAAACACATCTAACGAAGCCCGTGATGACGTCAGTGCTCGAGGATTCTGGACGCGGGGACAGCGAGCTTTCTTTGACATCAGGATTTTTGATCCCATGGCCGCATGTCACCGTAACCTAGCTCTCGGTGCTGCACATAGGAGGAACGAGAACGACAAGATAAGGGCATATGGAGAGAGAATCCAAAACGTTGATCAAGGCAGCTTCACTCGTCTAGTGTTCACAACCTCTGGTGGGATGGGACCAAGTGCAAGATGTTTCTACGCCAGACACGCGGAGGTGATCTCCGAACAGAAGCAGCAGCCCAGAAGTTTCGTTACAGCCTGGATGAGTTGTCGACTGTCTTTTTCTCTCCTTCGGTCAACTTTGTGGCCAACCCAACTCTCACACCCTCTCTCACTACATCCTCACTTGCCCTATGACCTCCTCCTATAGGCCCCCAGCCGTTACCAACACCTCTTCCCTCCCAGACCAGATATCCCTCCTCCTAGTCACAGGCCTGGCACTAGGGACCTGCCACTCTTTGCCATAAACAGATAAAATGTACCGGGAACTTTCCCCCCCCACACACTCATCATTCTCTCACTTTATGTAACTTGACAGAACCCATGACCCTTCAGGCTTTTACGCCCTTAATGTACGAGTCATAAAGGCAAGTATAAACTTTTCATACTTCCCTGTTGGGCGCTGTAAACTCTTCTGCGCTTCACCTTGCACAGGATGTAAGGGGGTGCCCAATAAACTAGCCCTCTCGGGGGCAAATCTGAATCTGAAATCTCCTTCGGTCGGCTTTGCTCTGCCTCAGGGGAACGAGAGCTTCTGCCCCAACTCCTACTGCCGCAGATATTGACTATGAGGCTACTGTCACTGAATGCCCCATAGATCTGCGGCTCAACTAATTTAACACGATAAGATAGTTGCTTATGTATTAGGATATTTAATATTAAGTTAATTAAATGGTGGCGAAGGTGTGGCTATTGGGGGAGGCTGGAGGCCACGTTGAATAAAAAGAAAAAAGTAGTAGTAGTATTGTAGTAGTTGTAGAAGTAAAGATAAAAAAATAAAATATACGTCAGCATTAAAAAAAAAAAAAAATGGACCACAAATGACAGTTTGTTTACTTCAGCAAAAACAAACTTTGATAAAACTAACATTTGTGAGGAATACGTTAACAAGCTATCACGAACACAACCCACATACAATGACAGTTATATATTTTGTTTTATTTAAGTCACTTATTTTGCGTATCAGCGAGGCAGATATGTACAGTATGTTGTTGAGACAGACGTAAGAGCCCCTCAGCACCGTCATTAAATGTTACAATGTTCTTATGTTTTAGTGTAGCCAAAGTGTCGATTAACTCTTATAAATTTGTTGACTTTTTTTTACTAGTGTATACCGTAACTTCGGGCAGTGTTTACCAGTTTTGTTGTTGTGTGAATGCTAGGATACTCGCTGTGAGTCGGGTAACAAGCAGTGTTTGACGTACCTAGGTTGTTAAATGTGCTAACGACGGTGTAGGCAATTTGCCGGTTCATGGCGTCATTAGTGTAACGATCCACGACCCTGACCGACCCGAGGGTTGAAAGGTTAACAGGTTCGAACGAGGTGGTGGTGATGACATCCGTGTCAAGTTTATTTGGATCCCGTCACATATAGGAATAACTGCCTGTGACACTGTTGATCGACTTGCCAAAGAAGCGACACAAGAAGAAGATATTGAAGCCACTCTCGCCCTCTCCCTGAATCATCTCAAATCTCGCATACTCGCCACACAACGAGAGGCATTCAACGTAAAATGGACACACCTGAAACAACGGGGTAGCATCACACTATGCCACTATGACGCTGTAACCGGTGACTCCAACCGCCACTACAAAGAGTATCAATCCCTGACTCGATCTCAACAGGTTATATACATGAGACTGCGCCTAGGGTACAGGTACCTATGGGAGTACATTGGCAACCCTGAGCCTGGCCGCACTGTTTGTAAACTTTGTGGCCAACCCGACTCTCACACCCTCTCTCACTACATCCTCACTTGCCCTATGACCTCCTCCTACAGGTCCCCAGCCGTTACCAACACCTCTTCCCTCCCTGACCAGATATCCCTCCTCCTAGTCACAGGCCTGGCACTTGACATTATTAGGGACCTGCCACGCTTTGCTATAAACAGATGAAATGTACCGGGAATTCCCCCCCCCCCCCCCCCAACACACTCATCATTCTGTCACTTCATGTAACTTGCTGACAAAACCCATGACCCTTCAGGCTTCCACGCCCTTAATGTATGAGTCATAAAGGCAAGCATGAACTACGTATGCTTCCCAGTTGGGCGCTGTAAACGCTTCTGCGCTTCACCTACCACAGGATGTAAGGGGGTGCCCAATAAACTAGCCCCCTCCAGGGAAATCTGTAAAAAAAATCTGTAATCTGTGGGGATGTGGTCTCAGTGTTGCTGCACCTGTACGCTATAGTGTTTACCTCGACGAGCAGTGAAGCCTCCTGATAGACACGTCACTGGTGAAGCCTTGGAGGTTCAGTGCACGAAGTTTTTCTACTCATCGAGGAGGACGTAGTTATCATGACCACATCGGTGACACAGGGAAGTGATTCTCCAGTTCATGTGTGGGGCTGCCGGCCAAGGTCTGTGTGGGGCTGCTGGCCAGGGTCTGTGTGGGGCTGCCGGCCAAGGTCTGTGTGGGGCTGCCGGCCAGGGTTTGTGTGGGGCTGCTGGCCAGGGTCTGTGTGGGGCTGCTGGCCAGGGTCTGTGTGGGGCTGCTGGCCAGGGCCTGTGTGGGGCTGCTGGCCAGGGCCTGTGTGGGGCTGCTGGCCAGGGTCTGTGTGGGGCTGCTGGCCAGGGTCTGTGTGGGGCTGCTGGCCAGGGTCTGTGTGGGGCTGCTGGCCAGGGTCTTGCTTAAGTTTTGTAATGATTGTCATGATAGAGGGAAGAATATTTACTGTATATAGGGTTGGCGAGAAATAACTGCTATACTTTACACTCGTATAATATCCTGTCAATATTATCGTATATCTTACACATCATATATCATACACGGTACATGATATATACAATTAAACATATGGATATTTGTTGAGACAGCTGCGTGTTACGTGTTATGTGTGGTGTAAATACTTGAACACTGTTAACCATCTCCCTCATAACATACAGTATACAGGCGCACACACCCAGGTAGTGAGTGATAACATCAATTTCACTTATTTATTGATCTTTTCCCTGATTCTCACTCGAATAATCTATATTAATTTAAAGTCAGGGTTAATAATGGTTGTTTGAGTTGGTAGTAGACGATCACTACACGAGGTTGATCTATTTATGAATCATTATACCAACACGTGAACCAGGGTTATGTTTATCGATATATATGATTTAAAGAAATATTTTATTGTATATTATGTGTATTTATTTGTTTGATCAGTATGGCCAAAAGACCAAAGGTTAAGGTGTAATGTTATTCGAAATGAAAAATGAAAACTGGGAGTAAGTTCTCATCTGACCCGAGTGCAGTACTGTGGCACACACGTTATAATGGTGAAGATAGTAAGTAATGTGGGCTTAAGAAATTCTTTTAAAGCACGATTATGTTTATTTGGTTCACGATTCCTGTTTCTGGTTAATTGAAACAAATGAGAGTGATCTGTGTACATCGTTTTGTCGATTCAGTCCAGCTACGAGACACTGAAGATTCTGATAAGCGATATACATGTAGGTGTCCGAAAGTATCAGTTTATTGTGTTGAAGCAACGATCAGTCTTGATGGAATAAAATAATCAAATATAAAATAATTATCGATATTAGGTCTAAGATTCAACATGAACGTCGGCGGTGTCTCAGTAAATTTTTCTATACACAAGTTTCGGGAACAGAGTCAGTTTATCATGATATGCTTCAGCCATTGTCTAGAGTCTCATCCTAGTTCAGATATCCTCATTTATGTTGTCTGTCAACACTATAAGCTCCATGTTATTTTGTAAACATCGTTCTGGACTACCTTGATGAGGTCTCACTAATCCCTGGACTGTTTGAGGTGGAAGCAGACTCCGGGCGGCACCATCTCCAGAGTTCACAGCACCATTAGATTTATCCGTCAAGTCTGAGGTTTACAAGGACTTACAAGATCTACAAAACTATAGAGTTGCTTGAGTTCCGTAACGCAGCGGACAGATTTGAGATTTACAGATGTGAAAAGTGTTCACGTCGAGTCTTAGACCTAAGTTAGATATTAAATACCTGTATATATTCTATGATATGTTTATTTACGTTTTACCATAAATGACATTTGTTTAAAAAAAAACCCAGATATAAAGAATTTGAACATATACACAAGCACATTCACGAACCGCACTAACCTCCATCAGCGGAGATTGAATCTGGTACAGGTTAATACATTACAGGAATGGGTGTGCGTGTAGGTACAAATTCCTGAAATACACGCACTGAGCTGTGTTTCAGTGGTGCTGGTAAAAGTTAATACAGGATTGTCTGGTGTGGTGTGAGGGCGGCCCCGGGGGGACTGCTATACCCGAGAGGCCAGTTGTTTCACCTTTTGGTTCCTGGACATTTCCCTTGTTGAAGAAAATCATTTGGCGGTAGACAGAAAAAAATTATAAAATACGTCAATCGGCGGGCAAGGGTTCAACACCGGGTAGCTCAGTGGTGGTGGTTGTCTGCCATGACGAGCTGAAGGTTCCCTAAACACAGCCAACCAGATGCTAACACAGTGAAGGGAGTCTCAACAGAAACAAAGTCAGTTTTATCGTATATTCAATCATTTCCATGGAGTTCAGTGTGTGTGTGTGTGTGTGTGTCTAATAAAATAAAAGCTTCCCCAATAAGGATAATCATTTGCATCGAAACTCGTTTGCGTTTGGGCTTGGGCTCTTGCAATTGAATGCCATTAAATTTGAATAGAATTACACTAGATCCCAAGCTTATGAGATAGTGAAGGGGGATCACACGCCCCTCTGTCCCCTCTATCCCCCCCTTCTCCTCCAGCACCCCTTTGTCTTCCCCCTTCCATTCTCCCCAGTTTACTTCCCAACTAGCACCTTTCTCTTTCTAAACTCCCCATCCCTCTTTCTCCTCCTCCTCCCCACTTTCCCCTCGTATCTCTTCCTCATCTCCTTCTCCCCACTTTCCCCTCCTACCTCTTCCTCATCTTCACCTTCTTCACGTCTCTCCTCACACTGCCTTTCACCCTCATCCTCCTCTTCCCCTCTTCCTCTTCTCCTGTTTGTTTCTCCCCGTTCTTTTATCTTTCTATGCTTCTCCCTTAATTCACGTGGTGGCTGAGTGGCAACATCCTCGCCCACACTTAGCTGATAGTTCGAATCTCACTGAGGAGGTTGAAATGCCCGAATTAATGTATAGTTACATTATATAATTTCCTAAAATGTATGAATTTATGACACGCTAAATAAGGATTAATTGTAAAGATAATTTTTATAGGTTTTATTAATTAAATTGGACTGGAAATACGGATGAAAATATATATAACCTTAACATGTTAGAAATAGATACAATCCTTACTAAGCTAACCTAATTAACTTAACCCTAACCTAACCTAAATTAGTTATATTTTGGTTAGGTTATGTATGTAATCGACGTCTCAAATGAATCGGAGTAAAGTTTGCCGTACATTAACATACAAAGTCTCTATGTTTGTCTTAGGAGGGCAGGAGGTAAAGTCAGACAGAATTAAGTATGTATATTTTGTTTTGCCACGTTCAGCGGCTAGTTTATTGTGCACCCCATACTTTTCCTGTGAGCGGTCCAGAGTGTGAGGCAGTATATCTGGCCGTACACTTTGTTAGTCACATTTACGCGAGAGATATTCGAGCACAGTGTGGGTTTGATTGCATACATGGGAACTGATATAGCGACTGAGTGCAAAAAAGTGGATACAATCCTATTATGTCGGCTATCTTGCCATTAGAGATAAAGTGTTGTGCCATTTCACACACACAGTGTGCTTGGACCTGTCCCTGAAAGGTTCTATCTTCACACAGTCATGGACGTAGTGTTGGAGTGTGTGGCCATCTGTCTGGCCACACACTTTACATTTAGTTTTGTTTACATCTGCTTGAGGGACATACTGCCAGAGGTACTTATATCCTAACCTTAGTCTAGCTGTTACAAACATCTTGTAATCTAGTGATCTTGTTACTTACTCCATATACATGTTTCACTTGATACATCTCATCATGGCAAACAGTGGATTGACTGGTGCCTGTTTGCACTTGTCTACTTGCGTCAAATTCATCAATAAGTTCCTAAGGGTTCTTTTGGACAGACCGCGAGTTTGGCGATGGTATCAACTCTGTCATGTTCTGTGAGGCCTATGTGAGAGGGGATCCACAACAGTTTGACCCTGACACCCCGGTCAACAAGGTACCCATATTTGTGTCTGGCTTCAGAGACAAGCACGTGACAACTGAAGTTGAGGGTGTCAAGGGCAAGTTGTGAGGATAGAGAGTCAGTGATGATGAGACTGTCAGTAACAGTGGTTTCAATAAATTTAATAGCTGTGAGTATGGCAGCTAATTCAGTTTGTAGAGTGGATGCCCAGTTGTTAATTCTAACTCCTTTCTCAATTGTATTACCGTTAGGTTGAGTCACAACAATAGCACTTCCAGCCCCCCCACAAGCGGTGTTTAGAGATCCATCAGTGTAGATGGTCTGTGTGATATTATCATCAGTCTGTAGAGTGTGTATGTGTTCAAGAGCTCCTACTTTGGCAGTGTGTTGGAGATAAATACCAAGTATAATTAATCTTTTAAGGGTTCTGACAGGCTGCGTGTACATGGTTCAGGGTGATTTGCATTTCACGGTGAGTTTTAGTATGTATAAGAATATCATCAGCATAGCCGATTGTGATATTGCTGGGGTTGTCTGGTATTGAATTGAATGATGCATTCATAAGAACATTGAATAAAGTGGGACTAAGTACTCCACCTTGGGGGTGCCAAGTTGCATATCTTTAACTTTACTTTAGTAATACTGAAACAGTGCAGCAGCCCTTCTATTGGTAAGGTAACCACTTATCCAGTGTGCCAGCCGACCTCTTCTATCTATTTTGGCTAATTCGTACAATATAAGTTGACTATTGGCAATATCAAATGCAGCTTTTAGGTCAAGAAATGTTGTGTATTGTTACGCCGTCTCTTAATTTACTTAAATATCCAGGTTCTAGGCGTAACCAAACAAATAAAAGAGAAGTAAATTAAGAGAGAATAAAAATAAATAAAGTAAACCTTTAAGAATTTAATTAATTAAATATTAACACAATAAAGAGCCTCGTAGGCTGTCACAACAAATTGATTCACCATCGAAACTTAAGACACAAATGATACTAAACATCGAAACATCAAAAGAAAAATAAAGCATTGGATTACGTTAACACTGCATAAACATAAAAACTAACAATGAAATTAACTAACGTGAAACAACACTGAATTACTTAAATATAACCAAGCAAATACTGATGGACATAAATAGAAACATAAATAGGTACTCGCATAGATATACCACATTGGTGGCGACAGGAACAACACAAATAAATTAAGTATAAGTAACAGGTGACAAGTGTCACTGAAAGGATGTGAACTGTATGACAGGAGGACTGAACTAACTCAGTCAGTTAGTTGGCGAGTCCTATATATAAAGTCGGCTCCCGCCACGCCGGTGGGTCGTTTAACGATGCAGATGGTCGTTAGAGAACAAAGAATGCTGGTTACAATACAAAATGGTTTTTAAACAAATAATAACAGTTAAAACCTGAACAGCACAGGGTAAGGTGACTAGATTATACAATAGAAAACACAACACATCATTACAGGAATAATGTGGAGCATGGAAGCAGGTTATATAAAAAAAAAAATAGAAAAATACGACACGGTCGTAACACTGCCCCCCCCCCCCCTCCATAAAATAAAATTTTGCTTGCACAAATCTTGATATGACATAAGTGTTCATCCTGTGGGTCTAGATAACAGATCACTAGCATCACAGCCTAGCTTGAAAGGTTTAGAAAAATTAGGGGCTCTCAAAATAGAATATAATAATAAATTTTCCATGTTTTGAAAAGAATTCGGACACCTTGAAGTCCAACATAAAGACGTTACCCTTCTTCAAGAAATCAGTAAGGGGGTAGTGCCAACTTGGTAAAATTACAAATATATCTCCGGTAATAACCCACACAACCCAAAAATCTGCGGACTTGTCGTTTGTTACATGGAACAGACATCTGAGAAATAGTGTCACACCTTGCTGTGGGAGGAGCAAGTTTCCCCAACCCAATTACATGTCCCAGATACAAAAGTTGAGCAAAAACAAATTCTGACCTAGCAAAGTTTATAACAAGTCCTACATGTTCTAACTCAGTGAAGAGAGCGGCGAGCTGACATAAATGGTCTGACCAGTGTCAGAAGAAATTACATCACCTAAATATACTACACAACCAGGCCAATTGGCCGTGACTTGTGACATCAGCCTTTGAAAGGTGGCAGGGGCATTGCAAAGCCCGAAAGGCAGAACATTAAATTTATACTGTAGGTTTTACCTAATGTCACAAAAACTGGAAATGTCTTTAACACGACGGGTCAATGGTACTTGCCAAAACCCTCGGAGACACTCAACCTTAGAGAGGAACTTGGCGTTCCCGATTGCTTCGATGCAGTCGTCGACTCTTGGTAGAGGGAAGCTGTCCTTGCTGGTGACGGCGTTGACCTTGCAGAAGTCGATGCAGAATCGAAGAGTGCCGTCCTTCTTCGGTATTAGAGTGACTGGTGAGCACCACTCGCTGGTAAGGAGCCTGCTTGATAGGCTTAGCACACTGGTTCCCAAACTGGGGGCCATGGCCCCCCAGCAAAATTTAGGGGGCCCATAAGCCGAGGCGATGCACACAAAAATCCCAAGCCCCACCACACTAGAACAGCCAGTCAGCAGCTGCGCCAGCCAGAGATATGGATTGGGAGAGGGGGGCCATGGATAAGCCTTAGCAGAACCAACATCATGCACCACGGCAGTGGTACAGCCAGGCCTGTCTTGGAAGACAAGAGGGTGTTGTTGGATGGCTGCCAGCACGTCAGCTCTCTGGTGTCCCGGTAGACGCTGTAGCTTCTCCTGCAATTCCACGGAGTTAGACTGCCAAACCCTGACTGATGACAGGGCGAGTGGACTTGCCCCTTTGCTTTCCTCTTCTTTCTCACCGTCTACCAAGAAAGTGTCAACGGCACACACGGGAACTGGATCATCAGCAACAAATGGGGGTGCTGGG
Organism: Homarus gammarus; assembly: GCA_958450375.1. Classification (NCBI taxonomy): domain Eukaryota; kingdom Metazoa; phylum Arthropoda; class Malacostraca; order Decapoda; family Nephropidae; genus Homarus; species Homarus gammarus. The sequence goes on along the minus strand of CAUDMG010002816.1, from coordinate 1,044,058 downwards.
CGTGTGTGGTACAGCTTGGTGTTGACGTGACATAAGCGCTGTAGTCGGCGCCTGTCGGGGGTAGAGATAGTATAATTCGTGGGGCTTACCTTTTTCACCACTATATGGCCCACTGAACTTCGCATGGAGCGGCTGTCCATGTCTCGGCAAGAGAATGAGTACTTAATCTATCTGGAACTCTGTGTCTGGCATGCTTGTCGTAGCATGTCTTGGTCTGCGACTGCTGTAAATGGTCTGCGGCAAGGCTCCAACAACTTAGAAGCTCCTCTTTAACATCAACTAAACTTAATACATTAATGCTCTCTTCACTACTCCCTAACAATCTATCTCTAGCCATGTACAAAGGACCTCTTACTGGATGAGCGAACAGTAGAAGTAAGAGAAACAAAATGGATGATATTAGGGCCCTAGCAGTAACTTTCCTAAGAGGTACAGCATGCAAGTACCTAGTGGAGGTATCAGTGACTAAATAAATATTCAAACGCACTAGAAGTTTTAGGCAGAGGGCCTACAATGTCACACTGTACGGTTGTAAAGGGCTCAGGTACGTGAGGTACTCTTACAAGTGGAAAAGGTGGAATAGCCTCATTGGCTTTGCCTACCTCTTGACAAAAATGACAGTACTTACAATATTTAGTAACATCTCTCCCCATACCTGGCCAATAGAACTTTCTGGCCAGCCTGTTGAACGTCTTTCAGACACCTAGATGTCCAGAAAAGCGACCGTCATGGGCCAGAGCTAGAACATGTTGTCTGTAAGTGTGTGGGAGAACTATTTGATTGACAGACGCCCAGTCCGCGTCTTCCTCTGACCGAGTCGGTGGGAGCCAGCGGCGGCACAAAACACCGTCTTGACTGAAATATCTCTTGGTATGGCCTGAATCATTGGCAGAATCAAACATGAGCCGTAATGAATCGTCTTGCTCTTGCGCAGCTATTAAAGCAACTCTCCCGGTCACAGCATTAACTGCGGAAGAAATGTCTTGGGAAGCAATTGGGTTAGCAAAAAGTCCTTCTAAGGAAAATGAATCGTCTACAACAGGAGTCACATTATGATCCTTAGTCATTGACATAGAACGAGTCACAGCACACAAAGGGGAAACACCGGGCATATCATCTTCACATTGTTGCAGCTCTGCGGTAGACTCTGGTCTTTCCCGCAGCACAGGAGGTGGGGTTACGTTCCCCATTTGACCTCCCGCCAAATCGTTACCGAGTATGAGGTCCACTCCAGCAACAGGCAGCTCGTGCACGTAGGCTACGTTAGCTATCCCCGAAAAACCAGAAGACTCGACACGTACTAAAACCAAAGGAGCTACACCTTGACCCCAAAGGGTTCCCAAAACGACGTTTTGTCAGTCTTCCTCGCCGCAACAACACCCTCTTTGATGAGAGTTTGGAGACAACCCGAGTCTCTCAAAATAGTGACTGATGTTTCGACACCATCAACTTCTACCGTGCCTTGTGACAAAAAGGGACGAACGTCTGGGTCCTTCCCAAAACTCTCCTGGAAAATATCAAAGTCTCGTGAGGCGAGAACCGAAACCTCTCGTGCTTCACCTTATTTGGCTGCGGCCTTGTCCAACAAAAATCCGCCTTATGACCCGGCTTTCCACAGAAACTACAAGTAAATTAAGAAAATTAGGACGCCCCATTAGGTGGCGAACGAGTCCAGCTCCTCCTGTCATGCACAAATTTAATACGCACAAAGTAACCATTGTTAGTCCTACCATGCCTCAAAACAAATTAATCAGCATGCTTAGCAGCCTCTTCTATAGTACTAAAGTCCCTATCTTATAAGTATAAGGTAACCTCTTCGTCGATGGTTCTCAGAAATTCCTCTGTGAGCATTAACTCAATCAGGGAGTCAAAATCACTCGCTTCCTTGGAGTGTAACCACTTTGAGAATACCTCTCTTTTACTCCTAGCAAATTCAAGGTGGGTCTGCTCTGCCTTCTTACGGAGGCCACGGAAGCGTTGTCTGTACGCTTCAGGAACAAGGGCATAAGCCTTTAAAACTTCCTCCTTAATACACAAGTAATCCTTAGCGTCACTGTCTGTAGGAGACGAAAATACACACAGCCTTACCTGTAAACGCCTGCTGAAGCACAATGGGCCAAAACTCTAGAGGCCACTTTAAATTGGTGGCAAGTCTCTCGAAAGCAATGAAAAACTCATCAACTGTTTCCTCTGAAAACGTGGGCATTAGCCTAGCAGCACGTGCTGGATCGAGATGAGGAAAACTAGATCTGGGGGTGAGGCCATCGGTGCTTGAAGGGTCACTCTGACCGAGCTGTATACGCAGCCGCAAGTTTTCTGAATCTGATTCTTTCGCTTTAGCTTCAGCTTCCGCCTGGCGTATTCCAACTCTTCTCGCTATAGCTTCGGCCTCTTTCAATTTTATTTGTGACTCGAGAAGGCGTAATTCATCAGTCACTGACCGTGACTCAACTACGTTAACTTGACTAGCTTCACCGTGGTCTTCTCTTAAACTAACATCAACACTATCTCCTAACAGCTGACTACTTACCGCGTTAAACAATTTTACCTTACTGGCGCTGCTAGAAGTTTCCATACCATAATACCCGCAAATTAATCTTAATTCATGTGCACTTAATTTTGAAGTTTCCTCAACGGAGGGACTACCCGATATAAACGCAGCCACATTATCTTGGGTAATGATAACCATGATGGCTAGTTAATAAAAAAAATATATATACATGTATAAAACACAAGAATATCACGTGTCAAAAGGTCGTTAGTGAGTCCTGGCAATGTCGCCAGAACTGTTACGCCGTCTCTTAATTTACTTAAATATCCAGGTTCTAGGCGTAACCAAACAAGCAGTGAAGTAAATTAAAAGAGAAAAAAAATAAATAAAGTAAACCTTTAAGAATTTAATTAATTAAATATTAACACAATAAAGAGCCTCGTAGGCTGTCACAACAAATTGATTCACCATCGAAACTTTTAAGACACAAATGATACTAAACATCGAAACATCAAAAGAAAAATAAAGCATTGGATTACGTCAACACTGCATAAACATATAAAAACTAACACTGAAATTAACTAACGTGAAACAACAATGAATTACTTAAATAACTAAACAAATACTGATAGACAAAAACAGACATAAATAGGTACTCACATAGATATACCACATTGGTGGCGACAGGAACAACACAAATAAATTAAGTATAAGTAACAGGTTACGAGTGTCACTCAAAAGACGTGAACTGTATGACAGGAGGACTGAACTAACCCCGTCAGTTGGCGAGTCCTATATATAAGGTCGCCTCCCGCCACCCGACCCGCCGGTGGGTCGTTTAACGATGCAGATGGTCGTTAGAAAACAAAGAATGCTGGTTACAATACAAAATGGGTTTGAACAAATAATAACAGTTAAAACTTTAACAGCACAGGTTAAGGTGACTAGATTATATAATAGTAAATACAACACATCATTACAGGAATAATATGGAACATGGAAGCAGGTTATATAAAATATAATAGAAAAATATGACACGGTCGTAACAGTATCTGTGCCTTTCATCCCCATGTACAGTTAAAGGAGTGGTTATTTCAATTGTGTGCATCTTTACCAATGGTGAAGCCATTTATGTTAGGAGTCATGTGTTCTCTGATTCTATATAAGAGTCTGCCAAGAACCATCCTCTCAAAGGTGCTACACAGGCAGCTGGTGAGTGATATGGGACGAAAGGCATCAGGCTGTCCTGGTTTCGGAATTAATACAACAATACTGTTGGTCCATGATGTGGGTAGTTGGCCCAAGGCATGACTCATAATGTACAATGCCAATAATGGATTACCCGGCTCACGCCTTGGTAGTCTAACGATGTTGTAGGTGACTGTCCTGTCCAGGGGCAGTATACCTACCCCTGGCGAGGGCGGCGTCAAGCTCCCACTCAGTACATGGAACATCACACTCATCGTGCTATTTGCCCAGCATTAAGTTAATGAGATTACTTCTCTCTACAGACTTCGCGTCAAGGAGTCCTCGAGTCATAGTTGGTAAGATGTCATAGCTAGGGACATGAGCCCACTTTGTTATTAGTTCATTCGGTATTTGTAGCGGGGTTGGAGGGTGTTAGTGAGGAGATCCTGTATGACTGCTGGGTCGCTTCTAATCAGAACATTATCTTGTGTACGGACTCTGAACTGAAACTCAGCGTCTGGGTGTTTATCTTCCGCATCGTCCAGCCATCGATACTTGTCTTCAGGTGGTGTACCTACAGGGACGTTTGATCTTACTCTCATGGGGGGTTGAGGTTGTAGTTGATGGTCTCTAAGGTCCTCTGCCTTTTCGGCCTCCCGCTTGTTCCTGGACTGAACTAGTTGAAAGCCATCCTCTCCGTTGGTGTCAAGGTCAACACAACAGTCACCTGGCTCACTCAGTGCATCAGGAGAGCTAGAGAGAGTAGCTGGGTCTCCAGTTAACACTGGTCAGAGGGCCGAGGACTGCGTGGCACTCCTCGGAAGTCAGCGATGGTTGGGAGGCGTAACCCTCAAACAGGACAAGGCAAACTAACGTCTACAGCGTATCAGCCATGTGAGGGGAGGGAGTGTGGTGGCAAACCCAGTATATCTACAAAAGAAACAAGAATATTCACAGTTTATAAAGGCATTGATTATACTTGTTGTTCATTTGGCTGAGGTTGCTGTTGTGAACCTACCTGTACAGGTATTATGAGGGAGGGGCGGGGTAGTTAGTAGCCAATCAGAGAGTCAACAGTGGGGTGAGGGTGTGGGGCAAGTAACGGGAGTGAGAGAATGTAGGGGAGGAGGAAGAAAAGGTGAGAAAGAGAGGAAGACAGAGAGAAGGGCGAACAGGCTGATAGAAATATAAACTTAGTGTCAGACACAGAACTTTATATTTAGAAGGATTATTATTCTTTGTCAACGTCACTGTAATAAAGTAACAATAATAATAACAATAATAATATTACCACTACTACTACTACTACTACTACAACTACTACTACTACTACTACAACTACTACTACTACTACTACTACAACTACTACTACTACTAATAATAATAATACTTGTAAACGCCTTGGTTAAGGACGTTCAGGTGACGGGCAAGTCGAAGGGAATGATTGAAACCCGCCTTTCGACGCATTCAATATTTATTGATGTGGTCAAAACCTGCAGAGAACAAGCGTTCATTAGTATTACATGGTGATCTATCTGATACATAATTAGTTAGTCTCAGACGATTTCATCTTAATTACAATTGATAATTAAGCATAGTGACATGATACAAAGTTCATAACTCTATTAAGCTTAGTTACACTTCATTCCGCATTGTCTTATTTCTCCAGATAAGGCAGAAACGAGTAGGCATAATTAGTCCACAATATTTCAGTACTGAGGGGTATGTCATCACTTTGGCTGTACTTACAAGTGCGGGTCAATGCGAACCAGTATGTTGTTCCAAGGGACAATAGTACTGTGTAAATTGTTCCAGCACAAAACTCGGCCAGGATTGGGAGTCGGTGTTTACCACAGAGGGCTGGTGGCTGCATGGTCCTCACAGCATCACTTGAGAAGGCGATCTGCCACATGGAGAATCAGGGCATCTTGTTCGTGCAGGTCGCGTGGGGAGGGGGAGGGGGGGGCGGCGTACGTGGTCCTAGGCTGATAGATTGAATGTTTGTTCGGTTAAGGCAACGCCAGCACTGTAGTTGAAGCCAGCGGCGATAACACTACTACTACTACTACTACTAATATTAATAATAATACCGTTAATCCTATCCACAATAACAACACCCGTATCCCTCCGCCAGCGAGCATAACATCACGTCTATGCAAATTAACGCCTCTGGCCAATAGCTAGCTAGGTCAGGTTCGAGTAATCCGTTGCTGACTACCCAAACATCCTTAACTTAAGACACGAGAACTCAGATACTGTAGAATCTCAGCGTAATTTTAATGTCAGATTCTTCGATAGGTTCAGTATGCTAGAGATCAGTGTAATGGGGTCGTGGTAAGCCCCTAGGGTGAAGTGGGTCTCCCTATATAGGTCCTGCCATACTCCCATTATATTACCATATTACACCTCTCCATACTGTCATCTCTTGTTACTCTTTCAAGGACTGTGCCATCCTGTCTGTCTGTCTGTCTGTCTGTCTCTGTCTTTGTCTGTTTGTCTCCATCTCTCTTTATCTGTCTGTGTTTGTCTGTCTGTCCGTCTCTCTCCTTGTCTCAGTCTCATTCTCACTTTATATGTCTGTATGTATGTCTAATGTCTGTCTATCTGTCTCTTTTCCCCCTGTCTTCCTCCCCCTTAACTACCCCTCCTCCCTACCCCTCCATTACTCCTCCCCTCTGCCAAGCTCTTCACTCCCTACTAAATTGATTTGAGTTGAGGAAATAGAACTGTCCTGGTTGACCATTATATACGAGGGACAAAGGAACTGCACTAATGAGAGGTGGTATGTCTGCTCGGGACAGCGGGTGTAGTGAAGAGTCCTTGACGTGCTTGAGTGAACCGGGAGTACGGGAGAAAATGTAAATGTTTCGGGCAGTAAGTCAATGAGGATATATTAGTGGGGAATTAAAAAGCAATGATGATAGGAATTGATGGTTATTCTTGAAGATATTGGGTTAATAGATTCATAAATTCCAAAACTAATGGATCACACACACACACACATACACACACACTACCCAACAACGTCGGCTAGAGAAGGTACAGAAAAGGGCCTGCAGAATCATGCTCGGCGCAGACTATTCCGGCTACAACAACGCTCTCTCCACCCTGGAAATGCCATCCCTCAGTGGCCTCCACCACCAAGCACTAGCAAGGTTTGGTAGTGGACTACTGCATCATCCTCGTCATCGCCACCTCCTGCCACCGGCAGTCCCCCGCCCACCTCGCGCAGTCTCGCCACTATAACAAAATTCAGCCCATAAGAGCCCGCACTGATAGATATAAGAACAGCACCATCCCATCTATTGTTAAAATAATAAACAACTTCTGATTCATGTACTGTACAGCCCTGTAAATGAATTCAATGCATATCATTATGTCTAAATCAAATGTAAGTTTGTATATTTTCTGCCACCGGCTGCAACTCTATTAATAAACCGCTTATTATTAATATTATTATTATTATTTTTATTAATAAAACAATACAGCATAGTGCTAACCCTGAACCCCTGACATGACTCCTTTACAGACAAAAGACACAAGACTCACTTACAACACTGGGTAACAAGAGGGTGTCCACCAGAGACTGACTGGGCCCGGGTTCTTGTTAATACGTGGCCTCGATAACACAAATATTTTAAAATAGTATAATGGATCGATTGGAATTGTAACCTGCAACAATAGACTGTAGCCTTTGTGTGTGTGTGACGACCCCCCAACCTTTTTCAATTTATAAAGCCGTTTTCCCGTCTGGTTGTTTGTGTAATTTGAATTGGAAACTATTTCAGTGATTTTCATCTACGACTGAGTTATTTCACCAGTAAAACTATTGTTAATCTTTTGTAAATTTAAATCACAGTAGTTAAAGAGACGGATGGTATTCGTGTGTGTGTGTGTGTGTGTGTGTGTGTGTGGGAAGAATAATACTCTCCTTCAATCGCCACATAATTTCCTAGGTAACATGATGACATAAATACACCTAAGCAGGCTCAAGGAGTAAAACGCTGATAGAGAGAATTAGAGAATCATTTTGGTTATGAACAACAGAGACTAGTACGAATGGTAATAGCATATGATAAGTATTGGTCCAGTGTATAAGGGGAAGTATTGGTCCTGTGTATAAGGAGAAGTATTGGTTCTGTGTATAAGGGGAAGTATTGGTCCTGTGTATAAGGGGAAGTATTGGTCCTATGTATAAGGGGAAGTATTGGTCCTGTGTATAAGGGGAAGTATTGGTCCTGTGTATAAGGGGAAGTATTGGTCCTGTGTATAAGGGGAAGTATTGGTCCTGTGTATAAGGGGAAGTATTGGTCCTGTGTATAAGGGGAAGTATTGGTCCTGTGTATAAGGGGAAGTATTGGTCCTGTGTATAAGGGGAAGTATTGGTCTTGTGTGTAAGGGGAAGTATTGGTCTTGTGTATAAGGGGAAGTATTGGTCTTGTGTATAAGGGGAAGTATTGGTCCTGTGTATAAGTGGACATATGTATGCAAATATTACGAGGCTCAAAGGCAATAAGTGTATCAGGGAAGGTGAAGGTGTGTATATGAACTGATTCAGTTTGTAGAGTGGAAGACCAGTTGTTAATTCTAATCCTTTCCCAATTGCATTACCGTCAGGTTGAGTCACAACGATAGCACTTCCAGCCCTCCCACAGGCAGTGTTAAGAGATCCATCAGTGTAGATGGTCTGTGATGTTATCATCATTCTATAGAGTGTGTATGTGTTAAACGCAAAAAATTGCGAATCAACACATCATGCAAAATTGATCAATTCTACTTAAGAAATCCATGGCTCAACTACCCATGGTGGAGCCCCCTATGCTCATCCGACGGTAATTCCCTAATTAAAGAAGAAGAAGGCATCTGTCAGTGCTGGAAGGAGCACCTCCATTTCCTGCTCAACATACACACCTATGCGGATGTGCTGCCTCCCCATCAGGTCCCTCAGCACCCAGAACTGGCCCTCCTCAGCTATCCTCAATCCCTGGATGAGGTAGCTACTGCCATCGAGCAGAAGAAATATAACAAAGCCACAGGGCCTGATAGAATCTCAGCCGAGTTGTATAAAACAGGAGGACCTCAGCTTACCAGCCGTCTCCACTCTCTCCTGGAAATTTATTGGAACAGGAAGAAATCTTTCAAGATCTTAAAGACGCCTTCATTCTCAATATTTATAAGAACAAGGGAGAACAGCCAGACTGTAGCAACTACCGCGGGATCTCGCTGCTGTCTATAGCTGGCAAGATTATAGCCCGAGTCCTCCTAAACAGACTTCTTCCTGAGGCAGAAAACTTCCTCCCAGAATATCAATGTGGCTTTAAACCATCACGTGGCACCACTGACTTAATCTTTGCTGCCTGCCAGATACAGGAAAAGTGCAGAATACAGCGTCGTGACTTGTCCATGGCCTTCATCGACCTTACTAAGACTTTGACTTAGTCAAGATCAGGGAAATCCTCTGGTGTTCCCTCAGTCGTTTTAGTTGCCCACCAAAATTCATCCCCATTATGCGGCAACTTCACAGTATCATGAATTGCAGTGTCTTGCAAAATGACACCCTGTCTGAGTTCTCCCCCCCCCACCACACACGAAGGTAAAAAAAAAAAGAAATGTACTGGGACCAACTCTCTCTTCCATTTTTTTAGCTGCCTTACCTACTCGTGCCAGTGCCCACTTAGCTGGCGGGGTGGACATCCAGTACCGGATGAAGGGACTTTTCAACATAAGACCACTCCAGGCAGGAACACTGAAATTTAGTATGCAGAAAACCTCATCCTCGCCGCTCACACTGAACGCCAGTGAGTATGCACTCTTTGTCTCTGAGGTGAATGTGTGTGTGTGTGTGTGTGTGTGTGTGTGTGTGTGTGTGTGTGTATGTATGTGTGTGTGTGTGTGTGTGTGTGTGTGTGTGTGTGTGTGTGTGTGTGTGTTTCTGACAAAGGACGATAATAATGAATATATGAATTAACATGATAATTATCCTATAGAATTATGCAAAAGCACATTGTTTTTTTAGTGCAACGAGAGTTTAAGATACATTATTCAAGGTTTAGGAAACTGCTGGTCCCGGTGAGAATAGTGGCTGATAGATCATCTCGCTCCATGTTTGTGACCACTTTTAATGCACGTTATTGTTCCAGGCTAATAAGGGTGAGTGTTGTTTGTTGTTGCTGTTGATCATTCTCGAACCCTATGTAATTTCCGTAATGATCTAGTGTTAACATTATGTCTGCTAGTATTTTTATTGTTGCTGTATATATTAAGAGACACTTTATTTGATTACCAATTACTTCATGTAAATTAATAGCATAGCATACATGCAATAAATCAATCACACACACACACACACACACATACACACACACACTACTACTACTACTACTACTACTACTTTGCTGTCACTCGGAAACAAGTATGAAGATCATCCAGCTATAATACAATGATATGAGTTATTAAAGATGTCACCATCGTTGGTGAGCTCTGCAGGGCAGTCCACAGATGTTGCATGTGTGAAGGGCTACAGCTAGTGCGGGAGGGGCGGCTGCAGCCTCTTTCCTGCGTTGGTGCTTGTGTGCCCTGGTATGCAGTCAAGCTAACTCGAAAGCGTTGACACCTTCTCGTGTGGTGTTCCTCCTCGAGTTAAGATGTGGAGCAATCGTCTCCCAGGTAGGGGGGGAGGGTCGATTTGGCACTTTTTTATGTTTGTCTAAAATTATCCTTGTACCTTTTCCGTTGCCCACCAGCATTATGTTTACTATTCGTTAGGACTGTAAAGTAGCTCCTTTGGCTGTCTACTGTTGTCTATGCGGGCAACATGGCCACTGGCCAGTCCAACATAGTCTTCATGGATAATGGTAGCCTCTATAGTTGGTGTCAGCGAGAATACAGGCATTTGTTCTCTTGTCTTCCCAGCGAATTCGGATTATGGAACGTAGACTACTTGTAAGCAAGACTTCAAGTGCCTTGAGGTGCCTCCTGTATGTGACCCATGTCTCGCTGCCATACAGCAGAACGGAGAGGACCACTGATCGATATACTTGCAACTTTGTAGATAATTTCAGTTTCCTACAGCTGGAGATACGGTTATGGAATCTTCCAAAGGCTTAAGATGCACATCTGAACCTGGTGTAGAATCTCTTCATCCCATGTCCGTGGTGATGGACAGGTGGGAGCCAAGATAGTGAAAATGGGTAACAATATACTGGGTAGTACCATTAACCTGGATGGAAGGTGGATGTGTGGCTGAACCAGGCGAAGGCTGAAAGAGAATCTGAGTCTTATATACATTCACCTCAAGGCCGAAGTATGCATATGCGTCTACGTAGGTGTTATGGATCTCCTGTAGGTCGGGTTCAGTGTGAGGGATGAGGGTGAGGTCGTCTGCATATTGAAGTCTAGTGATGGCAGCTGCCGACACCTTTGTTCTTGCCTGGAGTCGTCTTATGTTGACGAGTCCCTCCATCTGGTACTGGATGGAGGGATTAAATTGGCAATAGCATGATTAAGGAAGGCACCCAAGTAATGGAAAAATGAGCTGGTGCCAGTACACATCCTTGTTTTATCCCCATTTGCATGGGGAAAGAACTCTGACTGGGTGCCTTTGTGCAGAATATTGCCGTTCATACCATCGTGGAGTTGCCTCACAATTAGAGATGAATTTTGGTCGGCAACCAAAACGACTTAGGGTTCACCAGAGGGCTTCCCTGTTGACCAAATCAAAGGCTTTAGTAAGGTCGATGAAGGCCGTGTTCATGTCACGACGCTGTTCTCTGCACCTTTCCTGTATCTGGCGGGCAGCAAAGATCATGTCAGTGGTGCCACGTGATGGTCTAAAGCCACATTGAGATTCTGGGAGGAAGTTTTCCGCCTCAGGAAGAAGTCTGTTTAGGAGGACTCGGGCGATAACCTTGTCAACTACGGACAGCAGCGAGATCCCACGGTAGTTGTCACAGTCTGAACAGTATCCCCCATACTTAAAGATATTGACGATGGAGGCGTCTTTAAGATCTTGGGGGATTTCCTGATTCTCCTATAGATTCTCCTGCAGAAAGTGGAAACGGCTGGTAAGCAGAGGGCCCCGTTTTATACACCTCAGCTGGGATTCCATCAGGCCTTTTGCTTTGTTATTTTTCATCTGCTTGATGGCAGTAGCTGCCTCATCCCGGGACGGAAGATAGTTGAGGTGGGTCACCACTGGGTGAAGAGGGAAGTGCTGGATAGTTCGGACATCCTCATCGGTGTTTCGGCTGAGCAGCGAATGGTAGCGCTCTTCCTGGCTCTGACAAATGCCTTCCTCGTCTTTAATTCGGGAGTAACCGTCGTATGAGCGGGGGGGGGGGGGCGGCGTGCCATGAGTAATTGGGCCATACATTGCTTTGTTGGAATAGAAAAATCCACATATGTTGTGTTGATATGCATTTTTTTGCTTTTCACACGCTTTATTTTTCCGCCATTCGTTTTTTAGATTGCAAAGTTCGCTCTGGCCGACGCTTTTTTCTCGTGGAAGGTATCAGCTTTGGTCCGAAACGGAGGACTGTTCCGTCACTCAGTGAAACCATCACGTTTACCATCGATGAGTACGTTTATTTCCTGGTTATTTTCATCAAACCCTTTCCTTGTGTTTACTTTCGATCTGGACGAGGGTCTCGCTGCAGTTTGAGAGCGTCGAGGTTACCCCAATAGCACTTAGATTTGGGTTGTTTGTTGCCCATTGTCGATCTGCTCTCTGAAAGCATGTGCTACCGCTTGATCCTCATGTCGCTTGGTGTTAAAATATCTTTTGAAGGCTTGTTGCCTTCGCCGTTTTGAGGCGACGTGAAGTGGAGTTTGGCTCTGACAGCGGATGATCAGTGTCACAGTGATCTGAGCCACGCAAGGCACGGGTAATGAGGACATCTCGGCGATCTTTCCCTGATAATAACGTAGTCAATGAGGTGACAATGTTTAGATCGTAGGTGTTGCCAAGATCCCTTGAACTTGTCATCCTGCCTAAACAAGGTAGTGATAATGAGGTTGTTTTCAGCACACCTCCTGAGAGAGAGTAGGCCTTTGGGATTACACCTGCCCACTCAGTGTCTCCCTATGGTTCCCTGCCTTAAGTCAGCATCCCTGTTAACTCTGGGGATAGAGGTTAGCACTCTCTCAAGGTTGGCGTAAAAGGCTTCCTTTATGTCCTCCTCTGCATCCAGTGTTGGGGCGTATGCACTGATGAAGAAGGCATGACGTGAGTGATTCAGTGGGACTCAAATCGCCATGAGGTGCTCGTTGACCCAATCAGGCGAATTAGCGAACGGCAAACCCAACACCACAAATGTGGTTTTTCTCCGCAGCAGGCTTACCCTTCCAGAAGAAGGTATAGCTGGACCCCCGTACTGAGAGTTGGCCCTCGTCTGGGAGCCGGAACTCACTAATGGCTGCAATATCGATGTTATACCTAGGCAGCGCTCTTGCAAAAATGGCGTCTCTTCTTTCAGGACCCTCATTTGTGCCAGTATCCACAAGTGTCCTGACATTCCTTGCAGCGACTATAAGAGGTTGTGTAATTTGTTTTTGTTTTGATCTGTGAGTGGCTCTTGGAAAGGGCTGCTCAGTCGCACAGACAGGACCGAAATGCACTGATGCACAGGGCATAAACGGTCATCTTATTGTTACGAGTTGGGGATTTAGAATATAGTTAAAAGTCTACCCAGATCCCAACAGGCAACACCAACAAAAAAACAAAGACAATCGGACTATAAAAGGGTTGACAAAGGATGCGAGTTTCTGTTGTGTATAATAAAGTACCATAAATTCCTTAACAAAATATTCAGCTTTCTATAATTTACCCTTAACCATACTTAACCTAAACATTAACAGTATATACATATTTATACAACATACAATAATTTGAAGCAAGGTGGAGGTGGGGAGGCAATATAAGATTACAAATACTTAAGTGCGGAGCTGAGATGGCTGACGAGTAAGGCTGAGTATTGTAGAAGACGGTAGGTAGTCACTGTGCCGTAGGTTTCCAGGATAGGTGATCCTGTGGTCACTTCCCAGAGTGAACTGCACTCTCATCGAACTGGAGCTGATGAAGAAGACTTGTAGGAGGTGACGCAACAACCAGGATATGGAGAAGGGAAACCCCGGAGTGGTAACTAAGACGAGTCATACTCGGGTTTCGTCCCTAGATGGCGTTGCTCGTGGTGCTGGGTAGGTAGCTCAGGACAATAGATGGCGTTGCTCGTGGTGCTGGGTAGGTAGATCATGACAATTGATGAAGTGGTTCGTAACATTATCTATGCTATCCATGTGCACAGTTTTGAATAGAAACTCCCGTAAGTCATATCTGCCTGCCTCAGTCGCCACTCGTCTGTCATCATAGAACTTTTGGATGCTTCGGGGTTTTGATGATGATAAGTATAATGAGCTGGACGATGGCTCCCCTTTTTGCTGATCTAGTGGTGCAAGTGGCTGCAACAAATGGGGAGAGGGAGAATTGCAATGGACTACTGATAGCCCAGTTTGTTGCGTTACGTCTTAGTAGCCTGTCCATTTTGCATCAGCCGGTGTAGTCAATGGGTTCCCCTTATCGGATGCCTCTTCCGCCTGTTCCGCCGTTGGGGTCTTACTGGAGCTTTGTAATCATGTCTGCCTGATACGGGGCTCCACCTCGGATATTTCGTTCGGAATTTACTCTCATAGTCTTATACCTACTAAGGTTATTCTGCAAGGTAGCGGGGCAATGGTTGGTAAAGGCCAGGGCGTGTCTACATGCCGGAGGGTTTATGCAACATACCCCTGGGCCCCACTGCTGCTCCGAGATCCCCTGCTAGTGTATCCTGGGCCCACGAGGTACCCAGTTACAGTGTGTTGCCACGAGGAGACACAGCAGGAGTCTTGATGGTGAAAAGGCTATGTAATGGCTGGGAAGACTTACGCAAGGTTGCTTCTCTGTTTCACCACGAGGGCTAGCCAGTGGCAGAGCTGAAAGCGAGAGGGAACAAATAGTGCTTGTACTTTAACACTAACTTAATACTGCCACACTAGACGAATGCACACACACACACACATCCTTTCATGTTTCAACCTCATTAATTAGTGACCCAACACACAGACGGACACTTCTGAGAACGTATTATGATTTCTGGTGAAGGAGAGAGAGAGAGAGAGAGAGAGAGAGAGAGAGAGAAGAGAAATATCCCTTCATATGTCTCACTAGTTATTCCAACAAACCTCCGGAGCTTTGACGAGGTAATTTGTGAATTGACAAAGTGATTGTTAACCTCTCTCTGTCTGTCCTTTTCTTTCGCAATCTCTGTCCTTTTCTGTCTCCCTCTCTGTCTCTTTATTTATATGATGAAGTTTGAAGTTAAATCTCTCTCTCTCTCTCTCTCTCTCTCTCTCTCTGTCAATCTGTATGTCTATATGTCTGTCTGTCTATCTGTCTGTCTGTTTATCTTTCTGCCTTGTAAATAAATAAGTAATTACCATTGCAATAAACATAATTGCCAACTAGACATAATCCTGACAGCTCTGTCCTCTTGTTCAACCTTATTACTGCACACCCCAGGTTGTACTGCTCCCCCATTATACTTATGTTTTGAAATTCCACTCTAATTTATATGTATATGTGTATGTGTCTGTGTGTATATGTATATATGTATATGTAGTGTATGTATATGTGTATATGTAATAAATAAAAATAATAAATAATAAAATAAATAAATATTGAAGTGATAACCGTGGTAACATTATGAGATGTACTTATTACTACCATGCTATTGTACTATTCCAGATGATACTAAATGTTACATAATAATTCCTTGAGATAAATGTATAGTATATATCAGGTGCCTACAGGAGAGCTCAGGTTCTCAACTGGATCAGCCATGTTAATATTGTTATTATTATCCACTATTAACATTTGCTTGGATAAACAAAACACACATTTTTTTTTTTTACAAACTTAATTATTGCTTTAGTAGCCCTAGAAATAAATAACAATAAACGATAATAACATCAATAACAAATAAACATTGAAATTCTGTCCCTAGATGATAAAATGTTTTGGTTCGATATTACAGGACGTTAGGAGTTATGTTTACTGTTTTTGTTCAATGTTACCAGTGTTTTTGTCCAGTGTTACCGATGTTTTTGTCCAGTGTTACCAGTGTTTTTGTCCAGTGTTACCGATGTTTTTGTCCAGTGTTACCGATGATTTTGTCCAGTGTTACCAGTTTTTTGTCCAGTGTTACCGATGTTTTTGTCCAGTGTTACCGATGTTTTTGTCCAGTGTTACCAGTGTTTTTGTCCAGTGTTACCGATGTTTTTGTCCAGTGTTACCGATGATTTGTCCAGTGTTACCGATGATTTGTCCAGTGTTACCGATGATTTGTCCAGTGTCATTTCATATAAAGGTACACCACGCTACCATAAGTCATACGATCGAAAATCAGTCAGAATATTGTCCAATATGAGTCGTCAGTATAGTTGTATGAGTCATCAGTATACTTGTATGTCATCAGTATGTTTGTCAGTATCCCTGTATGAATCGTCAGTATACTTGCATGAGTCATCAGTTTACTTTTATGAAGTATCAGTATACTTGTAGGAGTCATCAGTATACTTGTAGGAGTCATCAGTATACTTGTGTGAGTCGTCAGTATAGTTGTGTGAGTCGTCAGTATACTTATATGAGTCGTCAGTATACTTATATGAGTCGTCAGTATACTTGTGTGAGTCGTCAGTATACTTATATGAGTCGTCAGTATACTTGTGAGAGTCGTCAGTATAGTTGTGTGAGTCGTCAGTATACTTATATGAGTCGTCAGTATACTTATATGAGTCGTCAGTATACTTGTGTGAGTCGTCAGTATAGTTGTGTGAGCCGTCAGTATACTTGTATGAGTTGTCAGTATACTTGGATGAGTAGTCAATATAGTCGTATGAGTCGTCAGTATACTTGTATGAGTCTTCAGTTTAGTCGTATGAGTCGTCATATAGTCGTATGAGTCGTCAGTATACTCGTTGAGTCGTCAGTATAGGCGTATGAGTCATTACGGTTAGAAGGTAACATTACTCGGGAGTATTTGCGTCTCATGGCTCTGTAGGACGCCCATATCTCCCCAGAGAGCGTTTTGGTGGGTGGGCGTGACGGACATCTCGTTAAAAAGGACGCCCAGGGCCATCTTGGGCGTGAGGCGTCCAGAGCAGCGGGAGTAGGCGGTTTCACAGCGCCCTTCTCCCGTCAGGCCAGCCAGGAGGGAGAGAGCGTAGCGGCTATCAGGAGCAAGGTCTTCACTCTGGTCTCTGTGGGGGGAAGGAAGAGGAGGATGAGCCGTTAATGATATGACAACAAGGTGGATTAAACAGACGAATGAAGGAATGGGTAGTAGGAAGACAAGGTATAAGTGACGTGGATTGTATCTCGGGAACCTCGTTAATATTTAAGACATTTTTAATACAAACCTATTCCCAACTCTTCCCCTGGTCTCTCACAGTTGTCTAACACGAGAGAGGGACATGAGAGGTAGGCAAACAGAGACAGAGGGAAAAATTCTCCTAACCTTTAGGTATAATCCGGCATTATTTCCTCCCTGCCTGCCTGAATTTACTCAGTGATCCCAGCGGTATTTGCATCGAGCTGCTTCTTTACCCCTCATTTCCTATTGGCCGTGTTGGTGGAAGTTGTCGGATACTTTCTTGCATGCTGATGACGGCTTAGCGCTGTGAGCTGGCTCAAGGCCGGATCTTACCCCTTGTGGCGGCTCACAATCTATTTTTCGGGTTCAGTGTTGTAGCGGGGGGAAGGGGGGGGGGCTGCTGGAGGGAATCTGGGGGGGTAGTGAGAGATAGCCGCCGTCAGGTACAGATTGGATGAAGATTGATGAATCACAAGGGGTAGTGGAGGACCTTTAATGTGAACGGAGGCAGCGTGTAGGTGTGGACACGCGGTACAGGGGTCAATGGGTATAATGATCCAGGCTCGTAAAAGAAATGTTCACTGACGAAGCTACCTGGAAACATAGGCAACACCTGTGTATCGACTGCTATTGTCCATGATTCGTTAGAGATAAAAGCTCTCGTCTATAGGGAATTATTTAAGCGTAATCCAATAGTAATCCAGGAGATCGTGAGAGTGTCACATAGGTATCAACTACATAGTTTAAGGAGATCCATTACCACAACCTGTGAACACCGAGGCGGTTGTACATGTTTTCTGTGTTGCTTTTACCAGTGTTGGTGTTGAATGTTCGGTCTTTTTCCCCGGGTACAGCGTAACAAACATGTACAGTATATGTGTCCGGGGACGATAACATGTTTATGCCCAAGATCATCGTGGAGTGACCAACATAGACCCGGACACACTGTGGGGAGAAAACCAACAACCTAAAAACGCAGGTGGTCACTTCATCTGCACATCTCATAACACTACTGATCTAATAATTCCCAGGCTGCTGACTCTAGCATAAACAAAAACATTGCCCTCTGAAAACATAATTCAGGTAAAATTTTTCTGTCTTTAAATTTCACGGGAATCTGGGAAGTTCCACCCCCCCCCCCCCCCCACACACACACACACTCCTCCACTCTCTCTATCTCAGCTTGCAGGCATATTTTCTGTAATAGGTTTCTTACCCAAGCACAATATTGTTTCCATGGAGTGTGTGCGCGCGCGCGTGCACGTGTGTGTGTGTGTGTGTGTGTGTGTCTGTGTGTAATAACAGATTAGAAGAGAGAGAGAGAGAGAGAGAGAGAGAGAGAGAGAGAGAGAGACCACAACATACATAAGTAGGTACTTACGAAAACAGGGCCCTCACAGCCTCGTTATGGAAGTCTGCCAGATGGTCGACGTCTAGCAGGGTGCCCTCCACACGGTCGCCCTCCCCCACCGTCTGTCCCCGCCCGTCCACCTCACCTACAGGAGGACCCAACCAGCCAAGAAGAACATAGAAGCTAATGTTATCTAGAGTTCAAGAAAGAAATAATGAATGGTTGTTAGTTACACATGAATTAGTTAAAGCGAGACACCCATTATGGTATGTAGCGGAATCAATATTGTAAGTGAATGAATTAGAGCTGTTATGAGATACATATATTAACTCTATTGATGTTGAGTTCAAACATCAGAAGAAGCCTTGTAAAGGTTACAATAATTCTGGGTCGGCATCTTCAGTAGGGGCCAAAATATCAGCATTCAACGCTGTAACTGTAAATGACGTCCTGAATAACAGACTAACCGACCCTTCGTATACCACAACTCTGACCCAGTGCCCTGCTATAGCGTGTGATCAGATATGACTCAAACGTGTGGAGAAATATTATCGTAATGTTATTTTATGGTAAATTTAATCGTGGTTTGGGTCGTGAGTGTGGTATTCGTGGTGTGTTAGTAGCCATTGTTTACGTGTAATGGTCTGTGAAAAGGCATAGTTTTCGTGTTTGTTTTAAGAGGAGGCATTTTGTGCTGTCTACCTGAGTTTTGTTAATCTCTTTTTTTCAGTCTCTCCCACCTACACCCCATCACCCCTCTCCTTCTGTTACCTACCTACATCCTCCCTCTCGTATCCTTCCGTCCCTTTCTATCCTACGCGATTATAGTTCCCCTCTCTATCCCATACCCTTCCAAGCCTACCACTTTTCTCCCTCCGTCTCACATGTTCCCTCCTACATCCTCTTAAGCTCCTCTCCATCTCTCCTACATCTTTCCACTCTCCTCTCCCGCCCTCCAATATCCTCTTAAACTCCCCTCCCTCTTTCCCTCCCTCACTCCAACATACTCTCATGCCCATCTCCATCCCTCCAACATCCTTCCACTCTTCTCTCCCTCTTTCCAACATCCTCTTAAACTCCCTTCCTCCCTCCCTCCCTCCCTCCCTCGCCATAACATAATGACCCGCTTGACAGTCAGCGACCCCTGGATAACTCGTTCCGTGGGTTCATTGACAGTCGCGTCTGACTCCTGGTATCTGAGTACAGAATGGCGGGTTGTTGTACACTTGTACAGTCACCAGCCTCCACCACGCAGGTCTTGGGTCCCACCGGTTAGTGGCGGATACAGCAGAGAGAGAGAGAGAGAGAGAGAGAGAGAGAGAGAGAGAGAGAGAGAGAGAGAGAGAGAGAGAGAGAGAGAGAGAGAGAGCATAAGAAGGAAGGAAACTGCAGTGGGCCTATTGGCCCATACTGGGCAGTCCCATTTACACCCAACCCCTATTGCTCATATAAGCATCCAACCTATGTTTGAAGCTATCCAGCGTATTCGAGTTAATGATGATATCTGGTAACATGTTTCATTCATCCACTACTCTGTTTCCAAACCAGTGTTGACCTATTTCGCGCCTAAATCTAAATTTGTCTAATTTAAAACCATTGTTACAAGTTCGCTCCTGGTTGGATAGTTTGAGTACCTTTGTAATGCCCCCTTTGTTTAGCCCTGCCTTCCACTTATACACCTCTATCCTGTCGCCCCTCGCTCTACGTCTCTCGAGGAAGTGCAAATTAAGATGCTTTAATCTGTCTCTGTACTCAAGGTTCCTAATGCCCGGGATTAGTCTTGTTATACTCCTCTGGATTCTTTCCAAGGATTCTATATCCATTCTGTAATACGGTGACCAGAACTGAACTGAATAGTAATCCAGGTCAGGTCTCACAAACGCAAGATATAATCTTAAGATGATCTCGCTAGTCTTGTAACTAACACTCCTTTGTATGAACCCAAGTACTTTATTAGCCTTGTTACGAGCAAGAACACATTGTTTACTTGGCTTAAGATTCCTACTCATCATTACTCCTAAATCTCTCTCGCAGTCGGATTTCTCTATGGCGTCGTTGTTCATCTGGTATCTGGTTTCCCTGTTTACATCTCCTATACTGAGTACTTTACATTTGTCCACATTGAATTTCATCTGCCATTTTTCAGACCATTCGAAAAGTTTGTTTAGATCTTCCTGTAGTTTTGCAGAGTCCTCGTCAGATTTAATTACACGTCCTATTTAAGTGCCATCAGTAAATTTACTTATGTTGCTGTCTATGCCGATGCCTATGTCGTTTATGTATATAATAAATAATAATGGTCCAAGTATTGAGCCTTGGGAAACTCCACTAATGACGTTGCTCCAATGGGATTTAGTGCCTTTAATGCTCACTCACTGTTTCCTGTCCTGTAACCACGCCCTAATCCATTTTTGAATATTACCTTTAATTCCATGTGCTTCTACCTGTCTTCTTGGTCTTTCGTGGGGGACTCTGTCGAAGGCTTTGCTAAAGTCGAGATATACCACATCATAATTGTGTCCCACGTCCTTCGATTCGAAAACTGATGAAAAGAATGTTAATAGATTAGTGAGACATGAACGCCTGTTTGCGAAGCCATGCTGGGAATCATTGATCAATTTGTGCTTCTCCAGGTGATTTCGAATAGGGTTTGAAATGATTGCTTCCAGTAATTTGCCTACAATTGATGTTAGACTGATTGGACGGTAGTTAGAGGATAGTGATCTATCCCCCTTCTTGAAAATCGGAATTACATTCGCTATCCTCCAGGATTCTGGTACTACACCTGTTTTTAAGGACATGTTAAACAACTTTGCTAAGGGCATACTAAGCTCTTCCTTACATTCCTTTAATACTCTGGCAAATATTTCATTGGGACCAGGTGACTTATTAGGCTTTAGTTTGTCTATTTGCTTACTAACATCGGGTATCATGTTTAAATTTTCGGTGGTGAAAACTGTTGAAAAATATTTATTCAGATTATTGCTCATTTCTCCGTCTTTATCAGTTAGCTCACCAGTATCTGACTGTATTGGCCAATCTTTTCTCGTGTTTTGGTTTGATACATTTGATAGAATCCCTTGGGGTTTGTCTTCGCCTCCCTTGCTATCCTCAGCCCATTATTCCTCTTTGCTTTCCTTATCTCGGTCTTAACCCTACCGGCCAATACCTTATAATAATCCTGGAGGTAAATTTCGCCACGATTTATCCTCCTACCTATAGCCTTCCTTTGATGAATAATGTTCTTTAAATAATTATTTATCCATTAAGGGTCATTGTTGTTTGATCTGAGTTTTTTGTATGGTATGTTCTGCCTTTGTGCATTAAGTAACTCATTATTTAAATTGTCGTGGAACTTGGCAACCGTCAGGTCCATGTAGCTCACCACCAAGCGTGATGCCCCTTCTCTCAACTGCCTCTTCAAACTATGAAAGTTTGCCCTTCTGAAATCTGGGACTTTGGTGGAATTTTCCTTATGGCTGCTCTGAAAATCTAACTGGAATCTGATTTCTTTGTGATCGCTGTTTGCAAGTTCGTTCCCTACCTCGACATTGCTAATGAGGTTTTCTCTGTTCGACAGAACTAAATCGAGTATATTATTACCCCGGGTGGGTTCGGTTATATGTTGACTTAGGAAACAGTCCTGAAGCGTTTCAAGAAAATCCTCTGATACTGAGTTACCTGTAAGGTCAGTCCAATCTATTTGGCCAAGGTTAAAGTCGCCTACTGTACAGACTTTGTTGTGTATGGAAGCCCTGCGCATTTCATCCCAGATAAGTCGCTCATTAACTCTGTCAAGATTGGGAGGTCTATATATTACTCCTATGATTAATTTTTCCCTACTGTCGATTAATTCTATCCAAATTGTTTCTGTATTCCGCTCAGTTTTTATTTCCTTATTTATTTCACACTTCACATTATCCCTGACATAGATTGCTACTCCCCCTCCTTTCCTGGTCTGCTTATCGGTATGGAATAATTTGTAACCTGCAATTTGGTATTCGACAGGTAGCTCACGTGTGTCTAGGTTGATCCATGTTTCAGTGAATGCTACTATATCGATTTTTTCGGTACATACCAAGGCCCTAATATCATCCATTGTGTTTCTCATACTTCTACTGTTCGCATAGTATACATTTAAGTTAGTCGTGTTCTGAGTCCTCCCTTTACCGAGTTTAGGTTTTAACTCCCTGTCTAATTTAGTTTTGTCATCATTCCTAACACTATTTCCCTGTAACCTTTCACCTTGTTTACCCGCTCCCACTGCAGTCTCCTCCACCCCCGTGCTCACATGTTCCCCTAGCAGTTTAAAGACTTCTACATCTTTTGGACTGCCCTTTCGAGAGTCCCAGCCAAGGTTGCTACTCCATCCCTAGACAGGTGCACCCCATCCCTGGCATAAAGGTCCCTTCTACCGTAGAAGTTGTCCCAGTTGTCAATGAATGGGACTGATATTGACTTGCAAAATCTGTCAAGACGGTCGTTGACACCAACTGCCCTTGACAACCATTCATTGCCAACTCTCCTTCTAGGCAGGACACCACATATGATAGGGATCCCTCCCTTCACCCTAATACGTGCTACAGCTGTCTTGAACTTATCAAGGAGCTCCTCGCTCCTACACCGGCCAATATCATTGCCTCCTGCACTGAGGCAGATAATGGGTTTGTTCCCATTACCAGACAAGATATTGTCCATCCTGTCAACTATATCCCCTACCCCAGCCCCTGACAAACACACCCTCATCCTATGTTTATCTCTACCGCAAAAAGCTCTGTCCATGTACTGTACCTGTGAGTCGCCAACAATCAAGATTTTCTTACCTTCCTTGCCAGAGAGAGAGAGAGAGAGAGAGAGAGAGAGAGAGAGAGAGAGAGAGAGAGAGAGAGAGAGAGAGAGAGAGAGAGAGAGAGAGAGAGAGAGAGAGAGAGAGACTATCCATAACTGTGTTGGAGGCACTGAGGTATATTGCTTTGCCATCCACCAACGCATCCTACACAGGATAACTGAAATGCCTGTTGGGAGCAACGAGCGCCTCTTGACGCTCAGAGTCCCACTGAATCACTTATGTCATGCCTTCTTCATCAGGGCATGCGCCCCAACACTGGATGCAGAGGATGACAGTAAGGAGTCCTTTTATGCCGACCTTGACAGAGTGCTAACCTCTATCCCCAGAGAAGATAAGGTTGTGCTTCTAGACGATTTCAATGCCAGAGTTGGTAGAATTGTTGACTTATGGCAAGGAATCATTGGGAGAAATGGACAAGGCAAGTGTAATCCCAACGGCGTACTTCTCCTCAGCAAGTGAGCTGCACACAACCTCACTATCACCAATACCTTGTTTAGGCAGGCTGACAAGTTCAGTGGTTCGTGGAAACCCCTACAATCCAAACACTGGCATCTCATTGGCCACATCATTGTCAGAGAAAGAGATCGACAAGACGTCATCATCACCCGAGCAATGCGTGTCTCAGACCACTGTGACACTGATCATCGGCTCGTCAGAGCCAAGCTCTCACTTTACGTTGCCCCAGAACGGCAAAGGCAATAAGCCTCCAGAAGAGGTTTTATCACTATGCGTCTGGAGGATCCAGCGGTAACACATGCTTTCAGAGAGCAGCCCGAACATGGGCTGATAAACAACCCAAAAACAAATAACCCAAATCCCAGAGCCGAATTGGTTATTCTCGACAGGGTTATGACAAAAACCTGCAGAGACCCTCGGCCAGATCGAAAGAATACACCAGGACTGGATTTATAAGAAATGACCATGAAATCAATGTACTAGTCGATGATAAACATGCTGCTTTAACTGACTGGCAGAACAACCCTCAGTCTCGAACCAAAGCTGATACCTGTCGCAAAAAGAAAGGGGAGGCTCAGTGCAAATTTCGCAAACGAAAGAACGACTGGTTTAAAAAAAAGCATGTGAAACACAAAAACTTGGAGAACAGCACAAGGTGTGCGAAGTTTTCAATTCCACTAAAACATTTCATGGGCCAATCACTTTGGCGCAGCCCCCCTCAACTCTTCCGAAGGTAACTCCCTAATTAAAGATTAAGGCTGTGCTGGAAAGAGCACTACCATTCGCTGCTCAACCGAAACACCTATGTGAATGTCCTGACTGCCCAGCAGGTCCGTTAGCATCCACATCTGACCCATCTCAGCTATCCTCCATCCCTGGATGAGGTAGCTACTGCCATCAAACAGATGAAAATAGCAAAGCCTCAGGGCCTGATCGAATTCCAGCCGAGGTGTATAAAGCAGGAGGACCTCGACTTACTAACCGTCTCCACTCTCTCTCCTGGAGAATATATGGGAAAAGGAGGAAATCCCCCAAGCCCTTTAAGATGCCTCCATCGTCAATATTTAAAGGGACAAGGGAGACTGGCCAGACTGTTGCAACTACAACAGGATCTCGCTGCTGTCCGTAGCTGGCAAGATAATCGCCCGAGTCCTCCTAAACAGACTTCTCCCTGAGGTGGAAAACTTCCTCCCAGAATCTCAATGTGGCACCACTGACATGATCTTTGCTGCCCGCCAGATACAGGGAAAGTGTAGAGAACAGCGTCGTGACCTGTACATGGCCTTCATCGACCTAACCAAGGCCTTCGACTCGGTCATCAAGGAAGCCCTCTGGAAGACCCTCAGTCGTTTTGGCTGCCCACCAAAATTCATCGTCATTGTGAGGCAATTCCACGATGGCGTGAACGGCAGTGTCTATGCTCTTCCCCATCCAAACGAGGTAAAAGAAGGCTGTGTACTGGCGCCAATTCTCTTTTCCATTTTCTTGGCTGCCTTCCTGACTCGTGCTAGTGCCAATTTAGCCGGCGGGGTGGACATCGACTCCAGGCAGGAACAAAGGTATCGACAGCTTCCATTATTGAACTTCAATATGCAGACGACCTCACCCTTGTCGCTCACACTGAACGCGCCCTACTGTACAATTCGGCCTTGAGGTGAATGCACGTACCCTCTCTAATGTTACCCACATTCAGTATCTCGGCTCCCACCGTCCACCACCTCGAACATCGATGAAGAGATTCAACATCGGATCAGATGCGCATCTCAAGCCTTTGGCAGACTCCGTACCCGTGTCTTTAGCTGTAGGGAGCTGAAAATGTATACAAAGTTGCACATTTATCGAGTACTGGTCCTCCCCACTCTCCTATATAGCAGCGAGACGTGAGTCATATACAGAAGGCACCTTAAGGCACTTGAAAACTTTAACCAACGTAATCTATGTTCCATCCTCCGAGTTCGCTGAGAAGACAAGAAAACAAATGCCAGTATTCTCGCTGACACCAATTATGGGAGCATCGAATGTTACCATTATTCATGAACAACTATACGTGGGACTGGCCATGTTATCCGCATGGACAGCAATAGACTGCCAAAGCAGCTAATTTGCAGTCATCTCGCGAATAGTAAACGTAACGCTGGCGGGCAACTGAAAAGTTATAAGGATAGTCTTAAGACAAACCTAAAAAAAGTGCCAAGTGGACCCCCTCACCTGGGAGACAATTACTCCACACTGCAACACTTGGAGAAGAACCACACGAGAAGGTGTCAATACTTTTGAGTTAGCCCGACTGCATAACGAGGCAGACAATCGCCAACGCGAGAAAGATACTGCCGCCGCCCCTCCCGCACTAGATGTAGCCCTCCACACGTGCAACATCTGTGATCGACCCTGCCGTCCCTTTATCAGCCTCTTTAGTCACCCCAGAATTCACCAACGAAGGTGACATCCTCAATAACTCATATCATTGTATCATAGCTGGATGATCATGGTCATACTCGATTCCGAATGACAGCAAAGTATTATGTATGTATGTATGTATGTATGTATGTATATATGTATATATGTATGTATGTACCGCACTGCTATTCCTGAATTATTGTTCTCCGGTCTTAATCAACACTGAGTTCTGTTACACCTTTGACTACTGCTCGAGTCATTGTTTCTACTTTGTATTCAGTCACCTGTTTGATTACACGCACTGGAATATTAACGCTTAATCAGCCGTTACCTTAACCTAATCCCATCCTCACCCTGACACACACCTCTCTCCCCTTCATCCTGATCTACTCTATTCCCTTCCCCCATACCTAGCCTTCTCTCACTTACCCTTCCCCCATACCTAGCCTTCCCTCACCTACCCTTCCCCCATACCTAGCCTTCCCTCACTTACCCTTCCCCCATACCTAGCCTTACCTCACTTACCCTTCCCCCATACCTAGCCTTCCCTCACCTACCCTTCCCCCATACCTAGCCTTCCCTCACCTACCCTTCCCCCATACCTAGCCTTCCCTCACTTACCCTCCCCCCATACCTAGCCTTCCCTCACCTACCCTTCCCCCATTACCTACCCTTCCCTCACCTACCCTTCCCCCATTACCTAGCCTTCCCTCACTTACCCTTCCCCCATACCTAGCCTTCCCTCACTTACCCTCCCCCCATACCTAGCCTTCCCTCACCTACCCTTCCCCCATACCTAGCCTTCCCTCACCTAGCCTTCCCCCATACCTAGCCTTCCCTCACCTACCCTTCCCCCTGACCTACCCTCCACTCCCCCCACCCAGGTACTGACCATGGTGCAGGCTGTCAGGATCAGGGAGCAGGTCATCCATGGCGGTTCTGGCAGCCGTCTCTAACTCACACAGGATCCTTACTGTGCAGGGAAGATCCTCCACCAGGTCCTGAAGGATATCGAGGATCTTGTTTAGTTCTCTCTTGTTGGTTAGGTTAGGTTAGGTTAGATTAGGTTAGGTTAGGTTATAACATCTCACGACTGGTTACGTTAGATTTGGGTTAGACACAATTTCTTACGCTAGATTAGATCAGTTTATGCCCGTAAAGGTTAAGTTAGGTTAGGTTAGGTTAGGTTAGGTTAGATTAGGTTAGGTTAGGTTAGGTTAAGGTATTTACAGTCAGCCCGACGTGTGATCAAACCCTTACCACACACAAAACCCAAAATAACGTGGAACAAATTAGGGTCACACCTATGTTAAAAATTAGGAACCGATCTGTGTGAGTTGGCGCTTCCCTCGAGTGCAATTTCGTTAATATTGATGTTAGTGATTTACGCTTGTCATTAAGGTGACTACTGTAAGGTACTCTCTCTCTCTCTCTCTCTCTCTCTCTCTCTCTCTCTCTCTCTCACTACTCATCGATTCTAATGCCGTCAAAATTAAATGTTTCCATCAACGTTCTAAGTCAACAAACGTTTGACATTATCTTTTGTCATAAAATATCTGTTTAAGAACGTTGATGTCAGGTAACATACCATTTGCCTTATTGCCATTTACACCTGTGAGGGCAATAAACTGAAGTGCAGTGTTGGTGGTATGAAATGTTTGTGTAAGGGTAATGGTTAGAGGCAGAGAGCTGAAGCGAGGATGAAGAAGAATGAAGAAGAATGAAGAATAAAGAAGAATGAAGAAGAATGAAGAATGAAGAAGAATGAAGAAGCGAGGATGAAGAAGAATGAAGAAGAATGACGAAGCAAGGATGAAGCAGAATGAAGAAGAATGAAGAATAAAGAAGAATGAAGAAGAATGAAGAATGAAGAAGAATGAAGAAGCGAGGATGAAGAAGAATGAAGAAGAATGAAGAATAAAGAAGAATGAAGAAGAATGAAGAAGAATGAAGAAGCAAGGATGAAGAAGCGAGGATGAAGAAGAATGAAGAAACGAGGATGAAGAAGAATGAAGAAGAATGAAGAAAAATGAAGAATGAAGAAGCGAGGATGAAGACGAATGAAGAAGCGAGGATGAAGAAGAATGAAGAAGAATGAAGAATAAAGAAGAATGAAGAAGAATGAAGAATGAAGAAGCGAGGATGAAGACGAATGAAGAAGCGAGGTTGAAGAAGAATGAAGAAGAATGAAGAAGCGAGGATGAAGAAGAATGAAGAAGAATGAAGAATGAAGAAGCGAGGATGAAGAAGAATGAAGAAGAATGAAGAAGCGAGGAAGAAGAAGAATGAAGAAGAATGAAGAATGAAGAAGCGAGGATGAAGAAGAATGAAGAAGAATGAAGAAGAATGAAGAATGAAGAAGCGAGGATGAAGAAGAATGAAGAAGAATGAAGAATAAAGAAGAATGAAGAAGAATGAAGAATGAAGAAGCGAGGATAAAGAAGAATGAAGAAGAATGAAGAATGAAGAAGAATGAAGAAGAATGAAGAATGAAGAAGAATGAAGAAGCGAGGATGAAGAAGAATGAAGAATGAAGAAGAATGAAGAAGAATGAAGAATGAAGGAAGACAAAATAACAAATAAGAATGTGGAAGGTCATAATCTACAAAGGATTAATTATTACAAAGACTACGACTGTTTGCTAATTAAGGTTAGATTAAGTCAAGTTAGGTTAGTGTTTGGGGGGAATTTAACTGGGGTGTTTAATATTCACGTGACCCATGAATGGTTTTTAACAGAGTAACTGCCGTGACCAGTATGGCTGAGGGAACTGTGTGTTTGTAGCCGAGAGACACAACTAATGATGGAATAACGTCTAGGATAATTATAAAATAGAGAGGATAAAGAATACATAGAGGAGAACAGATTACATCACCATTCCTATGTGTTTAATGAGAAAATATTACTTTCGGTCCATTTAGATATACGTGTTTTTATGTGTGTTCGTTTCCCCTGGTCCAACAAATAGGGCCCCAAAGTTATCATGGTTATTGTCGATTATATAATTACTTCCATTAACAGATTAAGCAATACGTCTATTGTGAAAAGAAAACGGGAGGTTTGTTTATAAATGCATTTCACGGTGTTTGTGTGCGCGCTTCTGTGTTTACAATTCCACAATAGAACAAGGCACTGTTCAAACACGCTGGTTGGCTCAAACTTCATACACGATATCAAGAATAAAAACTATATCAAGACACTAATTGAATATCAACACATTCATCTTATTGACATAAATAAACGTTTGGTTACAGGAGGGAGAGACTGAGAGGTGAGGTATGATAACGGCAGAGGGGTGAAGGACTCACTGCCTTGTCTTCAGGGGCACTGAAGTGGGTGAAAATGTTGACATGTTGTAAACTATGACACCACAAAACACTGCTGATACCTTACCTCCTGATCCACATAGGTCGCGTCTCTCCTGCTGCGTCGCCCGGAGACTAACTTGTTAAGGTCTATGGGCAGCCTCCCTGTGGCGCCTATGACGAAGATCTTTAGCAACACCAACAGGGCCAACAAGGCACCGTTCTGGTTCAGGGCGATGGAATTGTCAGGCAGTGAAACTAAGGTGTAGGTGACGAGGGAACACACCAGGGGAAGAATCGCCGTCAGCGTCACCACCGGGAGCATCGGGAACGTGGCAGGGAGACGCCACAGCTGTTTCCATTGTGAGATAAGGAGCCGTGTGAGGTGCATTTTGCTGGGAACACAGTTCCTACAAGTTAATTTCCGTATTTTTCTCTGTATGTAAATGGAGACTGGGCCTGTTAAGTGAACAGTCTCCTGTGGGGTTGTTCCTAAACGAATGTTTGAAAAATAAAATTTTGTTTTCAGACTCATTTAATGGCGATATTTTTTAACAAAACTGACGGATAGAGTCAAAATCCCCAACAAATTTAGCATTACTTAAGGGATGAACCTTAAATATCGCCAGTTTTAGGGATGAGGTCAATTTCAACTCTAACAAGAACTTTGCCCCGAAACTTTCAAGACTTTAAACCTCCCGTGAGTCTCTTGAATATAAAGAGCACAACCAGCCACTCCCGCCCCGTGACCGTCACTCACCTCACCAGCTCGTCCCCAGGCGTTTTATATCCGTCTCTCAAGTCATTACTGTTCCCTTATCTCTCCTTCCGTTCCACTTAACTCACCATCAGAAAGTCATTGAGGCCAGCGGGTCTCGTTTTGACCCACCCTTTGTTATGTCCTTAATCTTGGTGACCATCTTGACTAATATCTTGGTGAACATTGAGCTGACTGGTGACTACCATCTTATACTATAACCATCATGGACACATGGATTTCGGTCATTATAGTCAAGAACAATAGGATTTAATCTCCATGTTCAAGTACTTCTAATTAATCTGATACGCTATCGGCGACTTGAGCTTCCTTCCCCTCCTCCTCGTTCCTTGACATCTAGAGACCAGGTTTCAAAACTTTCTGCAGATATATTGTACAGTATAACAAAACCTAACTACGACACACACACACACACAGTAGGGTCAGTAGGTCAGCGTCAGCGTGAGAGACGAGACTTTAAGTGATGATAGTCTAGCGTGAGAGATCTTGGTCACCTGGGCAACGACCTAAAGTACTATACCTTCTTGTCCAGGTAGATAATTACGTGTTCACCCACTTACCTGTCTGTACAATGCCTCAATGGGTCATGGTAGTGTGTTGTGTGGTAAATTGGAATAGTTTCACATAGGGTCATGGTTGTGGTGGTGGTTGTGGTGGTGGGTATGATGATGGTTGTGGTGGTGGGTATGGTAATGGTTGTGGTGGTGTGTATGGTGATGGTTATGGTGGTGATTATGGTGGTGGTTATGGTAATGTATGGTGATCATTTATGGTATATGGTAGTGTATGGTATTCCCTGATAGTCTATGGTAGGTAGAAGGTGTTTCAAGAATTAATATGTGCGATAACCTAACCTAACCCTAACACTAACCTAACCTAACCTAACCTAACCTAATCTAACCTAACCTAACCTAAATTTTCTTTTATTTACAATAGAAGTATATTGTTTTAGTGACGTAAATATTTAATATTAATTAAAAAAACATAATATTCACTTACAGAAGATCAGATATAACTGCAACAAAGTCCTTCTAATGTCTAGTTACTGCGTTGCATGGTAAGATGTGTGTGCACTGGGCATTATTAAAATAAGATATTAAAATAAAAATAATAATAATAATAATAATAATAATAATAATAATAATAATAATAATTGACGGTTTATTGAAAAAGTTCTGCAACCCAAAGGCTGAAAATATACATTGGACATAAATGACTTATTACATACATTGGTGGTTTAACAAAAGCCTTCATTAGAGAAAGGTGAAGGATTTTTTTCTTTAGTTTGTTGTTAATGTGTGTGTGTGTGTGTGTGTGTGTGGATATAAGAGAGGCAGGGATTTTCTTTCCTATTTCGCTGAAAGTTAATCACAAGGTCAGTGTTACCACCTTATACCCTACACCTGTGTTACGTCGCCAAATGAAGTTTCACATAAGAAAGACGAACATAAGGAATAAAACATTATGTAAACGTCATTAACTTTCCCAAAGAAAGATTTTGAATAAATGTTAATCACCATCAACATTTTTCCTGTGTATTCGTGGGAGTCGGAGGTGGCTGTAAGATAACTTCTGGGCTCTGGTCGTGGGAGTCGGAGGTGGCTGTAAGATAACTTCTGGGCTCTGGTCGTGGGAGTTGGAGGTGGCTGTAAGATAACTTCTGGGCTCTGGTCGTGGGAGTTGGAGGTGGCTGTAAGATAACTTCTGGGCTCTGGTCGTGGGAGTTGGAGGTGGCTGTAAGATAACTTCTGGGCTCTGGTCGTGGGAGTTGGAGGTGACTGTATGATAACTTCTGGGCTCTGGTCGTGGGAGTTGGAGGTGACTGTAAGATAACTTCTGGGCTCTGGTCGTGGGAGTCGGAGGTGGCTGTTAGATAACTTCTGGGCTCTGGTCGTGGGAGTTGGAGGTGGCTGTTAGATAACTTCTGGGCTCTGGTCGTGGGAGCTGGAGGTGACTGTAAGATAACCTCTAACCTTATTTGACTTGGTGCAAAAATATTACTCATATTATCTTAAGACAAACCTGAAGAAATGACAAATCGATCCCCTCATCAGGGAGAGGATCACTCCACACCGTAATGCTTCGAGGAGTACCACGCGCAAAGGTGTCAATAATTTCGAGTTAGCCTGACTGCATACCGAGACAGACAAGAGCCAGAGCCGGAAAGACGCTGCCGCCGCCCGTCAGGCACTAGAGGTAGCCCTCCACACGTGGAAAATGTGTGGAGGGCCGTGTCAGACTCGTATCGGCCTCTCGAGTCACCTCAGAGCTCACCAACTAATTCATATCATTATAACACATTTGGAAGATCGTCATACTCGATTCCAAGTGACAGCAAAGGAGTAGAAGTAAGTTCCTTTCTCTCTTTCTATGAAAGCTTTAGAGAGAGAAAGAGAGATCACGTATACCAGAACCTCAATCCCTCGTGGAACAAGCTTAGCAGCTTTGTAGTACGTGCTGCCATCTACAAGCCAACCGGCCTATTGCAGACTCCCTACGTTCTTATGTTCTTCGGAAGCGCTCAATTAGTTCACTGTTTTGATAATAATGATCTTATAATGTTACCCTCTACTGAAGAACAGTATTGGTTGTTTAACTTCATATATCAATATATTGATACATGAAGAGGCAGCTGAGGCGACAGGACTCTTTGGGGGGGGGGGGGGGGTACTGTACCTCTTTACAACTGAGTTGACTGGGGATGCCTTGGAATCGAACAAGCCACCCTTAGTAGTGCCAATACAAGGACACATCGTGTTACATATATCTATGTATTTACATAATATTAAGATGTATGCTGTATATTCATTTTGTATCAGTAACTGTATGGAAATGTCATCTTGAACTGTCAGCTGGAGGTAGCAAAGGTTTGTCTACATAAATCTGGTCTGTTAACCAAAGCTGTTATTTCAGAACGTGAGCTGATTAATAGAATAAATATGAAATATGAAAAATGAGACCCTTACAACTGTACTGTAGAGTGTCATGTCCATTACCGAACACTCCTCTTCCAGCAGTGCTTGATCCCCTAGGATCAAGCACTGCTGGAAGAGGAGTGTTCGGTAATGGACATGACACTCTACAGTACAGTTGTAAGGGTCTCATTTTTCATATTTCATATTTATTCTATTTATTCTTCTTTTCTATACTTTATTCCTTCTGTCATATATATTGTATTTTCTGAATTTTATATCCTTTCTCTCAATTATATCCTGCTTGAATTATATTCTATACCATGGATTGGTCTAGAAAAATCATGTCATTCTTACTACCACACTTGTTATACTTACCAAGGTAGCCTGCCACCACCCAGACTTTTATTAGAATATAACATAACTCATTGGACTGTTAGGTGGCGTGCTACCTTGGTTCTAGGCACGTGAGGTACAATAGTTATTTTCTGAGAGTAAACAAGATGTTAATTAAGTACACTCAGACAAGACTGGTCCACTTATGCCTTACTTTACACATAGCATTTCATTTCTTGGTTACAACATTACACACTCATTATATTACTTCATTATCAATACAGAGGATTATATAACTTACTTGACAATATCCCAAAATTAAGATATTATTTAGCACATCATGTTATTTCGGAATGAACAACATGGCACTTAACTAGAGCTCAGTTGGTACTACACATGATTGGTGGACTCACAACCCCTATAACAACAGGACAAGTACCATCAACATTCATGGGTTCAATACTCAACATTGGATAACTAGATTTCTGCTAATTATCCCCAATCATGGACACCAATACTGCTCAATACATATAACCAGGATCAATGAACCAGAGTCCACTGGTCGCTGGGGTTGTTTACTACACAAACAGCCGAAGCTCGTTTGCTAGTTGCGCCTCGAGTAGACTCAGTGCAGTGTCTTCCCACGGTGTTCCCTGGGTGCTCCTGTCCTCATATTCTAATCTTGCCATATTAAAGACATCCTTCAAGGACCATCTTGCCCATAGGCGGCTACCGAACCTCGGTAGTGGTGACAACACAGACAGTGCCTGGAGATGCGTTGAGGAATAGTCACGAGCGTGTGAATATCTAACTCAACTACACATAACTATACCCGTCTGGCAACAATAGATGCTACTTACTTTACAATAATTATACTTGGCACATGATTATTTCACTATGTTAAAACATGAACACTGATATTCACAAAATCGACTGAGTTAAACTGACTTAACAGGACGGCGAGAAACAATTGCTCACATACCTGGAAATGAGTTGAGGAAGAGTCACGAGCGTGTGAGTCTTCCTCGTGCATTCGTTTATATTCGAGCTTCGGGCAGTTCCGGCCTATGCATGCATACCAGAAAGACTACTCTCACCAACGACAGAAATTCTATTCAACTCAGTCGCTGTACATTCAACTATGAAAATCAGTGTCATGGGTCAGGTGAATTTCTTATGTCTATTTTTATAATCTAATCAGAGATTGAGTTTGTCAGGAAAAGTGAAATGGACGTTAAATACACACACTAACAATTCTATTTTCCCGGAAACCGCAAATCACAACCAAGGAACCCTTCCTGGGAAGCCGCTAGGTCTTGGAGATTTTGAGTTTGACAGAATCTTTCCAGGAGATTAATGACTTCTTAAATAGACAACTGACACTAACTAAACTACAAACATCAAAATAATCTAACTTCAGTAGCACTTGGAATCTCATGGTTATCCCCAAGGACGATATAAGGATATGCCACTCATACTGAGACTTGACACTTACTTACTTGACAAGCTTTACTAACAATAAAGACAGTTGATGCATCCAACATCACTCACAAGGGATCTTGAATGTTCCATGTGTGATCAGATATATCTACAGTTGCAATTTCAAATTTTGTGTCGTTATACGAAGGAATAACGAAGTCTCGGGTGCACTCTAAGATTGACAGAAAACGAAGAACTCAGACATCCTGAAGTGATGAGAAAACGAACGCCTCAGATGGAGGACTCAATAAAGAGGGCATAGCTACATGTATTGTGGGCAATTGAGTGTAATATGAATCGTCTGATTTTACGTTAACTAACAGGCACGACCGTGATCATTACACAGTAAATCTAATAAATTGTACACCGGTTTAAGCAACTTATTCTCTGCATAGCAGGCACTTTATGTTTTGCTGGGACTGCTAAGGGTCAGGGGCTCTCAACTGGCTCAGCCTTGTTTATATTGTTATTATTATCGATTCTGTATCAGTGGTTTTTTTTTGGCTGAATAAACTGTTTCAATTAAACAATCAAATCCTATGATTGAGCCTGAGGCCTACTGGTGCGACGGGGTGCGGATGTACAGAACAAATCCAAAACTCAGCTTCAAAGCTTGAGCTCGGCCGGGGATTCGCTGAGTGTGAACACACCCCAATGTTTGGATTTCAAAAGTCAGGATTCACAGGAATCCCATCAAGGAAAACTCCCTTGGATCCCAGCTGGCATAAGCCCGGTGGTAATTCATCTTGTATGTATCAGTCCGAAGTATATTGTTCTCACTGAAAAGGTGAATACCAAAGTGTCCTGCGTTGTAAAGACTGTTAACAGGTATATTATTAGTAAGTGACGAGAGGTAAGGTTGTGTCATGGAGTCCTGTTAGGTGTGTGCCCAGAGTAAATTGGACATACATATAAGTTTTGTGATCGATTTTTGTTGAGTGTTATAAAGTATTAGTATAAGTGGTAGTGAAATGAAGTGGTGAAGATTCATTATTTTCGTGTGTCACTCGTAGAATGTTACAGTAAGTTATACAGTAGTATTTTGTAATGAACATTGCTTCTGTTAAATTTAAAGATTTGTTTTTGCTAAGCTGGAAGTAGGACCAAGTGTTAACGTAAATTTGGCCAGGTCTTGAGTGATCCCCAAGGAATGGTTCATGTGTTTGTGTTCTATTAATGTGTTCCTTAACTCGACTTCATTACAATAAATAGTCTTATTGTGTGTTGTGATATCATTACCACTGCAGTATCCACCTTACATTCTCCCTCATAATTTGTGCCACTGAATACATTAGAACCCAAGAGCCTAGCCCTTACCACGTTACTACCAACCAAGTGTCATATTTAAGAGGTTAATGTTATCTTACGAAATATATTCTGATAGAAAAACCTGGGTGGTGGCAGCTACTGTGAGTACTGAAGAGTGTAAGGTAACAAGGGGGTTTCCCAGGGCCGGATTCAGGAGTGGGCAAAGTGGGCAGCTGCCCAGGGGCCTCCACAATCTGGGGGCCTCCACATGTGCTGTAGTAGCTATATCAGGGCTGGTCGACTTGAAACCACATGAATGACTCCAGTCATGTCTCACTTTTGTGTGTGTGTGTGTGTGTGTGTGTGTGTGTGTGTGTGTGTGTGTGTGTTCTAATTTCCTCAATATAACTGCATATGGCTTCAAAATTCTCCAAAGAAGTGTTCAAATTTCAAAATTTTCCCGGGGGTCTTACAGCGCCCCCCGGAACTCCCAGATGTTTAGGCTCGCTTCACTCGCCACCCCACCCTCTTGGGTAGTTATAATGAGGGGGGCCTCCACAAAGAGGGTGCCCATGGGCCTCCACAGGCCGGCACTGATAATTAGATAGAAAAGTAAAAAAAAAAAAAAAAAACTACTTTGAGAAATTTTGTAGGAAATAAAATTAAAACAATTTATAAAACAATAAAGATATATAATAATATAAAATATATTAAAATTATAAAGACCACATTAACCCCCCCCCCCCCCCCCCTCCCACACTGTTTTAGACAAAGAACGCAGGGAAGAAGTGAGATTCTGGCCTGCACTCTTGAGTGCATATCAAATACAGGTTACAGTTACGCAGTTATTGGCCGAAACTGCAAAAATAACCACAAACATTCTCGGGTTAGTTAGAAACAACACACTAAATTTTGACTGTTTATAACGTAAGATTCATAACTAACCTAGTTGAGCTATTTGCTTCATTCAACAATGCACAAAATAGACTTATTTAAAGAAATACAAGTGACTTAATGTAGACAGAGATTTGACGTACTGTACTGTACCTTATTTTTCTAATAATAAAATAAAACATTGGTTGAATCCAAATGGGAGTTCCTTTTATTTGTAACTGATGATTTAAGACGTTCAAGATATTAACACTTTCTTTAATAAATAGTAATTAATCGTAATTTGTGTATCGCCTTTCATTCCTTCTAATATAATCTAATTATCAAAGTATATACATGTACTGTACGTAAAATTCCCACTTGTTGACCTCTCTGCCAGCTACCAAAGTTAATTCAGATGTTTTACTGCTGAAACTATATGTTAAATGTTGCGTGAGGCTCTCATCTGGGTGGTGGCAGCTAGAATTGTGAACAGGGCATTTAAACAGCATTTGAAATCAAAATTGGTGGAAGAAATGAAATCAAAGCCATATTCTTTACTAATTGTGTTGATCAAACGACACAGGACTGCTGAAAATTATCCCACTAAGGCTACACATTTTCACGCATGATGGAGTGTGTACTCAGCTGCTTGACATGCGCGTGACCAAAGGATCTACAGGTGAAACTAAAATAAAATAAAATAAAGCCTAAATAATACAGATATAATCTTTGAAAGTCTTTAATACTAAAAGTGTACAATGAAAATACAGTACTATATATGTACTGAAAATACAGTACCCTGTATTGTGCATGTACTGAGGTCTTTCCATACCTTGCCAAACACATGCATATTCTCTTTTTTTTTCAAATAAAGGTGAAAGCAAGTAACGCAACTTTAATAATGAAAGCAAATATATTTTCTGTAATATATTTCTGATATATTGTTTGCATGTCAAAAAATCAATATACAGGAATTTATGATAACTCAGTTCTCAGCCTAAATATTTAAGTGTCCAGCAGGGGCGGTTCATGTGTGTTGTCCCAGACCTAACAGTCTTTCTGCCACACTGATACTCTGCTCTGTACTACAGTCATGATTGGTGTTCCTTTGTTAACCCTGGCCTCAGTTGGCATTTCAAGTCCCTCAGTATCCATTTCTTCCTCCACGTGCCACTCATACTCTTCCTTTTCCAGGTACTTGACAACACACATGAAGTCCCTTTGTCTCTTAGCAGCTAGACCTTAAGGTCGTAGCCTTTTTGTTGGGGCACTTACAACAGAATGGCTACTGCGAATCGAGCAGTGTTTCTTAATATGTG
Source organism: Homarus gammarus (assembly GCA_958450375.1). Classification (NCBI taxonomy): domain Eukaryota; kingdom Metazoa; phylum Arthropoda; class Malacostraca; order Decapoda; family Nephropidae; genus Homarus; species Homarus gammarus. Next base: position 1,005,670 of record CAUDMG010002816.1, on the reverse strand, counting down.
AAGTCATGGACTTGACTGAGGCAAAGTATTTGCCATATGTTCCACAGATGTGCTTCCGTAGCTCATTCTTCAGACTAGGACATGCCAAATCATATGGTAGGCCTTTGGAAAGTTTTTAACTGCCCAAGCACAGATTTGTCCAGTGCTAGATTGACAAAGAGCAGTGGATATTTGGCACTCAAATCATCAAGACAACAAAATAAGCCATCTGCTGTCTGTACAGGGGGAAGTGGTGACGGCTAGAATTTGTTGGTAACAACTAAAAAGTAAGAACTTGGTGCATTACAGCAAGCTGCATCTTGGTATTTGCTGACCTGTAGAAAATACGGACTCCCTTGTACATGTTTTGCATACCAGGAAGGACTCTTCAAGGATTTCATATTCATTTCCTTCTTGTGGAATCAACATATTCAGCAACCGTTGGGTAGCCAACATGAGCTGACCAAATGTCTGTAAGAATTTTCCTGCATGAGCAAAGTTTTGCTCTTCCAATTCTTCATCCACAGTTTATCCATTAGAATTTAGATGGCTTACAAAATGATCCTGAGGTAAGATGACTCTAGCTAGATCATGGCTAAGTTGGGCCATACATTGTTCAACTCTCTTAAGTGCACTACGTTGGTGAAAGTTTTCAAGTGCCTTGAGGTGCCTCCGTATGTGACCTATGTCTTGCTGCCATATAACAGGGTAGGGAGTACATGTAACTTTGTAGATAATTTCAGCTCCCTGCAGCTGAAGCCACGAGTATGGCGTCTGCCAAAGGTTTGAGATGCACATCTAATCCGGTGCTGAATCTCTTCATCGATGTCCATGGTGGTGGACAGGTGGGAGCCGTGATACTGAAAGTGAGTAACATTAGAGAGGGTAGTACCGTTAAGCTGGATGGATGGTGGAAGTGTGGCTGAACCAAGGGCAGGCTGAATGAGAATCTGAGTCTTAAGTACATTCACCTCAAGGCCGAAGTGTGCATACGCATCTGCGTAGGTGTTTTGGATCTTCTGCAGGTCACGTTCAGTGTGAGCGACAAGGGTGAGGTCGTCTGCATACTGAAATTCAGTATGCTGCTGCTGATACCTTTGTTCATGCCCGGAGTCGCCTTATGTTGAAAAGAACCTTCATCCGATATAATCGATGTCTACTCCGCCGGTTCAATTAGCACTGGCACCAGTAAGGAAGGCAGCACACACACTACACCTCATGGCCAAATTCTGTTGGTCAAGTTTACAGCTGTTCAGTAACTGTGGCAGGTATCTAACACACACCTGCATCATGCACACACCTGCATCATGCACACACCTTACCAATCAGCAGTACTGACACAGCCTGCAGGTGTCTTGTGGGTATGTTGACCATGTGACCTCGACCTTAAAACCATAGAGTCAACATAGATTATACTGGCAGTAAGTTATTAACAAGCAACCCATATATAACCGAGATGTTGTTCATAATGGCAATATATTTACAGTACTGTATACGTCATAAATACCAGATGTACTGTTTATCACATGGGGCGTGAGGGGTTGGTAAGGGAGCTCCCGGCCAACACTGTCTACTGGTTTATCACATCGGAGCAGTCATGTTTCATCGGCAAAGACAAACACCAGCTGTGCTGTGTCATGTCACCACACGAGACCCATTCCTGGTGTGCTGTGTCATGTGTCGCCGCTGCACAGTTAATCTACGATGTGAATACGACAAGATCCTGTACGACACAAATGCTTAAAGCTGCTTTATTGTATCCGGGCCCTCCGTCACTCATGTCCCAAGGAGTGTGTGTTGGCCTGGCCCTCCGTCACTCACGTCCCCATGGGTGTGTGTTAACCGGACCTCAATCACTCAACTCCCCAGAGGTGGGTGTTGGTCGGGCCCTCCGTCACTCACATCCCCATTTTTGTGTGGTTGCCTGGCACTCCGTCACTTACGTCCCCAGGGGTGTGTGTTAACCGGGCCCTCCATCACTTACTTCCCCAGAGGTGTATGTTAACCGGACCTCAGTCACTCACTTCCCCAGAGGTGTGTGTTGGTTGGACCTCAGTCACTCACCTACCCAACGGGTGGGTGTGTCGGCCGGGCCCTTCGTCACTCACGTCCCCAGGGGAGTGTGTGTCGGCCGGGCCCTTCGTCACTCACGTCCCCACGGGTGTGTGTTGGCCAGGACCTCTATTACTCACGTCCCCAGAAGAGTGTAGTGGCCAGCCCTCTGTCACTCACGTCCCCAGAGGTGTATGTTAACCGGGACCTCCGTTACTAACGTCCCCAGGGGTGTGTGATGGCCGGGACCTCCGTCACTCACGTCCCCAGAGGTGTGTGATGGCCGGGACCTCCATCACTTACGTCCCCAGGGGTGTGTGATGGCCGGTACCTCCATTACTCACGTCCCCAGGGGTGTGTGATGGCCGGGACCTCCATCACTCACGTCCCCAGAGGTGTGTGTTGGCCGGGACCTCCATCACTCACGTCCCCAGGGGTGTGTGATGGCCGAGACCTCCATCACTCACGTCCCCAGGGGTGTGTGTTGGCCGGGACCTCCATCACTCACGTCCACAGGGGTGTGTGATGGCCGGGACCTCCATCACTCACGTCCCCAGAGGTGTGTGTTGGCCGGGACCTCCATCACTCACGTCCCCCGGGGTGTGTGTTGGCCGGGACCTCCGTCACTCACGTCCCCCGGGGTGTGTGTTGGCCGGGACCTCCATCACTCACGTCCCCCGGGGTGTGTGTTGGCCGGGACCTCCATCACTCACGTCCCCAGGGGTGTGTGATGGCCGGGACCTCCATCACTCACGTCCCCCGGGGTGTGTGTTGGCCGGGACCTCCGTCACTCACGTCCCCAGAGGTGTGTGTTGGCCGGGACCTCCGTCACTCACGTCCCCAGGGGTGTGTGTTGGCCGGGACCTCCATCACTCACGTCTCCAGAGGTGTGTGTTGGCCGGGACCTCCATCACTCACGTCTCCAGGGGTGTGTGATGGCCGGGACCTCCATCACTCACGTCTCCAGAGGTGTATGTTGGCCGGGCCCTAGGTCACTCACGTCCCCAGGGGTGTGTGATGGCCGGGACCTCCACCACTCACGTCTCCAGAGGTGTGTGATGGCCGGGACCTCCATCACTCACGTCCCCAGGGGTGTGTGATGGCCGGGACCTCCGTCACTCACGTCCCCAGGGGTGTGTGTTGGCCGGGACCTCCATCACTCACGTCCCCAGGGGTGTGTGATGGCCGGGACCTCCGTCACTCACGTCCCCAGGGGTGTGTGTTGGCCGGGACCTCCATCACTCACGTCTCCAGAGGTGTGTGTTGGCCGGGACCTCCATCACTCACGTCTCCAGGGGTGTGTGATGGCCGGGACCTCCATCACTCACGTCTCCAGAGGTGTATGTTGGCCGGGCCCTAGGTCACTCACGTCCCCAGGGGTGTGTGATGGCCGGGACCTCCACCACTCACGTCTCCAGAGGTGTGTGATGGCCGGGACCTCCATCACTCACGTCCCCAGGGGTGTGTGATGGCCGGGACCTCCGTCACTCACGTCCCCAGGGGTGTGTGTTGGCCGGGACCTCCATCACTCACGTCCCCAGGGGTGTGTGATGGCCGGGACCTCCGTCACTCACGTCCCCAGGGGTGTGTGATGGCCGGGACCTCCGTCACTCACGTCCCCAGAGGTGTGTGTTGGCCGGGACCTTCATCACTCACGTCCCCAGGGGTGTGTGATGGCCGGGACCTCCGTCACTCACGTCCCCAGAGGTGTGTGATGGCCGGGACCTCCGTCACTCACGTCCCCAGAGGTGTGTGATGGCCGGGACCTCCGTCACTCACGTCCCCAGAGGTTTGTGTTGGCCGGGACCTCCATCACTCACGTCCCCAGGGATGTGTGATGGCCGGGACCTCCGTCACTCACGTCCCCAGGGGTGTGTGTTGGCCGGGACCTCCATCACTTACGTCCCCAGAGATGGCGTCCCAAAGGGCCCTTTCTGTTGCCGGTGGTTCCCTCAAAAACCCACTGAAGGTCGATGGTGCCCCCAGGGGCTCTGTCAGGGACTGTGGTGCGCCCTGGAACCCTGCCAGGGAAAGTGGCGCGACCAGAGGCCCTCCCAGGAGTGGCTGCAGTCCCCAAGGGCCCGTGGCGCACCCGGGGGCCCTCTAAGGGGCGGTGTTGTCCCAAGGGTCCCTCACAGGGGTCGTGGTACCCCCGGGTGCCCTACCTGGGATGGTGGCGTCCCAAGGGGACCTACCTGTTGGCGATGGCGCCCCCAAGGGCCCTGACTGAGGCAGTGGCGTTCCCGGGGGCATTCCTTGAGACAGCAGGGGCATTTACCAGGGACAGCAGCACCACGAGCGGTCCTCTTAGGGGCTGTGGCTCCCCCATGGTCGGTGATGCCCCTACAGACCCTCCAAGGGCCATGCTAGAGACAGTGGCTAATACATCGGCCCTTCCAGGGACAGTGGAACCCCCAGGGGAAATCTCAGGGACGGTAGTACCCCCAGGGGCCCTCTCAGGGGTGGTTGCCCCACAGGGGCCCTCTCAGAGACAGTGGCGCCTCCAGGGGTCTTTTCCGGGCAGTGGTGCGTCCGGTGGCCCTGCAGGCGGCGGTTGCGTCCCCAGGGACCCTGCCAGACCGGTGAAGCCTCCAGCGGCATTTCAAGACGCGGTGGCGCTCCCAGGGACCCTGCCAGGGACAGTGGTGCTTTCAAAGACCCTGCCAGGGATGGTGGCGCACTCAGAAGCCCTTCCAGGGACAGGGGCTCCCCCAAGGGCCCTTTCAGGGACAGCCGTTTCCCCAGGGGCTCCTCCAGGGACCGCGGCACCCCATGAGCCCTTTTAGGAACAGCGACGCTCCCAGAAGCTCTCTCAGGAGCGGTGGAGCTCTCATGGGCGCTCCCCATAAATATTATTATTATTATTATTACATTTTCGCCCCCAGGCACCGATGTGGGTCAGTGACCTGTGCCCGGGTGAACTAGTCCCCGCAAAAAAAAAAAAAAAAAAAAAAAACCAAGCCAGAGCAGATACTTTACAGTCACCTAACGAATAGTAAAGGTAAGGCTGGGGGGCAACGAAAGGGGTATAAGTAAAGTAATAAGTGTGTGTGTGTGTGTGTGTGTGTGTAACACTCAAACACACACACAGGTGTGGTGGAGGAGCAGGTGTTAGGGGCCACAGCTGGGAGCCAGGTATGTGGGTGGGTTAGCCATATGTCATGTCTGTCTCACTTTTCATTACAACAGATGTCTGATGTCCCGCCCATATTATTTGCGGTACCTTATTGATATATATATATATATATATATATATATATATATATATATATATATATATATATATATATATATATATATATATATATATATATATATATATATATGTGTGTGTGTGTGTGTGTGTGTGTGTGTGCACTGTAGTGCATTAAGGTAGACCACATTTTTGGTTTTGCCATTAGCAGCAAGTATGTACAGATTTTTGCCAGTTCCCACTCTGGAGCATCCAACATAGAACTGTCCATGAGAGAAGCAAGGAAACACCAGGTTTAGGCCAACCATCTTTAGGGACTGTCCCTGGCTTTTGTAGATGGTCATGGCAAAGCTCACTTTAACCGGGAATTGAAGTCGCTTGAACTCAAATGGCAGGTCAGTGGTGATGAGGTATCCTTGGTATAAAAACGTCATCTCCTTTAGCTTTTCCTGTCAGTATTGTAGCTTCCAGTACATGTGGCATCATGTTCTTCACCACCAGTCTTGTGCCATTGCAAAGGATTGGTGGTTCAAGATTTCTTAAGAGCATTACAAGGAGTTCCAATCTTGAGAGGGAGGTGGTGAGGAGGCATTCCAGCGGGCTCCACAGAATTAAGGAATTCTGCAGGGTACTGGACTGCTTGGTCCTGGTCGATTACTGTATCAACAGATTTGAATGAGGTCTCACTGCCTGGAAGCTGTCTGAGTAGAGTCATGTTGATTTCAGCCACTGTTTCATTCTTTGGTGCCAGAATTGCACGTTCACGCAGCCACTTGTGATCCTCGTAGTGGTGGATAATGTTTGGGTAGACCATGTTAGCGAGCTCAGTTGAGGACTTTACAACATTTCCACATCCTTGAGGAATGATTATTTTTCCTTCTGAATCAACAGGGAAAGTTCCATTCCCAATCTGTAGTAGAAGGTTCGCAAACCGTCCAGCATCCTGATCTCCTTGTAGAGGTACTCTCATGTTTGTGGATAGGGTGAGTGTCTGAACACTTCTCCAAAGGTATGATGCCTTGAGGCACGCATTAGCTGGAGTGCTTCGAGGAATGACAGGTAGGGTCTGGCGAAAGTCTCCAACAATGACCATTGTAATGCCACCCATGTGCTGGTCATTTTCTCGTATGTCTTGCAAGGTCCTGTTCAATGCTTCAAACGCTAACTTGTGAGACATAGTGCATTCATCCCAGACTATGAGGCTGCATTTTTCTAAGAGTTTTGCCTTTGCTGATCCTTTTTTGATGTTGCACACTGGATTCTCATTGTGAGCGAGGTTGAGAGGCAGTTTAAAAGTTGAGTGTGCAGTACGTCCTCCTTCTAGTAGTGTTGCAGCAATGCTTGAGGATGCCACAGCAAGAACAATTTTCCCCTGTAGTTTGCAACTACTGGTTCTTCTCGGTTTGGGGAAGGCAATCCAAAATCATTCAGGTTTTTTCCGCAAGGCTCCATCACTTTGTCTTCCAGCAAGATCAGAGCCCTGTTGAACATGTCATCCATGAACTCAATCTCTTGACCAGGATGTTCTCTTCTTGCTTGATGAAGCAGATCCTCTGAAAGACTTTCTTGGTGGTTTTTCCAGAGCTGGCTTGGGTTGGAAAGTCCACATGTAGCAATCATGATGGCAAACAGGTTCCTCATTCTCACTGGCGATTGAGTAGCTGCTGCCTCTTCTAATGTGTCATTCCAGTGACCATCATCTTCCAGTAGGCCAAGGAGATTGCACGCTTCCTGATAGGTTCTGCAGAATTGTCCATTCACTGTCTTGAGTGCTGCATATGATGTTAGGCCACGGATGTGGTGCAAAAGTAGTCTCAAACAATAGCATTCAAAGTTGTTGGGGTGAACCGTGTAGACACGTCCCAAAGCATTGTCTGACTTTATCCCTGGATATCCTTCAACATCGGATCCTTGAGCTCTTCTCTGGAACTTTTTCATTGAAGCTTGCCATATGTAGAACTTGGGTACGTCAACATACAGGCGTATTTGAGCAAACTCATCTTCCTGTGAAAGCTTGAAGAATGCAGTGAGAGTCGTATCAGCAGGATTTGCCATTTGATTTTGGAGGGACTCTTCTGTGAAGTATACTCTTTGTCCATTTTCCAGAGGAACAGCCAGATGACCTACTGTTGGACATCGTTCGTGTATGGGAAATTAAACATTCTCCATAGGGCTTCATTGCTGCATATATAACGGCCTTGCTGAAACTGTGTCACCTCATCATGATTTCCATCCTTTTCCAATGCAAAGATCGCTTGGTCAGAGCCTTTGTTGACGTATTTGCAGACATACTTGATGGACTTGACTGAATTGCAAAACTCCACATTGATGTGCGCATTGAATGCTTTACTCAAAAGAGGATTGTAGGGGACCACCCATTTGTTGTCTACTGTTATTTCACTGTCTGTTCCAGGTCGCAACACTGCTGTAAAACCTCCATCGCCTGGCACTCTTCTCCTGTACTGAGGATAGCCATCTTCTCCACTCTGAGTTGGGTGTGTCGGATCGGGTTGGTTGGAGTTTTTTTGAGATCCCCACATGACACTTGCTATCCAAAACTTCTTCTTCTATCAATAGTTCATTAACGGTGTACATAAGTTCCACTGCAACGGTACAGCAAAGTATATATTTTTAGCATTAAACTGCTATTATTTTATTGTCTAATCGTCACTACAAATAACATCATCCATCATCACTACATATAACACCATCCATCATCATCACTACACATAAAACCATCCATCATCATCACTACATATAACACCATCCATCATCACTACATATAACATCATCCATCATCACTACATATAACACCATCCATCATCATCACTACATATAACATCATCCATCATCACTACATATAACACCATCCATCATCATCACTACATATAACATCATCACTACATATAACATCATCCATCATCACTACATATAACACCATCCATCATCATCACTACATATAACACCATCCATCATCACTACAGATCGGGTAAAGTAGTTTCCGAGATTCTCGTGCGGACACACAAACATACTTCTTTGTTTTATATATATATATATTTATATATATATATATATATATATATATATATATATATATATATATATATATATATATATATATATATATATATATATATATTTCATGTAGATCCACAATGAAAACATGGATAAAATAAATCTTGATAAAGTCACACGGGAAAAGGGAAACAACGGAGCACCTTAGCTTTCGTCTTCATTCAAGACATCTTCAGAGGCAACTGGATTATATGGACAGTGAGAGGCTTAAATATACAGGGTGACCTAAAAAACATGAGGTCAGGTCATAATGATGTCATCCACTAATTCCCACACCAACACACACGTAGAGGAGCTTAAGAGAAGGGGGGGGGGGGTGACGTGACTAGTCAGGTCAGGTCAAAAATAAGGGACCCACAAAACAACTATCATACATCTAGATCAAAGGTTTTTAAAGCATTTTTAACCTTGGGCCACTGACAAATAAATTTATGTAACATATTATCAGTTTTGAACTGACCATCACTAAGGTTTATTGATTTTAATTCCTTAATCAAACTAGCTTCAACAAGAAGTCTTTCTGTGACACAAGATGATTTGAAAACTTCTAAGCTTTTTTCCCAACCAATGGGGTGATTATTATTCCTAACATGAACGAACAAGGCACTGCTTTCAGATGCTGTTCTGATATTATACTTATGTTGTTTGATTCTGAGCCGCAGTGTTTTTCCTGTCTGTCCTACATAATTACAATTACATTTGCTACATGGAATACAATAAACACTTCCATTTACATTCAAACTCAAGAAACACAATGAACCTTGCGAATTAATAAGTTTTGATGTAAATTCACTGTTCACTAGAGCACCTGTGAAAGACCTACCTTCATTTCTTAAAGATAAATTACAACTGCTAGATTTAACTATTGAACTTATGCGCTCTCGGCACTAATACTTTCCTTGGCACTAGCTCTCCCGCTTGGCACAAACACTCTCCCCTGGCACTAACACTCCCCCTTGGCACTAACACTCTCCCCTGGCACTAACACTCTCCCTGGCACTAACACTCCCCCTTGGCACTAACACTCTCCCCTGGCACTAACACTCTCCCTGGCACTAACACTCCTCCCTGGCACTAACACTCCCCCTTGGCACTAACACTCTCCTTTGGCACTAATACTCACCCTTGGCACTAACACTCTCCCTTGGCACTAACACTCTCCCTTGGCACTAACACTCCCCCTTGGTACTAACACTCCCCCTTGGCACTAACACTCTCCCCTGGCACTAACACTCTCCCTTGGCACTAACACTCTCCCCTGGTACTAACACTCTCCCTTGGCACTAACACTCTCCCTTGGTACTAACACTCTCCCCTGGCACTAACACTCTCCCTTGGCACTAACACTCTCCCCTGGCACTAACACTCTCCCTTGGCACTAACACTCTCCCTTGGCACTAACACTCTCCCTTGGTACTAACACTCTCCCTTGGTACTAACACTCTCCCCTGGCACTAACACTCTCCCCCGGCACTAACACTCTCCCCTGGCACTAACACTCTCCCTTGGCACTAACACTCTCCCCTGGCACTAACACTCCCCCTTGGCACTAACACTCTCCCTTGGCACTAACACTCCCCCTTGGCACTAACACTCCCCCTTGGCACTAACATTCCCCCTTGGCACTAACACTCTCCCCTGGCACTAACACTCCCCCTTGGCACTAACACTCCTCCTTGGCACTAACACTCCCCCTTGACCCTAACACTCTCCCCTGGCACTAACACTCCCCCTTGGCACTAACACTCCCCCTTGGCACTAACACTCCCCCTTGGCACTAACATTCCCCCTTGGCACTAACACTCTCCCCTGGCACTAACACTCCCCCTTGGCACTAACACTCCTCCTTGGCACTAACACTCCCCCTTGACCCTAACACTCTCCCCTGGCACTAACACTCTCCCTTGGCACTAACACTCCCCCTTGGCACTAACACTCCCCCTTGACCCTAACACTCTCCCCTGGCACTAACACTCCCCCTTGGCACTAACACTCCCCCTTGGCACTAACACTCCCCCTTGGCACTAACACCCCACCTTGGCACTAACACTCCTCCTTGGCACTAACACTCCCCCTTGGCACTAACACTCCCCCTTGACCCTAACACTCTCCCCTGGCACTAGCACTCCCCCTTGGCACTAACACTCCCCCTTGGCACTAACACTCTCCCTTGACACTAACACTCCTCCCTGGCACTAACACTCTCCCCTGGCACTAACACTCTCCCCTGGCACTAACACTCCCCCTTGGCACTAACACTCTCCCTTGGCACTAACACTCCCCCTTGGCACTAACACTCCCCCTTGGCACTAACACTCCTCCTTGGCACTACCACTCTCCCTTGGCACTAACACTCTCCCCTGGCACTAACACTCCCCCTTGGCACTAACACTCCCCCTTGGCACTAACACTCCTCCTTGGCACTAACACTCTCCCCTGGCACTAACACTCTCCCTTGGCACTAACACTCTCCCCTGGCACTAACACTCTCCCTTGGCACTAACACTCCCCCTTGGCACTAACACTAACTTGAGGAAGCTGACGAGCAAAACATTAACCATCCTCGTTCGTGTGATCCAAACGGTGACTGGTGCTACCTGTTGACTGTAACTGGGGCTCCCTGCTGACCGTTACTGGTGCTACCTGCTGACTGTAACTGGGGTTCCCTGCTGACGTAACCCAAGCGTCTCAGTGTTGGTTTAGATATGATACAGACCTGTTGTGTATGACCCAGCGTGGAGGAGTGACACCCCTAGAAACACACACACACACACACACACACACACACATAGAGAGCTGATCATTTTAAACGTGAAGATGCACACTTACTGAAGCTTCCAGCAGTATCATCCAGTCCTGACGATGAATATAGACGCCCAAGTAAGGAATAAATATTATGAAAATTTATTCATGGCAGCTTCTGTACAGGGTGTCTGACTCCGGATTTTGTCACAACTGTTTTGATAGAATTGATAGTGATCATGTGAGTAAAGCGGTCACTACTGGCTGTGTGTACCTAGCTAACTACTAGCTAACTATCTAGCTAACAACTTACTAACAAACAATCTAATTAACTAAAATATATGTGAATGTCGGCAGCTTAACTCATAAACGGACAAAGTGACAGTCCTCATATTTAGCATGTATGATCACCATGACAGCGCCTAGAGGTATTATGCTATGTATTTAATTATTGTTAGGGTCATATGGTCGAAGATTAGGTCACAGCTCTGATGAAGGCACCACCTGGATTGACCTACTACCTGTCTCGAGTGACCTGATGATTTCATATTGAAGGAAACATCTTGGATCATGTTAGGTTAGGTTAGGTTTTAGAGCTCAGTGGGGTAATAATATGAAGGAGGTTATTAGTTAGACAATTATTTATATAGTTTAATGAATAATAATGATGTGTAATAACTAAAAAAAAAAAGAGAGAATTATATTACTACTAAATATTCTTCCGGGATATAATTAAAGGTGTGGCAGACAGGTGACTTTATCATGATTGTGTTAGACAGGACTTATTATCACCTCACAGCCCACAATCTCTCCTCTCACCTGTTATATCGATTTACGCTACACAGCAACCTTTGTCTCCACCACCATTATCAGGACGACTCTTTTCCTTCTGGACTTATGTTGTTCCCAGAAGCATATCATTGTGAACAGTCAATATACGAGTACGTATATACACACACACTACTCCTCCCACTACGTTCCTGTCTCTCGGAATCAAGTATGACGATCATTCAGCTATGGTACAATGTGATGTGACCTTCGTTGGTGAGCTATGAGGTGACTCCAGAGCACGTGTGGCTGGCTACATCCAGGGCGGGAGGGGCGGCGGCAGCTTCTCTCCGGCGTTGGCGCTTGTCTGCCTGGGTATGCAGTCGGGCTAGTTCAAAAGTATTGACACCTTCTCGTGTGGTGCTCATCCAAGCGCGGTGTGGAGTAATCGTCTCCCAGGTGAGGGGGTCAATTTGACACTTTTTTCAGGTTTGTCTTAAGACTATCCTTATACCTTTTCAGTTGCCCGGCAGCGTTACGTTTATTATTCGTTAGGTGATTGTAAAGTAGCTGCTTTGGCAGTCTACTGTCGTCCATGCGGGTAACATGGCCAGTCCAACGTAGTTGTTCATGGATAATGGTAGCCTCGATGCTCCTAAGTTGGTGTCAGCGAGAATACTGGCATTTGTTCTCTTGTCTTCCCGGCGAACTCGGAGGATGGAACGTAGACTACGTTGGTGAAAGTTTTCAAGTGCCTTGAGGTGCCTCCTGTATGTGACCCATGACTCGCTGCCATATAGCAGGGTGGGGAGGACCACAGCTCGATATACATGCAAGTTTGTAGATAATTTCAGCTCCCTACAGCTGAAGACAAGGGTACGTAGGCTGCCAAAGGCTTGAGATGCACATCTGATCCGATGTCGAATCTCTTCATCGATGTCCGCAGTGGTGGACAGGTGAGAGCTAAGACACACACACACACACACACACACACACACACACACACACACACACACACACACATATAAACCTGCCATTTATATTAGTATGGATATTGTAACCTATGCTTATATACATCTATTCTAATAATGTTATATCCTTGGTGCGCTAAAAACACCAACCTCCCCTTAATTTGTCTCCATGATCCCATTCTTTAGTCCCTTTAATCCAATTGACCTCCATCCCCCCCCCCCCTCATCCATAACCCCCAAAAAAACACAAACGGCAACGTCTGAGTTTACGATCCAGAAATACATACAAGGATATGCCAAGTTAAAATAATATGGTCTTTAATATGCAGACACTAGTGCTTGGCGCGTGCTTGTGCTTGAATATAAAACAAAAACAAAACACGAGTGGGCTGCCAATGCCCCCGTCAACCGTATCTGAGGCGAGGAAACTTGTGAATGGGTTGGGTTAGTCTGGCGCTCGACCACACCAACATCGCTGTCAGTGGATTATGATGCGTGTCTCTCTCTCTCTCTCTCTCTCTCTCTCTCTCTCTCTCTCTGTTGTGCCAAGGTTTGTATGACTCGTGTGGTGACGCTTCTCCTCCTCCTCCTATTGCATCTGATGACAAACTGGTTTTTGTAGTTCTAGTTTTAAATATATTTGAATGGAAGATTATATTCTCTCCTCCAGGGTACTGTAATTTTTGTGTGTGTTTGTCAGTCATTGATTTGTTGTAATTTATAATGTCCCTCCTAACTAGACGTCGCTACTTACACCAGTGATCCAGTGACCCGCGCCAGAAATCAGGTTAAATGGTTTAATTGTAAGGTCAAGCAAACAAGAGAGTGGAAAGGGAAATCTGAACCTTATAGAAGTGATACCCTTGTCCTTGTAACTGATTATCAACTATTCGTGTACATTACCACAACAGAGTGTCAAGTCTTTGTTTCTGTAACTTATGAAAACAAAAAATTTAGGTCAAAATCTGTTATCAGTTGTTTTAAGTCATTCAACTTCATCAATACTCTTATACGAAAACACAAGCTAAATATTTCTCAGAACTATCAATTTCGTTGCCAAAGAACATCGTCTAGATATAAGAGAAGAGAAAACCTGCAGCCGACCTTCAAAACAAACAAAATTACAATATAGTTAACTGGCTTGAGTCCCGGAAAATTTGCATCCATGAGATAAATCAATCTGGAGGCAACCGATCGAGTCTTCTCTTCAATCGCTTGCGTAATCGGATGAAGGCGTAATAGCATCTCGTCATTTCCTTTCTCTCGGGATACACAAACCTGACACAAGTACCGGTGCGGATAAACCTGACACAAGTACAGTACCGGTGCGAATAAACCTGACACAAGTACAAGTACCGGTGCGGATAAACCTGACACAAGTACCGGTGCGAATAAACCTGTCACAAGTACCGGTGCGGATAAACCTGACACAAGTACCGGTGCAGATAAACCTGACACTATATATATTTTTGCCTCAGTCACTAATCACTATATAATGCAGGTATGACGCAGTTGTTGGCTATATTGACTCTTGATGTGAAGTGTATTAGTTGTTGCCGAATTAGGAGAATTTTGTATCGGTTTTCTTTCAGGAGTACACAAGACTGTCATAACTACCTCAGGAGTACACAAGACTGTCATAACTATCTCAGGAGTACACAAGACTGTCATAACTATCTCAGGAGTACACAAGACTGTCATAACTATCTCAGGAGTACACAAGACTGTCATAACTACCTCAGGAGTACACAAGACTGTCATATAACTACCTCAGGAGTACACAAGACTGTCATAACTATCTCAGGAGTACACAAGACTGTCATAAATATCTCAGGAGTACACAAGACTGTCATAACCATCTCAAGAGTACACAAGACTGTCATAACTATCTCAAGAGTACACAAGACTGTCATAACTATCTCAAGAGTACACAAGACTGTCATAACTATCAATATGTGTGACTCGCCTGGTGATGCTTGAGCTAAGACAGAAGCACTGTGCCAAGCATCAGGAGCCCTGACAAAGAGACACACTAAGTAAGCTGGCATGGCGCCCAACACCCTTGACATAAACTATTTACTCCAACGTTTACATAATAATCTCCCGTAGCCAATCTCTCCGTCTTAAACATGAGGAACACACAGCAGTGACAATATTCACTGTTGTTAGAAGAACTTGTCATCTACTGAAAGCAGAATATGTTTGAGGGAGGGAGGGAGGAGGAGTGAGGCAGACTGGCTTATTTTGGCACTATGTCTTGGCACCGATAGTTATACTGTACGTGGCCCAGTGACACTGGTGAGGGAGAAACCTCATACCTTAATCATTATGAAACCTTTTATGCATACACTGTAAGACGATCATATATTAACACCTGGATATATTAATGACGAACATTAACAATCAGTGAATTATAAGATGGTGTAAACAAGAAGAAGGAAGCAGTAACGTCACCCAAGATAAGGTAAATGGTTAAGGTGGCAACCGCGGCTTATACTGACGTGGGATGCCCGCATTTAACACTGGGGCGGGTGTGCTCACAAACGTTACTCACAGTAGGAGGTAACCCGCAGCTCCTGGTTGTGTGGCGGTGGTGATATAAGCTGTGTGTGTCCTACTGGGTGTGTGGGTCCTACTGGCTGTGTGTGTCCTACTGGGTGTGTGGGTGTCCTACTGGGTGTGTGGGTCCTACTGGGTGTGATCCTTAGAGCCAGGGAGCTGCTCGTCCTGGCCACATAAAGTATCTCTGCTAATGACGTGTTAACTGTAAATTTCCTAGACAGTGAAAACTTTTAAGCGGTGAGAGAAACTATATGAGAAAATGTGTAAGTGAGGTAGAAGGTAAAACCAGTGACATTATCAGAGGAAATTCTTGTGTGTTTTTCTCCTAGCTGTCCAAGATTTTACTGCCGAACGTCAAGGAATACCCAGCTGTGAATAATAAACAAAACTACTAATAATAATCAATAAAGATCTACTGAAGAGCAAACTTAATAAAGGGTGATTTAGTTAATATACAAAGATTTTCTTAAAGCTTAATATACGATTGTAAACATCAAGGTCGTCAACTTAGAAAATTATACATATATATATTAAACATCTGACGGACACCTGGCCACCGAGATGCAGTTGTGGGCGACGCTGTGTTTACTGCTGACAGCCACGTCGACGATGGCTGACAACGTGGCCCTGTTTTGGAACCTGTACGACGCTGTCATCTCCGGGGGCCGCATTCTACACGACGTGGCCGACGGTGTGGGCGCTGTCTCCAAGGCCATCAGGGCCATAGACCATTTCCTCGACTCTACTGCTGAGGCCCAGGTACGTGTGTCTGGTCGCCATGGTCCTCCTTCCCATGTTGTGTGTGTGTGTGTGTGTGTGTGTGTGTGTGTGTTCCTTCTGTGTTGGGTGGAAGCTTCAGTTGTATGGATGCTGTTTTAATGAGGGTTAGATAGATAGATAGATAGAGAGAGAGAGAGAGAGAGAGATGGATGGATGGATGGATGGATAGACTATTTGACCGATAGATAGACTGATCCACGGACTGACCTACAGATAACGGAGGCGCTGGCGAAAGCAGAGGCGAAGGAGTCAACGGAGAAAGAAACAGCTAAGTCCACTGAGGTAAGATGATCTCTCTCTCTCTCTCTCTCTCTCTCTCTCTCTCTCTCTCTCTCTCTCTCTCTCTCTCTCTTTTACATACAATATCTGCACCTCACCTGTAATGTCTTAATTGGTTCATAGGGTTAATTAGCTGGTAGACAGTAAACAATGGATGACACGTGACAGTGATTAGCTCGTAGACAGTACTCAAATGACGACACATGCCAAACCAGCTAGTTAGACAGTAAACAGAAGTGTAGAAACAGTCGCCAACACAACAACCACACGAACTGTATGACTCAGTGTCGAGGGATAATCCAGGAAAACCGGACAACTTGCCAATTGCACTGGCTAACCATTACCCCGGAACACGATGCGCCAGTCGATTAATTAACAGCCAGGTTCCCGATTAACGTTGAGTAGAGAGGCAAATAACGTACAAAGAACAAACACATGCTGTGCACCTTAATCTAAAAAATAACACACACACACACACACACACACACTATTCACTCACAAAAAACTGAGATAAACAGACAATCTACAGACCATAACCCACGCTCCTCACCTGCACACCTGTAACAATACCTCACTGAACAGCTGATTATACTACAGGTGGGACATGACCTACTGGCAGTGATCACCTGGCACACCTGTTGGCCTTATTTCTCTCCAAACACTGACCTACAGCCTGCCCCCCCCCCCCCCTTCCCCATTCCTACCCATTCTCTAGTTGTTACTGATATGGGAAGCAGGTGTACCAACATAGGATGATGCACTAGAAAATATATCAAAATATTTCGACTATACTTTTGTGGGGGGGCGTGTACATATACCTGCCTTACCTGTCCATGTTATTGGGGATTTTCACAAAATATTCTGACATTATTTGTGAATTCTCTCTTATTTAAGTAAGTTGTGAGTATTTTCTAATTTTTACACATATTGTATATCATTTATGTCTTTCAAATCTTGTTTCTTGTGTTTATGAATTAGTTTTGTGAAGGTATTCTCATTCGTGTATTTTTAACCAGTTTATCTACATTTTAATTCACGTGTTCTAAAATAAGTTATTCTCATATCTCTCTCTCTCTCTCTCTCTCTCTCTCTCTCTCTCTCTCTCTCTCTCTCACTTTCATCTTCTCACTCCCTCTCCCCTCCACCCTCTCTCATCATCTCTCTCCCATTTTTATCGCTCTACATAAATCACCAACAAGGGGACGAATCTAATGCACAGACACTTCAATAATTTCTGGACCAGTATCGACCCTTAACAAAAATGGTAACTTTGTTGATATTTGTCAAACACTCATGGTTCGTTACCTGTGTCAACAAGGGGCCAGGTACGGCTCTATCTGGTGGATGGGGGTGACCTTGATGGTGGAGGGGTGGGGGGGGGTATGTGGGAGGGGTTATAATGAGGGGAGGATTTGGTGTGTGGAAGGGGAGTAAGGGATGGGGTATACACTTGCATACTTAAGCTCACCGTCTCTCACCTGTAATTTATCTGCTGTTCTTGTGTCTCCTTCAGGCCCCAGCGGACACACCGTCGACTGAGACACCCTCGTTGCCAACTCCTACAACCGAGGCGACAGACAGTCCAGCACCCAGCTTCAGCGGCTGCGGTGCCCTTGGCCTCCACATCCGCGACGAATCTTTACCTATGAACCGCCTGACGGACTGCTGCAGCACGCACGACGCCTGCTACGGCACCTCCTGCACGGCCAACAAATGGGATTGTGACGGCAAGCTACGGACGTGTTTGTTTTCTGTGTGCAACGACAGGACATTGGCCCGCGCGGAGCAGCAGAAGTGCCGGGGCGCTGCTAAACTCCTGTTCTCCGGTACCATGGCACTGTCTTTCCAGCAGTACAACACAGCCCAGGAGAAGTTGACCTGCAAGTGAGTCGCTGACGCGTTTCTATCGCTCCTTAAATGTACATCTGGGAGCTGAGTGGCGCGAGATAATACAAACAGTGGTCAGTCTTCACTTACAGTAGGTCTTATAAGAACACAAGGCTTAACGGACTGCAAGTCGTAATGGTCCCTTAACCTGGCTTTATTTTTGGACAGCAACATAATTTAATAAAGATATTTACGTGTACTAGACGTACAGGACAACCAGACCTTCCCTACAGCGCTGCCTGAACACTAATACATTCACTTAACAGAGGCTTTATGTTGTGTCTCGGAAAACACTGCCCGGGGATCCCCTCACCTAAATTATTGCGGGTAAATGGTGGTTTATAAAACACACACACACACACACACACACACACACACACACACACACACACACACACACACACACGCGCGCGCGCGCGCGCGCGCGCGCAAAACTCTAGGCAAATCTTAAAAATATTCGCATGGTCTGAAAAATGGCAGAAGAAATTTAATGAAAAAGAAAATTATGTAAAGTACTTAGTCTAGGAGATGTAAACAGAGAAACCAGATATCAGATGAACAACGTTGTTATAGAGAAATCCGACTGTGAGAAAGATTTAGGAGTAATGATAAGTACGAATCTTAAACCAAGACAACAATGTGTATTTGCTCGAAACAAGGCTAACAAAGTACTTGGGTTCATACAAAGGAGTATTAGTTATAAGACTAGCGAGGTCATCCTAAAATTATATCTTACTCTTGTGAGACCTGACCTGGATTACGCAGTTCAGAGGAGAATGACAAGACTAATTCCGGGCATTAGGAACCTTGAGTACAGAGACAGATTAAAGCGTCTTAATTTGCACTCCCTCGAGAGACGTAGAGTAAGGGGTGATATGATCGAGGCGTATAAATGGAAGTCAGGGCTAAACAAAGGTGACATAACAAAGGTACTCAAATTATCCAACCAGGAGCGAACTCGTAACAATGGTTTTAAATTAGACAAATTTAGATTTAGGCGTGAAATAGGTAAACAATGGTTTGGAAATAGAGTAGTGGATGACTGGAACAAGTTACCAAGCATCACCATTAACTCGAATACGCTGGGTAGCTTCAAGCATAGGATGGACGGATATATGAGCGATAGGGGTTGGCTGTAAACGGGGCTTCCTTGTATGGGTCAATAGGCCCGCTGCAGTTTCCTCCATTCTTATGTTCTTATGGTGGTGATAGTGGTGAAGGTAGTGGGTAGTGGTGGTGGTGGTAATGTTGGTAGGGGGTAGTGGTGGTGGTAATGTTGGTAGGGGGGAAGTGGTGGTGGTAATGTTGGTAGGGGGTAGTGGTGATAAGGGGGGACAGTGAGTGGAGGGTTTCTTATCTCCAGGTCGATACTCTGATACTATTTCTGCCGCTCTAATGATGATGATTATATATATATATCATTATACTGTATGTATTTTCCTTATATAAATAATAAACCTTTCTTTGTTTTTGTTTTCAGGAAGCCACAGAAAGGAGGGAAAAGGAGGTGAAATTAATGAAATATAATAAATAAATTATCCATAATGACCCGGATGAGAAATAGGGTTAATTATGTGTGTTATTGACGCGTATACTTATCAGTGTTACCAGAGAGGTGAACATAAGCTTTCAAGGCCCAGCTGGTGGTCTGTGTCCCGGGTGTATTGGTAACAACTCTGGCAGGAAATTTACGTGTCCCTGCCTCTCTCTCTCTACCTGTGGACCTGATAACCTGCAGTCTATCAAGTGACTCTACCTGTCAACACGACCTCTTACCACCTATTCACCACCCATTAAGTGCAGCCTCGACACCCACCCACCCACCCATCACCTGCTCAAGCACGTGCCTCAGCCAAAAGGTCATTTAGAGGATATTAAACCAGCCATCAACACATGACAGATCAACACGTTATGACAAGAACCATGTGTTAAAAAACCTTATTAGTGAGACGAAACAATTTACCTCACATCCATTTCAAGGTGCCAGTGATGTTGGTATCGAGATAAGCTTTCCAGGTCTCGGTCTCGGAAGTATTTGATCTCGGATTTTTGGATGTAATCTTCGAGGCCACGAATAATTTCTTAATTTACAGACGTGGTGAGAGAGATTGGTCTATTGATTAAGTTTGATTTAAGTTACCTCGCTTATTATTCCACCACAAATACTAGAAGTTTCCTGGGTTGTGGTCAAATTTGTCAGGCAAGATGACCCACGTAACAGATATGACCCTAATTCACATCTAGGCAACAGGACAAGATCGAGTTTCCATCTGACAATGACCAAAAATCTGACTGTGCCTTTGGGAGGGAGGTGGTGTGGGTAAATAATAAGACCACTAGAAAAATAAAGTACCTGGCTATGATTAACGAGCCTGAAGTAACAGATATTGATTAAATAAACCAAGTATGTATATTGTATTATTCATATGTGTATTATGAATAAAATTAAATCATTTGGTAAATAGTAACAGATTCTAACATCCTCCATCCTGGGATTTCAACCATTCAAAAAATTTTATGTATGAAATGAAACCTTATTGTTTTACTATATTTTACTTCTACATTATAGATACGAATTATCTTATACAGTCGTTTAACCGTGGTCTCGGTCTCTGTGTCTCGGATTTATTGATCTCGACTACATCCCTACGAGGAGACTAATTAAATGAATTTCTATCACTAGTTTCTATATTTTTTTCCTTATAATTAACTTAATCTTACTATCATTATATAAAACATTCGAAAAATAATAGGAAAAAAATCAGTCTTTTATGTTAATTCTTGTTCTATTTTATCATTTATTTTATACATTTATTCTTTAATTATATTACG
Organism: Homarus gammarus; assembly: GCA_958450375.1. Classification (NCBI taxonomy): domain Eukaryota; kingdom Metazoa; phylum Arthropoda; class Malacostraca; order Decapoda; family Nephropidae; genus Homarus; species Homarus gammarus. The sequence continues at coordinate 984,550 of CAUDMG010002816.1, read as the reverse complement.
ATAGTTGCAGAGAATTTGTGACTGATTGATGAAGTTATGAAACCCAATGACTTTATTACACGTTGGAGTGTGTGTGTGGGGGGAGGGGGGGAGGGGTTAAGACAGAACGCAACATGTGATGAATTATACAACGACACATGATAGGGTGCGTCTTCACTTGAGCATTTTAGCCCGAACAAGCAGAACGGGCCGAGCAGAATTCGGCTAGTAAGGACGTGTCTCCGAGCCAAACAGAGCGCGCCAAACGTTTTCTGTCGCTTGTGGGTAGATGGTGCGTGCTCAAAAGGATTCAGTTGCTCGTTGGTACACAGTCAGGACGGGTGTTCAGGCTGTTCCAGCTATTCGGTGTGTTATGAAGTGGGACAGGGAGAAATGTTTAACCTTACTGGATGAACATGAGAAGCATCCTGGCCTGTGGGAGAAGGGAAGAAGAAAATGGGAAGCTTGCTTCAGGGGGGGAGGGTGTCATTCCAGTAAAGCTTTTCAATTGGCCATGATCCATTTCTCTCAACAAGGACATATTTTTCCGTCCATAAAATAGTCGCCTAGATTTCTTCTTCCTTTTGGCTAAGGAGTAAATAATGAAGAATGCACTGCTGCCAGTGTGGGATCCATGGTCCAACTGAGGAAAACGGTGGGAATAAGACGAGCAAAGTAGAACACGCAGAATACAGAGAGCTTGCACTCGAACTGTTCGTTCGGTTCGTTCGTGCGTTGTCTGCTCGTTTGGTTCGTTCGGGCTAAAATGCTCAAGTGAATACGCACCCTTAGAATGACACCACGGCACGTATTAAAGCAATCTTACGATACATGTTACCATGATACCATGACACATGTTAGGATAACACGACACACACACACACACACACACACACACACACACCTGTATTACTAAGGTACTGTGAACTTGTTATAATTTCTGTTACGAGGAAGATTTTATTTAATAAAATATAAAAATTCCAGTATGTTTCTTTGACCAGGTTCACCCGCCTCAGTACAAGCTGGCAGTGTGTAGGAGAAGACTTGTCTGTTTCCTGTTTATCTCCTGTTACTCTTGTGTGTGTGTTCACCTGAGGCGTTATAAAGGTGTACAATACTAATCAACAGGTATTAATACACTATGGAATGTTACTCCTTCAGGTATGAGATAAGAAGTGTCGTGTAATACTAAGGTATAATCTCTTAGTGAGGAAGGAAGGAGGGAGGAGAAAAGGAAGGAAGAAGGGAGGGAATAAATGAAGTAAGGACAAAAGGATGTAGGGAGGGAGGGAGGTTGAGAGGGAAAGAAGGAGAAAGTGAGGGAAGGTAAGGAGGGATGAATGGGGGAAGGAGGGAGGGAGGAAAGAGGAAGGTGGAAAATTAAATAAGGAGGGAGAGAGATAATTAAGGGCGGGTCACAGATATTTTTCTTTGCATTTTTTAGATAAATTGGGTCAGATGAATTAATTTATTACAGGAAATTTAAAGACAAATTAGTCAGAACTTTGTCTACACAGTTGAACCTCAAACATGGCAGTAATGAGAGAATACAAAGGTGCTCCTCCTACAGCTAGTTTGGTTTCTTCTTCAGATAAGCAGCAACGTTTTCCTGTATATAGAGTTTTTCCTCGTAGCTGGTTAATCCAAAACTCTAATTTTACTGTTACTAACCTAACCTAACCTACCAGGGTCATATATCCTAACCTAACCTAACCTAACTTAACCTACCAGGGTCATATATCCTAACTTAACCTAACCTAACCTAACTTAACCTACCAGGGTCATATATCCTAACTTAACCTACCAGGGTCATATATCCTAACTTAACCTAACCTAACCTAACTTAACCTACCAGGGTCATATATCCTAACTTAACCTAACCTAACCCAGAATAGATAGAAACGTTGGTTCATCTTACCTCATACTAATCATATACTCTAGCAGGAGTTGTTCAGTTGTTGTTTATGTGTATATAAACTTTTCAGGACAAAACCTACAAACTAATATTAAAATTGCAAAACCTTGTAATTTATTATCATCTTTATAAAAAGGTCTTTTGACGCTCCTTTAATTCAGTCTATTGGCTTATACACTAGACGTGGTGTGTGGGCGTGTCGATACTACACAAACTTTGACTTAAGCAAATCAAGAATCAATACATAACCAATATTTGTTTGAAAGATTATTGCTCTACTTTATATAGATAAATGTATTTAAAGTTTGTTGTACTCCAGTAAATAAAAGTAACACTATGCTTGGTATAGTTGACCAGGAGTGATGGTTAACAATAAATATCCATCATGTTTGTTACCGCAGTTGTTAAAATAAATAAATAAATTCCCGATGCTTTGGTAAATATTGTTTACGATACAATGCCGTCAAAAAACAGCCAAGAAAGTGCTCGTGTGGCCCGCGTTAACGCCTGCGTACACCGAGTTTTTTACCAACCATCACTGTGGCAACTCACCCTGATGCCTTGTCATTCTTTCACTGTCCCTCACCTGCGTTCAGTATCAACCTCACCCCCTAGCCTCTCACACCCGATACACTCCCATGTCGCCAGTGCTGGGAGAGCCTACAGTAATACTTATACAGGTGTAGTGGTGACACGTGACCAGCAGTGAAGGGAACAGGTGCGTCTCTCGTCAGGTTAGTGGCTACGTGTTTTAGGTGAGGGTTTTGTGGTGTTCCAGTTGAAGGTTCTCTCAGCCAGGTAGACAGGTACATTTACAGGTAACCTCAGGTAATTACATAACGCGTAGTATCTTGTCATAACTTTAAACGTATACCTGGGATTCATATTACATCGGGAATCTTATTATTCTTTATATAATTATCACTTTTATATTTTTTTCTATTTTTTTTTAATTTTTTTATATCTATTCATGTTGATATATAATAACTTCCTTTTTGTTATTCACTATTCACTAAATTCAAATTACCATTTTTGATAGACGTTACTGTTTTTCGTCTTCAGTTTTCCTCGTTTTATCACAGACTATATGGCAACTCATCCGTGACGCCAGAGCTCTCACCCCTCATGCACACTATCTAGCAACACTGAACAGACAGGCAAACAATGGTGTTATGTTACATCATAAAGTATCCTTCCATGTTTAGTGCGGCTACGAGTATTATATTTCACGATTACAAGACATGAAAATGTTGTTAAAGGTTATTATTAATTTATGTGGGAAATATTTGTCAATTGAGAATGCATTAAGTTGTTCTGGTGGTTTATGTATTATTAACTTATTATATATAGAAAACAAAATACTAACTATATATTATTTTAAAAACAAATTATTTTACCCTTCTGAATAAAAGTAGAAAATCTTCAATCCTGAATAATTTTATCCTTCTCTCTATAACAACTGTCGGATCTTTTCGACTTTATGTACGACACTAAACAAATTTAAATATTTTTTGATAATTAAAGTAGATTTTAAAGTTGATTCCAAAAATGCGATTTTTTGTTGGGGGGGGGGGGGGAGCAATAGCATAAGGAACCTTGAGTACAGAGACAGGTTAAAGCAGCTTAATTTGCACTCCCTCGAGAGACGTAGAGTGAGGGACGATATGATAGAGGCGTATAAATGGAAGTCAGTGTTAAACAAAGGTGATATAACAAAGGTACTCAAACTATCCAACCAGTAGCGAACTCGTTGCAATGGTTTTAAATTACACAAATTTAGATTAAGGGGCAAGATAGGTAAACATTGGTTTGGAAATAGAGTAGTGGATGAGTGGAACAAGTTACCAAATATCATCATTAACTCGAACACGCTGGATAGCTTCAAACATAGGTTGGATGGATATATGAGCGATAGGGGTTGGGTGTAAATGGGACTGCTTAGTATTGGCCCTTCCAATGTTCTTATATAATGTAGTCCGTTAAATGGAGGGTTAACGGACCGACTGACCGGAGAACAATTTTCACCCCCCCCCTCACTCATGGCCTCTCACAACGCGTGTTCCTTATTGCAGTTTATGACAGGTCCCTCGCCAAGCACTACCCACTAACGCAGCTTTTGACTACTTATTGGCTAGACATTCCTCGATGTATTCATACTGTATACTTCACAATGCCTCACCTTATGCAGAGCATGTATATCCATAACTATTTATGATTTGTATGTATAAGAATATGAATACAAAAAGAATGCTCTGTATACTTATGTATGCAGTGATGACGTCAGCACATATGTGACCAACATAGAGAATTTACCTACACATTTGCGTTGATACATAACAACTTCGCAAACTTACAACGAAGTACAAATACAGTGTGATAAAAAACAAAGGAATACAATAAAATAAGGCAGGCTAATACTTGGTCCTACACCCCTCTCACATTCACCTTCCTCACTAATATTTTTAGTCAGGATGATCTGATAAATTCAGGAAATATTGTATTGTGTCGTGGAAATGATTACCTGAAAGTGATTTTTGTTATGGAAGTTAGTTTTTGACAGCGGGGAAAGTTATCGACTGAAGATGGTATCGTCACAGCCCCTCTGAACTCTGGTTATTCTCCGCACCAGCCACTCTGTGATTTCACTGTGACAACACGTGACTAAGGTTAGATTATGATTGGTTAGGTTAGGTGAGAAATTGGTTGTAGTAACGTAAAATAAAAAGCGTTTTTGACTTCGTGAGTCTCAACACGGATGCTGATTTTTTTTTTTTTTTTGCGTTTCCACAAAAAAAGACTATCTCAACTGCATTAAGCATCAAATATTGAGTAAAATGAGACCAAAATTGTCCACCAAACTATCAACAGTCAAGATCCGAATATTTACCATAAGGTACACTATAATATTGTACAACTAGCTAGAACACGGTAGGACGCCACCCTCCGGGAGGCTCCACATGTCTCACTGTAGTGCATTAAGGTATATCACATTTTTGGTTTTGCCATTAGCAGCAAGTATGTACAGATTTTTGCAAGTTCCCACTCTGGAGCATCCAACATAGAACTGTCCATGAGAGAAGCCAGGAAACACCAGGTTTAGGCCAACCATCTTTAGGGACTGCCCCTGGCTTTTGTAGATGGTCATGGCAAAGCTCACTTTAACCGGGAACTGAAGTCGCTTGAACTCAAATGGCAGGTCAGTGGTGATGAGAGGTATCCTTGGTATAAAAACGTCCTCTCCTTTAGCTTTTCCTGTCAGTATTGTAGCTTCCAGTACATGTGGCATCATGTTCTTCACCACCAGTCTTGTGCCATTGCAGAGGATTGGTGGTTCAAGATTTCTTAAGAGCATCATAGGAGTTCCAATCTTGAGAGTGAGGTGGTGAGAAGGCATTCCAGCGGGCTCCAAAGAATTAAGGAATTCTGCAGGGTACTGGACTGCTTGGTCCTGGTCGATTACTGTATCAACAGATTTGAATGAGGTCTCACTGCCTGGAAGCTGTCTGAGTAGAATCACGTTGATTTCAGCTACTGTTTCATTCTTTGGTGCCAGAATTGCGCGTTCACGCAGCCACTTGTGATCCTTGTAGTGGTGGATAATGTTTGGGTAGACCATGTTAGTGAGCTCAGTTGAGGACTTTACAACATTTCCACATCCTTGAGGAATGATTATTTGACTTTCTGAATCAACAGGGAAAGTTCCATTCCCAATCTGTAGTAGAAGGTTTGCAAACCGTCCAGCATCCTGATCTTGTAGATGTACTCTCATGTTTGTGGATAGGGTGAGTGTCTGAACACTTCTCCAAAGGTATGATGCCTTGAGGCACACATTCAGTTCATCAGCTGGAGTGCTTCGAGGAATGACAGGTAGGGTCTGGCGAAAGTCTCCAACAATGACCATTGTATTGCCACCCATGAGCTGGTCATTTTCTCGTATGTCTTGCAAGGTCCTGTCCAATGCTTCAAACGCTAACTTGTGAGACATAGTGCATTCATCCCAGACTATGAGGCTGCATTTTTCTAAGAGTTTTGCCTTTGTCGATCCTTTTTTGATGTTGCACACTGGATTCTCATTGTGAGCAAGGTTGAGAGGCAGTTTAAAAGTTGAGTGTGCAGTACGTCCTCCTTCTAGTAGTGTTGCAGCAATGCCTGAGGATGCCACAGCAAGAGCAATTTTCCCCTGATGACGTACTTTGGCCAACAGAAGGTTGATCAGGAATGTTTTTCCTGTCCCGCAAGGTGCATCAAGAAAGATCATACCTCCCTGCTCCACTTGTATCGCTTGCAAGATCTGTTCATAAGCATTTGCTTGATGAGGCACCAGGTGAGGCTCATTTTGTTTAAGAAAATTCACCATGTAATGGGCCCCTGTCTCATCAACAGAACATATTATATAAATGGGTCAATACATCTGATATTATATTCAGATTCACCACCCTGTAACTTTCCACTGGCTATGATATGACATGTTCAATGCACGTGATAAGGTGTGCCCACGGGAAGCTGCGTCATACTATGCTGAGTAAAGGCATAAGTAGCCGGCTCTCTGGCCACCTAAAACGAGCAGTAGTTTGATATCCTTGACGAGAGGAAGACGTTATTTGAGAGCTGCAGTGGATGGCTCCGTCTTCCCTCGAGGGGGAACGACGTACCCATACCGTTCTCCCTCGATGGGTCACTACTCATGAGTCGCTCACAACAACTTCTGTCGTAAGGACGTGATCTAACGTTTATATTACATTAATGCCGTCCCTTTCTCATTCACTCATATACAGTGGAACTTACGGTCGATCTACACTCAGGAATTATAGATACAATCCTTTTATAATAAAACAAGGAACTACAGTTTGGGTTTCGTTACTTAAACCCAAATAATAAATATATGTGAACGACCTGATTAATTGGACAATCCAGCCGATTCAACCAGAACTTCAACTGAGTAGTCTGTCTCTCTGAGCAACTACCTGTTTGCAACTACTGTTCAGTCCCCAAAACTTCTTCTTCCACCAATAGTTCATTAACGGTGTATGTAAGTTTCACTACAACGGTACAGCAAAGTATATTTTTTTTTGCATTAAACTGTTATCATTTTATTGTCTAATCATCACTACATATAACACCAACCATCATCACTACATATAACATCACCCATCATCACTACAGATAACACCATCCATCATCACTACATATAACACCACCCATCATCACTACATATAACACCACCCATCATCACTACAGATAACACCACCCATCATCACTACATATAACACCACCCATCATCACTACATATAACACCATCCATCATCACTACATATAACACCACCCATCATCACTACATATAACACCACCCATCATCACTACATATAACACCACCCATCATCACTACATATAACACCACCCATCATCACTACATATAACACCACCCATCATCACTACATATAACACCACCCATCATCACTACATATAACACCACCCATCATCACTACATATAACACCACCCATCATCACTACATATAACACCACCCATCATCACTACATATAACACCACCCATCATCACTACATATAACACCATCCATCATCACTACATATAACACCACCCATCATCACTACAGATCGGTAAAGTAGTTTCCGAGATTCTCGTGCGGACACACAAACACACACATACTTTTTCTTTTATATATATAGACACACAAGAACACAATACGATATGGTAAAAGGCATCAATATGCAATACAGCATATCTTGGATTATCCGTACATCAGATATCCGGAATTATTATAGTATATGGCCGCCCCAGCACATATGAGATAGATAGATAGATAGATAAATAGATAGATAGATAGATAGATAGAAAATTTTGACGGTAATTATCAATAAATTTCAACTTTATCCATTTACTGATGTTTTTCTCAGTACTTTTTCTGACAAGAGAATAGACTTATTTTTCTGTGTTTCCCAGCAGGTGACGAGGGTGAAGTAGATGACTCAGCCGCCGCTAGTCACATGAGGCGCGCCAAATACCTCCTCTGGCGGTTTACAGTGCTTCTCTGAACCATCACCCAGCATAGACAACAGTGACAAGAGGTAACAACAGGTGGTGACAGGTGACAAGAGGTAACAACAGGTGATGACAGGTGACAAGAGGTAACAACAGGTGGTGACAGGAGACAAGAGGTAACAACAGGTGGTGACCGGTGACAAGAGGTAACAACAGGTGGTGACAGGTGACAAGAGGTAACAATAGGTGATGACAGGTGACAAGAGGTAACAACAGGTGGTGACCGGTGACAAGAGGTAACAACAGGTGATGACAGGTGACAAGAGGTAACAACAGGTGGTGACAAGAGGTAACAACAGGTGGTGACAGGTGACAAGAGGATCGTGAGATATAGAGAACACAGAACCTCGTGTGTGGCAGATCATAGCTACAGGAGGCTGCAGTATTGGGACATATACCACTGTCAATGATTAGCTCAAACTCAACCTGGAGGACGAATGTGTGGTGTCGTACAGGAGGCCTGGCAACATACTGTAGTGTTGAGGGGTGTGATAGGCCATGATGTGGCCCCTGCTAGCTGCCATGGAGTCTGAGGAGGTGAACACCACCACTGGGAAGGACTGGGGAGACACAGTGGGGGTGGGGGAGCAGGTGGTGTTGGGGGCTGCTGGGGTGTTGGTGGTGCTGGTGGGTGGTGTGGGTAACGCTTTGGTGGTGATGCTGGTGAGTGGGTCGTCAGCCATGCACTCCACCATCAATATATTGCTGGCCACGCTGGCCTTCTGCGACACTCTGGCCGTGGTGGTGCTGCTACCCCTGGACATGATGTCCCTCTTGGGGCGCGGTTGGCTGCTCCCTGCTCCCCTCTGCCACGCCCACGCCGTCCTAATGAACGTGATACAAGTGGAGGGCATTACTGTCCTCGCCTTGATCTTCGTGGATCGGTACATCATCATCGTGCACCACCAGGATCGTCTCACCCCTGTCATCACCTGCTGGGTCATCGGGGTGTCGTGGGTGGTGAGTGTGTGTGTGGCCACGCCGCCCTTGCTTGGTGTGGGTGGCTACAGTAGCCTCCCGCTGCCTCCAGGCCTCACACACTGCCTCTGGGAGCCCGCCATACCTAGACCTGACGGTCAAATAATCTACACCTTCGTCAGATTTTCAATGATGGGTTTACTGCCGCTGTTCGTTATGATCTTCTGCTTCGTCAGCATCCTGGGGAAGATGAGGAATAACTCAGCCAAGGTTACCACCAGCGACTGTGAGGGAGGACTGACCTACATCGACTTGATGGAGGTGGCCAGGGAGAGCGAGAAGGCCCTCACACCCCCCTCCTCGCCACGTCGCCCACTCGTCATCGTTAACCTGAGCTACAAGACTCGCACTTTCACTACCATCATGATCTTGTTCCTCGTGTTCGTCATGTGCCGGACACCTCTCCACCTCATGCAGTTGGTTCACTCCTTCACCAGCACTGGGCAGGTATACTACGATGCGTTCCCTTGGTTGCTGTGGTGGGCATACCTCCAGCCCGCCGTCAACCCCGTCATTTACACCGTCAGAATACACAAATTCCGCAATGAGCTGCTGGAAACGTTCCCATGGCTCCTACACCTCACACCCGGACGTATTGGGGACTTCCTGCGCCGTAGTGACCCGAGTACCATCTATATGATTCAGCAGCCCTCGTCCTCCTGACCCTCTGCACTCCTCAACAATATTCTGATCACTACGGTCTGATAAATACTGTTTTTTTTACCCCTACTCCATATTGTACTTATTTTTTGGAGCTACCTCCCACAGGATGAACATGGGGTGCACAATAAACTCGCCGACCTCCGCCAAAATTAAAAAAAAATCAATTCTTCACCACGATACAAACACCAAATTACCTCTGGCAGTGAACAGTGATACCCTCTCCGATATCTCGTATATACAGGTAGATATATATATATGTGTGTGTGTGTGTGCGTGTGTGTGTGTGTGTGTGTGTGTGTGGCATATATGTAAGATAAATGATTGGTAAGGTCAGAAAAGTCCAGTGATTTTTTATTGACGTTACTTATAGGGGCTGTGTGAAAGCAGGACAGAAAGTGATATCAGAGGTGAATTCAGAAGATAAATTACTGAGGTGTTGACTCTTCAGTGAAACTAATTGTGTGTTATATTTCACTGGAACTGTTCAGGGTGTTATGAGGGAGATTTCCAGAATTACGACAAACTGTGGGTAATAGTATGTAACAGTTCCCGTTATTTTATGGATGTTATAGTGACCAACTTGGGCTGGGATGTGGGTTAGGTTAGGTTAGGTTAGGTTAGGTTAGGTTATGTGAAATATTTAATTGTAATAGTTTACGGAGATTAAGTGAATCTTTTACTTACGGGAATTAGTTGACTTCAAGTATTTGTGGAATGGTTATGTACATTTTGTAGTATTCTAATTTAAGATGTAATTTGATATTATAAGTGATAAATGTTTGTAGTCCACGTGAAGGTTAATTTACAATAGTCTACAGAGAACTAAGTGAATCTTTTGTGTCACCAGAACTATTCTTGTGTTCGGTGAGGAATATTAAGAGTTAACTTAGAATCTGTAGACTATAAGACATTTTGATATAGTCCAGACCTAGAAATGTATTGCATGGGACCTACCTGTACTTAAGGATATTTATAATAATTTAAGAATAATTATTTACAAAATTTCCAGAGAGCAAAATTTTATATACCTGTATGACTCTTAAGTTAACAAGAAGGTAATGATTGCTTTTAATTGGGACTCAACGATTAAGATTTGGTATTGTCAAGAAATGTGATTACAGATCTTAGAACAATACTGATAGTAGAGTACTGTTTTTCTTCAAGGGAATTAATAATTTTAATATATCTTGTGTTTGTGGGAAGAAATGAAATAGTTTAAAGGTAATTATTGAAAAGTCTCGAGTGTGGTTTTGTGGTATTAGTGTGACATGAAGACAGTAAAGTTTCTTTCGTAGGTTAATTAATGATTCTTATATCTATTGTGGTTGTTTATGTCTTAGAGGGTAAGGTGAGAAATTGACCCTTGAACTTTTTTTTTTTTTGCTTTGTTACGGAAAATTATAATTATTTTGAGGTGACGTGGTACAGTTTATGAAGTAAGAATTATGTGTGGAGTGTAGTGAAGTATTTATATGATATGTAAATTATTTTTCAGAGTTAAACATGAGTGTTATGTATTAATGAGCATATTTTGAGTTTATAAAATAATATTAAGTCTAGTTGAATAAAAAAAATTATTAAGTCAAAATTATCGATTCTGGGATATTATAGTCTCTCTTATGTACTAGTATCTGGATGGATCGGGACCTGGCACAACCACCACTGTTTGATTTAACTCTGTGAAGTAAATAAGATCAAGAACTGACTAAATATGATAACAACAAGTAGAAAAAACAAGTTGAAAAGAGAAATTAAATAAAAATTGTGTGGACTTTTAGTTTTTTGGGAGTCATTTCTGTATTCACACACACACACACATACATACATACATACACACATACATACATACATACATCTATATATATACATAGAGAGAGAGAGAGAGAGACAAGCGCTGGTAAAACAACATATCAACACTCATGGACCAAGAGAACGCCACCATCACTACAAAACCTGAGACGTGTGCTGTAAATTGTGTCCTGAACCTGACTATTAAATTTTTCTAATGAGTTTCCTTCAAGTAAAGATCCAAACTGCTTTACTGATTGATTAATGTTAATGTTTATACTGGATAAATCCACTAATTATGGCTGGCTGATCTCTCTAAAGTAAAGTGAGGGAGAAGAACTGCCCTGGGTCACACTGGACAACATTCTTCTCACTTAACCAAAACAGCAGTGAGAGGTGAGCACGATACTACTGCACCATTGACTGTTAAGGTAAATTACCCCACAACTCTAGGTTAATCTCCGCCCTTACGTCTCTTGCAGTCGTTTTGTATAAGTAATATCACATCACGACACACGATAAGGCGACCAGGAAATAGTATCAATATAAATTGTTAATGTAAACCTTTGCGTTTTATTAGCAGGTTTCAACAGTAGGGGCTGCCACCTTGTGCATATTAGGTCATGGCTACTAAAGATATCGGGTCAGAATTCTAGCTTCTGAAACTAGGGTCGCGGGTATTCTCCATCTCTGAGTCGTGGTGAGAGAGAACACAGTCACATATGAGGAAATAATAACAGAGGGATACAGACATAGGAGCGGGTGTTTGTGCCTATATAAGAAACGACCTGGCCTATAACCTTAGATCTGACTTACATCATAACCATCTGGAGGGCCTATGGCTGGAGATACTGTTACCCAAACTACACCCATTCTCGTAGGCACTCTCTCTACCTCCCACCCAACGAGAGTCAGTTTGTGGATCATTTTGCCAAGATTTTATCAATTATTAAAACCGACTGTGAAACAATAACGCAAGTTGACTTTAATATTTGTTTTAAGCAAGAAAAAAAAACATTTTGTATAATAAATATAAACAAGGTAATCAAAGACGGTTAATAAGAAATGACAATAAAGAAAATTCCCCAAATAAACTACAAAATATTGATTGATCGTATGTGACAAATTGCTTGGTAGAGGTCTCGGTGAAAGACGATAAGAATATAAGCTAAGACTGAACCCTGGATGACTAGCGAGATATTGGAGTCAGTCAGTCAGACAGATCTCAACTCGCTAGAAAAATAACACGATGATGAGGATGATGAGTCACACAGAGAGATATAAAATAAGCGAAAAATACTACTTTAACAATAAGATTAAGGACAATAAGAATAACCTCCCAAAATCTCTGAAAGCAACTAAGACCCATGAACACAGCGACACACCAAAAGAACGATCCAACATAGTATTGAGCATCAAGGAGGAGCTCTGTCACGACGCATCTGAAGTTACAAACCACTTTAGTTGAAATACTGCCGACAGCCTCAACCAATCACAGTGTGGGATAAAAGGCTTTAAAATCCCACTACAGACAAAAGATATCACTCCAGATAGTATTGAAATCCACACAGTGACAGAGGATTTTGTTCTGAAGGAGTTGGATAAACTGGACCCCTACAAGAGCACAGGTATTGATAGCATCCCAGCCAGGTCTATGGGGGATGGTGACACTATACTGAACACACCAATGGCACGTCTAGTTTATCTCTCCATTAACAACACCTGTCTATAAGGCGACAGGTCTGATGTAGATAATAACATGCCAGTAAGTAAAATAATTGGTGATAATTGAAAGCTTTTGTTGTATGCCGATGCCAGTGCTCTTCAGTGTCAGGAAGAGATCTAAACAACAGAACTAACGAGTTATCATCTGAACTGGAGTCATGTAAACAGTGGCTCATAAACAAAATATTATTCCTATACCTTGGAATGACTAAAGTAATATTATTTGGATTAAAAAGAAAACTAAAAAAGGTAACTGATTCATGGTACAGTGTGGGAATGAACCCGTCTCAAACGTAACCTCAGTGAATCTTATTTGTCCGGTGAATTATTCGTAGAAAATATAGTTAAAAAGGTAACGATAAAATATAATTTATCTTATGCTAAATGTCACTTGGACTATTCATGATACTCTACCGTAACACAGAAGCTACAGTAAAATCCAAGATACAAATTATTCAAAACATGGCGATGAGGTTCATTCTTGACATGAAAACAAAGTCCTCCAATCATGTTAAGTGTGACGGATAGAGTGAAGCAACTGAGGCTGAATCACGCTTACAGAATATTCAATGGACTGTACCCAGAATATCAAACAACAAACTTTGCAAGAATTCGGGATATGAACCACCAGAGCACTATAGGGAGCGAACCTGGTATCCACGGTCAAGTGAAAAAAAAAAACTTCCTCACTGCTATAACAGACTGAAACAGGCTACGAGACCACATCAAAACCAGTAACAATTCAAAGCTAAAACAAAGACATACATAACAGATGAAGCTACAGCAAGATAAGAAAGTGAGTTTCTATATTATTAAACCATATTAACCCGCCAGCCTCGGATAGACGCGCAATATAATACTAGTTGAAATCTGTCAAATAAATGTTTACTAATACTCCTGTAGACGTACTATTACTGATCAGAGACTAAGAGTAAGCCTAAATAAAGGACCCTCCTGGAAATAAACAGCTGACAGTTATCCTTGGTCAAGTTGCCTACGTGCACAGTACTGTTACCTACTGTGTCTATATCCATGCTCAACTGTATAACTGCACAGTTTATAAACATTTTTATTCAATTGTAAACATGTGTGATAATTTATATGAATCAAAATCATTATTATTATTATTGAAAAAGAGCCTCTTAATAACTGAGACTTAATAGCATTGTATACCCTAAAATATTTATATTTTCTCTCATAATTCATAAAAGAAAATGTAATATGAGAGACTAAAGTATTATTTGAGGGTATCATACAAACTTAAGTAAACTATAAACTGTGCGTATTTCCATATATTTCATCATTATATTAGTACACCGTAAATACTCAGTAACACCACTTAACTAAATACAAACACATACCACCAAAAAATCACCATTCATCAGCTCTAATCTAATAATAATTCACAATAACGACACAAACTGCAATAAAACACCTTTGGGTTCTAATGAAATAGCCAAAGAATTGATAAAATACAGTTAATAAAAAAAAAATATACCTCACGCACTGAAATATTCATAAATGAGGTAAGAAAAGACGAAAAATGTGATGACAAAATACTGCACAAATTCTAAACGACAAAATTATTAAATATTTACAATTTCACGAGTTTTAATGGTGTTCAATAAGCCGCGTATCGAGTAAATGGGTTTAAATGGTATAGTGTGTAGTCTGGGTATACAATGGGTTTAATAAATGGTTTAATTAGTAGTATTGGTGATCATCCTTGACTTGGTTTACGTGAATGGGTTAATATCGCAAAATAGTAGAGACAGGGTCTTTTTTTGGACGAATTTATGAGCAAAATTTATATGGTGATTATATAAACGGATTTAAGTTATTATTTGAGGGACATTATATTGAGTTAATGTTTACTGAAGACAATATAGCTAAAGGAATTTAAGTAAGTGTTTAAAAGACTATTACCTGAAATGTCTTACTTGATTGAAAGATTTTAGGTTAGGTTTAGGTTAGGTTTAGGTTAGGTTTAGGTTAGGTTTAGGTTAGGTTTAGGTTTAGGTTAGGTTAGAGTGTCTAATCATAAAGTGACATCTTTTTTCGTCAACAGATCACTAGGTATCTTGTGGTCACTGTCGCTGGTGTTTAATTTAAGTCTTCCTAAGTAAAAAAAAAAGAACAAAGGATTTATAGTAAGAAGAGAAGGAGGAGACAAAACGAAGAAGAAGAAGAAGAAGGAGGAGAAGAAGAAGAATATGAGGAGGAAAATAATGAGTAGGAAGAGAAAAAGAAGAGGGAGAGAAAAACAAGGAGGAAGAAGAGGAGGAGGAAGTGGATGGGGATAGGAGGGGAGCTGGGGGGAGGGGCGATCCAGCTGGTATTTATATTACCATCAATCTCATAATGCAATCTGAGCCCTCCTCCCACCCCCCCCTCCTGACATCCCAGCAGCGCCGCTATTATTAATCATAACAAGAGGGGGAGGGGGGAGGAGGAGGGGGGGGGGGAGAAGGAGGGGTAGAAATCCGAGGCCAGAGGGGGCCCTTAAAACCCACCACTACAAGATATTATTAACTGCCAACACAGATACACGCATTGTCAGCTGTCCCCTCCCTCCCTCTCTCTCCCCAGCGAGCGCCACGCACATATATCCCTATTCCGGTTGTCTCCCCTTGTTTCCCCTCGTGTCCCCAGGGTTCAGCCAATTGTGCCGCCCTTATTCCGGCCATCCCAGCCAATTACGACCATTAGTAGCCTCTTGTGCTGAGTTTATCGAGCGAATCCCTTGAGCTGCTCATCCTGACGCCGCCACCAGTTGATTTGACCACATCTGGGGTAACGATGCCAAATACCGCCAGAATCACTCGTTATTTAATTTTATATTTTTAAAGATCTATATAAGAAATAATTGACTTTATATTAGATTTATAAGTAAATTTATGAGAATAATTTATTCTTTAAAATATATAATTTATAAAAAAAAACACCGAGGAAACTAGGATAAATGAGTTCTGTTGGCTGAAGTTATTGGATATTTACTAACTGGCATCTGTTAGAGTCAAGAGAAGAGGATCGGGAAGCGTAACTGATGAAGCGGGAGGATGAGACGCTATATTGATTTATACTCGTTTATCCCTTATTTATTGTCATCTTTCCGCTCCGCTAGTTTAATAACAGAGCGAAGAGGGAAGGAGGAGGGAAGAGGAGAGGGAATGGGGGGGGGGGGGAGGGAAAGGTTGAGAGGACAGGAGAGATGGCCGTCGTATCCACTCCAAGAAGACGAGGGGGCGAGTAAATTACACAGGGACAGTGATAATAACATAATACTTGAGATTATATGTTGTTTTTAACGAAGAGGAACAATATTAATTCTTCAGAAGTAATTTAAAGCAAGCACACACACACACACACACACAAAATACCTATCAGGAGTTCACATTATAATAACACTAACCTCACATACCTGTACACAAGGCACAGTCCTTCACACGTCTACCTGTCGTACCTTGGAACACCTGAACACCTGGCCTATAGAGAGCTACATTACTGAAGACAAAATGAAGAAAACTCTAAGAATCCTGATAAAGATGAATATAATAGAGGAAGAAAAAGGGGAATAATCATGGATATAATATAATGTACAATAATATAGATCTATATATAACTCTTATCAATGTACTATAGGAATAATTTTATATATGAATGATTACCAAGTTGTTTTAGTAAGTTTTTAGGGTAAGTTTCATTTGTAGGTTTAATTAAAAAACTTATTAACCAGATTTATCAGTAAGTCTTATTGGCAAGTCTTATAACCAAATCTACATCTCTACGATACACTTGAGAGAGAATCACATTTATTCCCTAAGACCCTTAACGTCAATATCTCTCTTCCTGTTTAAGTGTATGTGGTAGAGTCTCAGTGAGATTTCTAAGCAATTTTTGGTTATCATTGTGTATGTTTGGTTAAGATAGACTTATAGGAAGGCAGTTATGTGTGGATGAATATTTAATGCGTTCGTAAATAATATGTTACATTGAGAGAGAGAGAGAGAGAGAGAGAGAGAGAGAGAGAGAGAGAGAGAGAGAGAGAGAGAGACCCCCTTCACCCCCCCTTTGACCGTAAAATTCACATGTGGTAAAGGGACTGGATTAACTAGTTCTTAGTTCTTGTCGACCATAGTAAACGTTTATCGCTCTCCCTGGGGTAACTACACAAAGTTAGGGGAAGGGGCACACATGACCACTGAATAGAGTCTAATTTGACCCCTGGGTTGATGTCACTTTGGGCCTGGTGACCGACCCCCTGGCGAGGTAGTGGGAGGGGAAGAGAGAGAGAGAGAGAGAGAGAGAGAGAGAGAGAGAGAGAGAGAGAGAGAGAGAGAGCATAATGAATTCAAGAAATAAAATATCAGCATCATTTTACATCCTGAGATAAGAAAACATTCAGGAATTTTAGAATATAAATAATATACCATAAATTCAGTCTGTCTGATTGGTTGATAAGAATACACGAAGGAGGAGCCTATGAGGAGGTGTGTTAGCATCAAGCTCTATAATTGGAGGAAAACACTCGAAGGGGAGGGATCAACAGAGAGAACATTAGTGGGATCTCTATGATTGGTGGAAACACAGAAAGGGGAGGAGTCAATCAAGGGAACGTTTTAAAAATATCTTGTGATTGGTGGACAACACATTATAAGGAGGAGCCTATTAACACACAAGATATTAACAACATACCCGATTCGAGAGTAGCATCAAAAAGGCCCTTGTATCGCCTTAGGTGATTGGCGGGCAGTGTGGAAAGTGACCAATGAGGAAGTAAATATTGAACGATTTAAGTAAAGAAGACGACGAAGACTCCTGAACTGTACAAGCTTACAACGTTCACTTTCTGCAACAAGTAAGATATTGATAAACAAACACGGATGTATTGGATCTTTTGAATGAATGAGGAACACGTCATCATTCTCCGTTTCCTTTATCCTTCTGTGAGTACGATGACAACCCCCTGAGTACAATGTCATCTTACTCAAGGGCCTTAGTCATCGTACTCATGGGATTAATCAGATCCTCACTTTTAAAGAGTTAAGACATCGCAGTCAAGGGTCAACTGTGGGTCAACATAAGTCTTATATATATATATATATATATGTATATATATATATATATATATATATATATATATATATATATATATATATATATATATATATATATATATATATATATATATATACTTCATTTTTAGTCCATTTAACACGCGGACTTTGCTGGTGAGGTCGTTGATTATATATATATATATATATATATATATATATATATATATATATATATATATATATATATATATATATATATATATATATATATATGTGTGTGTGTGTGTGTGTGTGTGTGTGTTCGGGGAGGCCTAGCTAGTGGGTTCTTTCATTACACATCCTGGCCGCTCCAGGACACACACACATACACACCCAAATCACCCGCCAAAATCATGTCGATATTTCACCCCACGCTGCTCCAAGTCGACAAGTTGTGTGCCCGCAGCCAATCAGCGAGCGACCCGAGATAACCGTCGACCAATGAGAGGGCCCCCAGCTGAGACCTACCCGCCATTTACACAGTGAGAGTGAGGGGGGGGGGGGGGACGCCACACAGCCTGGTCACTTGGGCTGAGAGAGGAAAAATTTTTACCAGAAAAAAGAAGAAAAAAGATTCCACGGGGTTTCTGCGTCATGTCGACCTCTCCATCTTGTCTCAATGATACGTTAATGACCTGGTCTCCATGACCGTCCTTCCCTCCCTCAAACCCACCCTCTTCCTTGAGCTTCCCTTTCCCGTTAGCTTCTCTCTCCCTTTTTCTCTCTCTCCCACATTCTAGACGGAACGAGATGAAACGAACGTGTGAATGGAGAGAGTCAGTGGTCCAGCTCAGGATGTTCAGTACTGTACAACCAATACTGTCGACCTCATCTTCTATGCCCTCCGCGTCCTGCACTACGGGTAGCCAACTTTATTGGCTATTTTACCCCGGTTGAAATATCGCCAGAGCAATATGTTATCCTGGGGTGGGGAGGGGGGGGGGTTTACGTGCCGGGGGAGGCGGGAGAGGGGTGGGGGGTAGGTGCTTTGGGCCAGAGAAGGAGGGAAGCGGAGATTTGGGATGCTGGGAGGGAAGGAGGGAGGGATTTGGGGTGTTTGTTGCCCAGAGAGGTAGGAAGGGGTTCTCGAGGATGGGAGGGAAGGAGGTAAGAAGAGTGTGTTTGAAGTGTTCGGGTCTAAGGAGGAGGGGGGAGGGTAAGAAGCGAGGGAAGGATGGAAGAATGGAGGTGTATGAAAGAAGGCGGAAGAAGGAAGGAAGAAGGAAGGAGGGTATGGGTTCTACAGGAGGGCCAGGGAAGGAGGGATTTGAGTGTTAAAAGAGGTAGAGAGGGAAGAAGGGAGGAAGAGAGAGAAGAAGAGACAGGCTGTGGTGATGTTAAGAGCCAGGGAAGGAGGAAAGAAGGAAAGAACCTATGAGGGGGACGGCTACCAAGGAACCAGCTAGGAGGATGAGGAAAAACTTTCGGAGTATGGCAGTCATGTCGTCCGATATAAGACAACATTATGCACACTGGCACACATACCAGCGACGCGTGCCTCGACCCTAACATGTCCACCGCACCATTACTCTCTGGAGACAAAAGATGGACGTCTGATAAAACACTGGTGGTCGGTAATGGCCACTCAGGACGCCGGGTGGGTCCTTGTGAAGACTCCTGCTGGTGGGGGAACAGGAGGAGGAGGGGAAAGTTGTAACGTAGGAGATGGGGAATGGGAGAGGTGGAGGAAGATGTATGGTGGGGAGGGAAGATTCAGATAGGAGAAGACAAGGGGTTGGGGGGGGGGGAGGGGGAGAAGAACAGAGGGGGGAATGCCATGTCAGGAAAGATTTAGAAGAGGAGGAGGGGGAAGGGGGGAAGGGGAGGGGAGGGGGAGGGGGTAATGGGGTCTCTCTTGATGCTGGTTAACAGGAGGCACATAGAGAGAAGGTTCTTGTAGATGTAGAAGTTCCTGGGTAAACGGGGGAGAGAGAGAGAGAGAGAGAGAGAGAGAGAGAGAGAGAGAGAGAGAGAGAGAGAGAGAGAGAGAAATGACTGATCGGAATAATGTGCCGATATATGGTAACAGATGGAACAGGGGAGGTCGGGATAGATGGAACAGTGGAGGTCGGAATGGATGGGACAGTGGAAGTCAGGAACAGATGGAACAGAGAAGGGAGGGAGGGTGTGGGGGCGGCAATAGGGTGATTAGATGGTTTATTTGATGCATCCTGTAGTTTACTAAATCATAATAACAGGTCTTTAATAGGGGGTATTTCCTAAAGGGAGAGGCAAGAGAACTGGGGTGATGGGTGTTTTCTAAATCTAAGTGGTAAGTTTTCTAAGTGATTTACCAAGTGTATCTAGGGTTTTTTTATAGCCACTAAAAGGTTTCTAAGTGGGTGTTTTCTACGAGAGGGAGATATTGGTTATCTAAAGTAAATCTAATTAAACTAAGTGGTAACGTTGAAACCTTATAAATCTTGGTCTCTCCTATACCTTCCCTTGGTCCAGTCTGCTACACGTACTGGTCTCTTGGTACACCTTATGGTCCAACCTGGTCTATAGAAACAATATTATAGCGAATAAGTCTTTTTTTTTTTTAGGTCTTGAATTGTCCATTTGTCCACTGCCACCACTTAGCTCACAATGATTCACTTAACTACCATCACTACCACCTGGTCCATTAGGGTCCACCACCACCACTACCACCACCTGGTCCATTAGGGTCCACCACCACCATCACCACCACCTGGTCCATAAGGGTCCAACACCACCATCACCACCACCTGGTCCAGAATGGTCCATATACCTTTCCCTATATCTCTGGACTATCACCTGGAGCTGGCAGACCTGATTACCCTGAACCAGCCCTTGTGGGTAATAACACAAAATAACCACGACATTACCACATGAATTACAACCCTTAAGTATAGGTCTAGTTACGGTGAAAAAGGCAACTAGTACCTAAAAAAAAATAGGTAAAATTTTCCTTGGATATTATTACTATATAATATCCGTATGGTAAAGATAGTATTCCTCAAAGATAATATATCTCCTTGATAATAGAGGAAGATAGGAAATATTACCCTGAAAAATAAAAGAACTTCCTGGATAACACCACTTCCTATATGAAATAGCTGACCGATAAAGAAAATGGTGGAGGTAGAAGATGGACCTTAGGACTCACCATCAAAATATAAACAAACTACAGATTTAATGACCAATTCATATCTGTTGTTGAGAGAGAGAGAGACATGCACTTACAGTATATACTAGTTGGTCGATCTTAGAGTGTGGTCAACAGATGGCGTTGTTCGATCTTAGAGTGTGGTCAACAGATAGCGTTGTTCGATCTTAGAGTGTGGTCAACAGATGGCGTTGGTCGATCTTAGAGTGTGGTCAACAGATGGCGTTGTTCGATCTTAGTGTGTGGTCAACAGATGGCGTTGTTCGATCTTAGTGTGTGGTCAACAGATGGCGTTGTTCGATCTTAGAGTGTGGTCAACAGATGGCGTTGTTCGATCTTAGAGTGTGGTCAACAGATGGCGTTGTTCGATCTTAGAGTGTGGTCAACAGATGGCGTTGTTCGATCTTAGTGTGTGGTCAACAGATGGCGTTGTTCGATCTTAGTGTGTGGTCAACAGATGGCGTTGTTCGATCTTAGTGTGTGGTCAACAGATGGCGTTGTTCGATCTTAGAGTATGGTCAACAGATGGCGTTGTTCGATCTTAGAGTATGGTCAACAGATGGCGTTGTTCGATCTTAGAGTGTGGTCAACAGATGGCGTTGGTTAGGTGGGATGGTCAGGTGAGGAGTTAATGAGTAGAGGTAGGATGGGAAAGGAGGGAGATGGGAGGAAGAAGGATAGAGACGGGATGGGAAGGATGAGACAGAGGACACCCACCTACTGACACAAGAGACAGATTTATGGTAGTCACCTCTCGCACGGTAATCATCACATTAATTAAAAGAGAGAGAGAGAGAGAGAGAGAGAGAGAGAGAGAGAGAGAGAGAGAGAGAGAGAGAGAGAGAGAGAGAGAGATCGTGGGTGTATCAATATTGCGATGATTTTATTTAATTTTTTATTATTCAATTTACCATAATAATAATAATAATAATAATAATAATAATAATAATAATAATGTTTCTAATACAACTTTTGCTCTCATGATAATTAATACTATTTTTGTTTCATATATCATTATTGTCAACATCATTATCAGTAGTAATTGCAGTTAATATAATAAAAAAAAAATATATACTAAACTTATTACCTTCAATAGAATCATTAAAATATATGAACAAAAACCGTAACTAAAGTAAAATAAATTATATCTTTCTTCACGTCATCAATAACAACCATATTGAACACAACTCTTAAAAAAAATTATCAATATGAACTGGATTTAATAACTCAAACCCATAACTCGAATAACATCTACTTTGAAAATAATACAGAAATAAATGAAAAAATATTACCTGAAACTTTTTGACAATTTGAGTGAAGATTTTTGAATGACTTAGGGTGGATGACCTACCTGTGTTTAATTAGTTACCTGTGGGGTCAATATAATGCCATATGTTGTCTATTGGTTAATGGAGAGTTGATCTAGTTGGTGAGTTGTTATTATTGTTAATCTGAGTTATTTGAGACGGATTAACTTGGCCCTGTGTGTGTGTGTGTATGTGTGTGTGTGTGTGTGTGTGTTTGTGTGTGTGTGTGTGTGTAGACCCTGCAACATTATAACACTGTCACGACCCCACCAACACGGGAGGCAGGTAGCCAGACGATGTTGAAACCTGACTTGACTGATACAACACTTGGCTGTAAGAGGATGATTATTTGTTGACACTAACGACGACGGTAATGACGATGAACGCGAGGAAGACGAAGAAGACGATGATGATGATGATGACTGTGTTAATTACCTATTTCAACCAATAAACGTGAGGGGGAGAGAGAGAGAGAGAGAGAGAGAGAGAGACATGTGTACTGGGGTGTCTACTTACGGATACATGAGGCAGACTTATGGCAGTCTCCCCTTGCAAGGTAATCATCACATTATTTAACCAAGGGCAGGTGAGAGAGAGAGAGAGAGAGAGAGAGAGAGAGAGAGAGAGAGAGAGAGAGAGAGTGTGTGTGTGTGTGTGGAGACAGGGTCAGACTTCGGCGAGCTCACTGATAACTACAGAGAAATGAGCAATAATTTGAATAAATATTTTTCAACAGTTTTCACCACCGAAAATTTAAACATGATACCCGAGGCACCGACTTTATTCAGAGATAGTGAAGAAAACAAATTAAGCGAGATAGTAGTGACTAGTAACGATGTTAGTAAGCAAATAGACAAACTGAAGCCTAATAAGTCACCTGGTCCCGATGAGATATTTGCCAGAGTATTAAAGGAATGTAAGGAAGAGCTTAGTATGCCCTTAGCAAAGTTGTTTAACATGCCATTAAAAACAGGTGTAGTACCAGAATCCTGGAGGATAGCGAATGTAATACCGATTTTCAAGAAGGGGGATAGATCACTATCCTCTAACTACCGCCCAATCAGTCTAACATCAATAGTAGGCAAATTACTGGAAGCAATCATTTCAAACTCTATTCGAAATCACCTGGAGAAGCACGGATTGATCAATGATTCCCAGCATGGCTTCACAAGCGGACGTTCTTGCCTAACTAATCTATTAACATTCTTTTCATCAGTTTTCGAATCGGTGGACGAGGGGCACAATTATGATGTGGTATATCTCGACTTTAGCAAAGCCTTCGACAGAGTCCCCCACGAAAGACTAATTAGAAAGGTAGAAGCTCATGGCATCAAAGGTGACATCCTTAAATGGATTAGGGCGTGGTTACAGGACAGGAAACAGCGAGTGAGCATTAACGGCACTAAGTCCCATTGGAGCAACGTCACAAGTGGAGTTCCCCAAGGCTCAGTACTTGGACCATAATTATTTATTATATACATAAACGACATAGATATCGGCATTGACAGCAACATAAGTAAATTTGCTGATGACACTAAAATAGGACGTGTTATCAAATCTGACGAGGACTCGGCAAAACTACAGGAAGATCTAAACAAATTTTTCGAATGGTCTGAAAAATGGCAGATGAAATTCAACGTCGACAAATGTAAAGTACTCAATATAGGAGATGTAAACAGGGAAACCAGATACCAGATGAACAACGATGCCATAGAGAAATCCGACTGCGAGAGAGATTTAGGAGTAATGATAAGTAGGAACCTTAAGCCAAGTAAACATTGTGTTTTTGCTCGTAACAAGGCTAATAAAGTACTTGGGTTCATACAAAGGAGTGTTAGTTACAAGACTAGCGAGGTCATCCTAAAACTGTATCTTGCTCTTGTGAGACCACACCTGGATTACGCAGTTCAGTTCTGGTCACCGTATTACAGAATGGATATAGAATCCTTGGAAAGAATTCAGAGGAGAATGACAAGACTAATCCTGGGCATTAGGAACCTTGAGTATAGAGACAGGTTAAAGCATCTTAATTTGCACTCCCTTAAGAGACGTAGAGCGAGGGGCGACCTGATAGAGGTGTATAAGTGGAAGGCAGGGCTAAACAAAGGGGACATTACAAAGGTACTCTAACTATCCAACCAGGAGCGAACTCGTAACAATGGTTTTAAATTAGACAAATTTAGATTTAGGCGTGAAATAGGTAAACACTGGTTTGGAAACAGAGTAGTGGATGAATGGAACAAGTTACCAAATATCATCATTAACTCGAATACGCTGAATTGCTTCAAACATAGGTTGGATGCTCATATGAGCAATAGCGGTTGGGTGTAAACGGGACTGCCCAGTATGGGCCAATAGGCCCGCTGCAGTTTCCTCCATTCTTATGTTCTTATGTTCTTATGTTAGTTAGCAGCATTATGTTAGTGCACACTTGAGACCTGTACCTCGGCGAGGTAGGTTCTCCCGGCTCCCCGCTCCTTCCCCCCGAGGTACCGCGTGACCATGATCATGATCACCCTAGCCCAGGCGAAGGTTGTGAGACTGATTCCGGTCGAGCACCCTTCGCGCAAGAAACTCAATCTTCTTGTTATAAAAGATTTTTTTGACCACATCGGACTAAAGGGGGTGACAGGGGTCGTCCGGAGTAGCGGTGGTACCCTTGTCATCACATTCGAGGAATGGGGGCAGGCCCACAAATTACCCTACCGAACGATTATCAATGGAGTCGACGTCATGTTTGACGCCTTACTTCAGGATAACTTAGTTTTGGGAGTCATTTCCCACTCTGAAATTGAGTATCTCGAAAGAGACGAACTTGCCGAGCTGATTGGAGATCAGCTCTCAGTACTCAGGAAGCTGACCAGCACAACTGCCCTGGTTGGTTTTCCTGGGAAACTTCCTAGCTCCGTTATACTGGGTTGGGAGAAAATCCCAGTAAAACCTCAACAGCAAAAACCCACTCGCTGCTACAATTGCCAGAAGTATGGCCATCTGGCGAGGAAGTGTCGTGCTCGCGGGGTGTGCTCAAGCTGCGGGGCACCCGGCCACACCGACGCTGACTGCCAGGCGGCCGTTAAGAAGTGCGCGGCTTGTGGTGGCCCTCACTCCTCCTCCGACCGGCTTTGTCCCAAGTGGAGGGAGGAGTGCAGGGTGGCCAGGCTGCGGGCTAAGGAAAAATTGACTTACAAGGAGGCTCTCCTTGCAGTCAAGACTCTAGAAAAAAACAACCAAGACCGAAACAAACAAGAAAAGAACAAACAAGACAAAAGCGAACAAGAAAAGAACAATCAAGATATGAACAACGAAGAACCTGATAATATTATCATTATAGAAGACCAGACAGAACAAGACCAAAAAGAAGAAGACGAAGAACAAGAAGAAGAATGGAAAGTAAAAACTAAAAGAAGAACAAAGAGAAAAAAGAAGTCCAACCAATCAGCTTCGGCCGAAATAGCCTAACGGCGAAGAGGCCAGTAATCCCAAACAACTTGAACTTGTTAGTGTTAAGGTGCAAGCACTGCTTGCTTCCTTTCGCTTTCAGTTATCGCCGCTGGCTAGCCCTCGTGGTGAACGAGGAAGAAGCCTCTTCACCATCAAGACTCCTTCTGTGCCTCCTCGTGGCAGCACACGGTAACTGGGTGCAGGGCCGGATTCAGGAGTGGGCAAAGTGGGCAGCTGCCCAGGGCCCTCCACAATCTGGGGGCCTCCACATATTACAACATTTTATTTATTTGTTTATTCATTTGGATTATTTTTATTTTCATTCTTTAAAATTCATGTTTATCTATTCCATCACGTAAAACTATGTTCATCAAGAAGCGTGATAGAAATTAGGCTAGCTACTCCATGAAATTCATGAATACCTGGTTTTCCTATGAACCGTATATTTTTAATGAATGCTATTGTTGAGTTAATACTTATTCTGAATCTTTCTGACCTTGGACTTAAAGAAGCCTATACACGCATTCTTGGACAGAACCATTATTTGAGTAGAGGTTTATCTGATTAATAATGCAAAGAATCATCTCTCTGTAATAACTAATAATATATTCTTTTCTGTGAAGTCTCTTGAAAATTTTTGACATGTGCTGTAGTAGCTATATCAGGGCTGGTCGACTTGAAACCACATGAATGACTCCAGTCATGTCTCACTTTTGTGTGTGTGTGTGTGTGTGTGTGTGTGTGTGTGTGTTGGGAATTTGTACACTATCAATAAATATACAGTTAATTAAAAATTCCTCAATGTTCTAATTTCCTCAATATATCTGCATATGGCTTCAAAATTCTCCAAGAAGTGTTCAAATTTCAAAATTTTCCCGGGGGGCTTACAGCGCCCCCCGGAACTCCCAGATGTTTAGGCTCGCTTCACTCGCCACCCCGCCCTCTTGGGTAGTTATAATGAGGGGGGCCTCCACAGAGAGGCTGCCCATGGGCCTCCACAGGTCTAAATCCGGCACTGACTGGGTGCCTCGTGGGCCCGGGCTAGACCAGCAGGAGATCTCGGAGCAGCATGTGGACACGTCCTGGCGCCTACCAACCACCGCCCCGCTGCCTTGGGGATTAACCTTGGTAGGTATAAGGTTACGGGAGTAAACCCTGAACGAAAAATCTGCGGTGCAGCCCAGCATGAGGCAGACATGCTAACAGAGCTCCAACAAGACCCAACGGCGGTATAGGTGGAAGAGGTGACCACCATGGGAACCCAACGACTACACCGGCGGACGAAGGCAATCCATGATGGACAGGCTACTAAGGCGAAACCCAACAAACTTGGCTATCGGCAGTTAATTACAACACTCCCTCTTCGCAGTCATTGCAGCCACCTGCACCATTGGGGAGAGTCAAGATGTGTGGTTGCAGGTGCACTTCTGCCTCACCACATAAATCAACTCACACAGTTATCATCCAGCTCGTCATGCTTCTCATCATCATCAAAACCCCTGTACCCCCAAATGTTCAATGGCGACAGACATGTGGCGACGGCGGCAGAGATGGTAGAGATGCTGACATATGGCAAGGAACCATAGGGAGAACCAGAGTAGGCAAGTGTAATCCCAGCGGCCTACTCTTCAGCAAGTGTGATGAACACAACCTCACTATCACCAACACCTTGTTTAGGCAGGCCGACAAGTTCAAGGGTTCTTGGCAACATCCACGATCCAAACATTGACATCTCACTGATTACATCATTGTCAGCGAAAGACATCGCCGAGATGTCCTCATCACCCGAGCCTTGCGTGGCTCAGACCACTGCGACACAGATTAATTATCAGCTCGTCAGAGCCAAACTCTCCCTTCACGTCGCCCCAAAACGGCGAAGGCAACAGGCCTCCAGAAAAGGCTTTAACATCAAGCGACTGGAGGATCCAGCGGTGGCACACACTTCCAGAGAGCAGCTCAACGAGGGGCTGATAAACAACCCAACAATAAACCACCAAAATCCCAGTGCCAAATGGGGTCCCATCAAATCTGTCATCACAGAAACCTCCAACGACACACTCGGTCCAGATCAAAAGAAAACACCAGGATTTGTTTGATGAAAACGACCTAGAAATTGAAATACTCGTCAATAGTAAATGTGCTACACTCATTGACTGGCAGAAAAACCCAAAGTCTCGGACCAAAGCTGATACCTTTCACGAGAAGAAGGCGGCGGTCCAGCGTAAACTTCGTAAACTAATGAACGATTGCTAGAAAAATATAGTGTGAAATGAAAAAAATTGTGGATCAACGCAAAATGTGCGAATTTTTCAATTTCACTAAAACATTTTATGGCCCAACTACTCATGGCGTGGTCCCCCTCTGCTCATCCGACGGTAACTCTCCAATTAAAGATGAAGAAGGCATCCGTCAGCACTGGAAAGAGCACTACAGTTCGCTGCTCAACCGAAACACCGATGTGGATGTCCTGACTACCCAGCAGGTTCCTCAGCACCAGAGCTGACCCACCTCAGCTATCCTCCATCCCTGGATAAGGTAGCTACTGCCATCAAGCACATGAAAAACAACAAAGCCTCAGGGCCTGATGGAATACCAGCCGAGGTGTACAAAGCAGGAGGACCTCTGCTTACTAGCCGTCTCCACTCATTCCTGGAGAATATATGGGAAAAAGAGGAAATCCCTCAAGCTCTTAAAGACGCCTCCATAGTCAATATTTATAAGAACAAAGGGGACTAGTCAGACTGTGGCAACTACTGCGGGATCTCGCTGCTGTCCGTAGCTGGCAAGATTATCGCCCGAGTCCTCCTAAAAAAACCATCACGTGGCACTACTGACATAATATTTGCTGCCCGCCAGTACTGGAAAAGTGTAGAGAACAGCTTCGTGAATTGTATACATCGGCTTCATTGACCTTACGAAGGCCTTTGGCGGACCCTCAGTAGTTTTGGCTGCCCACTAAAATTCATTGCCATTGTGAGGCAATTCCACGATGGCATGAACGGCAGCGTCCAACACAATGGAACCCACAATGAGTTCTTCTCCATCCAAATGGGGGAAATCAAGGATGTGTACCAGGCACCAATTCTCTTTTGAATTTTCTTGGCTACCTTCCTTACTTGCGCCAGTGCCAATTTAGCCGGCGGGGTGGATATCCAGTCCCGGAGGAATGGAGATTTCAATATAAGACGACTCGAGGCAGGAACAAAGGTGTCGGCCACTTCCATCACTGAACTTCAGTATGCAGACGACCTCACCCACGTCACTCACAATGAACGCGACCTACAGGAGATCCTGAACACCTACGCACACGCATGTGCACGCTTCGGCCTCGAGGAGAATGTACGTAAGACTCAGATTCTCTTTCAGCCTGTCCCTGGTTCAGCCACACCTCCACCATCCATCCAGCTTAACTGTACTACCCTCTCTAATGTTACCCACTTTCAGTACCACTTTCTGCCTTTGGCAGACTCCATAACCATGTCTTTAGCTGTAGGGAGCTGATATTATTTACAAAGTTGCACGTGTATCGAGCAGTGGTCCTCTCCACCCTGCTGTATGGCAGCGAGACATGGGTCACATACAGGAGGCACCTCAAGACACTTGAAAACTTTCACCAACGTAGTCTACGTTCCATCCTCCGAGTTCGCTGGGAAGACAAGAGAACAAATGCCAGTATTCTCACTGACACCAAATGTAGGAGCATCGAGGCTACCATTATCCATGAACAACTACGCTGGACTGGGCATGTTACCGGCATGCGCGACAATAGACTGCCAAAGCAGCTACTTTACAGTCACCTAACGAATAGTAAACGTAACGCTGGCGGACAACTGATAAGGTATAAGGATAGTCTTACGACAAACCAGAAAAGTGCCAAATCGACTCCCTCACCTGGGAGACGATTACTCCATGCCGTAACGCTTGGAGGAGCACCACACGAGGTGTAAATACTTTCGAGTTAGCCCAACTGCTTACCAAGGCAGACAAGCGCCAACGCTGGAGAGACGCTGCCGCCGCTCCTCCCGCACTAGATGGAGTCCTCCACATGTGCAACATCTGTGAACGGCTCTGCCGGTCCCGTATCGGCCTCTCTAGGCACCTCAGACTCACCAACGAAGGTGACATCTCTAATAACTCATATCATTGTCTCATAGCTGGAGGATCGTCATACTCGATTTCGATTGACAGCAAAGTAGAAATAGTAGTAGTGTGTGTGTGTGTGTGTGTGTGTGTGTGTTATTATAACGAGGACGACAATTACAAAGAGGACGTCGATTATAAGGAGAACAACAATTACATAAGAACATATGAACATATGAATGGAGGAAACTGCAGCGGGCCTATTGGCCTATACTGGGCAGTCCCATTCACACCCAACCCCTATCGCTCATATATCCGTCCAACCTATGTTTGAAGCTATCCAGCGTATTCGAGTGAATGATGATGTTTGGTAACTTGTTCCATTCATCCACTACTCTATTTCCGAACCAGTGTTTGCATATTTCACACCTAAATCTAAATTTGTCTAATTTAAAACCATTGCTACGAGTTCGCTCCTGGTTGGATAGTTTGAGTACCTTTGTAATGTCCCCTTTGTTTAGCCCTGACTTCCATTTATACACCTCTATCATATCGCCCCTCGCTATACGTCTCTCGAGGGAGTGCAAATTAAGATGCTTGAACCTGTCTCTGTACTCAAGGTTCCTAATGCCCGGGATTAGTCTTGCCATTCTTCTCTGAATTCTTTCTCGGGATTCTATATATATTCTGTAACACGGTGACCAAAATTGAACTGCGTAATCTAAGTGAGGTCTCACAAGCGCAAGATATAGTTTTAGGATGACCTCGCTGGTCTTGTAACTAACACTCCTTTGTATGAACCCAAGTACTTTGTTAGCCTTGTTTCGAGCAAATACACATTGTTTACTTGGCTTAAGATTCCTACTTATCATAACTCTTAAATCTTTCTCACAGTCGGATTTCTCTATAACATCGTTGTTCATTTGATATCTGGTTTCTCTGTTTACATCTCCTAGACTAACTACTTTACATTTGTCCACATTGACTTTCATCTGCCATTTTTCAGACTATTCGAAAAAATTTTTAAGATCTTCCTGTAGTTTTGCGGAGTCCTCGTCAGATTTAATTACACGCCCTATTTTAGTGTCATCAGTAAATTTACTTATGTTGCTGTCTATGCCGATATCTATGTTGTTTATGTATATAATAAATAATAATGGTCCAAGTACTGAGCCTTGGGGAACTCCACTAGTGACGCTAATGCTCACTCGCTGTTTCCTATCCCGTAACCACGCAGTAATCCATTTTAGAATATCTCCTCCAATGCCATCCAATGCCATGAGCCTCCACTTTTCTTATTGGTCTTTCGTGGGGGACTCTGTCGAAGGCTTTGCTAAAGTAGAAATATACCACATCATAATTGCGCCCCTCATCCACTGATTCGAAAACTGATGAAAAGAATGTTAATAGATTAGTTAGACATGAACGCCGCTTGTGAAGCCATGTTGGGAATCATTGATCAACTTGTGCTTCTCCAAGTGATTTCAAATAGAGGACGACGACTACAACGAGGATGACGGCGATGAGGAGAATGTATGCATTGAGAGAGAGAGAGAGAGAGAGAGAGAGAGAGAGAGAGAGAGAGAGAGAGAGAGAGAGATTTACCAAGATGTGTCTTAAGCCTCTCTGGAACTCCAACATTTAACACAGTCACTCCTTCGAGATAAAAAACCGAAAACGTTGTCTCAGCTGCGAATGTAAACAAATAAGGCAACAGGAGGCGGTAAGTCACACCCAGGTCCATGCCAGGAGTGAAACTGGCTTTAGTTCAGCCCTTGTACGACTCTGAAGGGTAGAGTAAGCCAGTAGGTAAGCATGACCGTCGACATTCATAACCCACATTTAAGTTCATGACCAGAGAAGACAGAAGACTTAAGCTACACTATATCTAATAACAGCAGCATCAGGTTAACATGATTCACGTTATGAGCAAACAGCATCTCAAAGTCTAAACCGTATTTATGTTATGACTGGAGTAGAGTAGATTAGCTTAGCTCATGTCTCGATACGTCTAATGAATAAGTCAGCAGAATCGCTTGAAGACAGACACGAGTTAAACCAGTCTCTGCTTATGACCGGAGCAGACTGGCTGGTTTAATTCACTACTTATGGGGAGCAGCCATATCCCTTAACTAACCCCTCCTGCATCTCATCAGACTCCACAATGTTATCTCAGCTCACGATAAATCATAAGTCCCGAAACCTCAGTATATTGTAAGAGACAAGGGGGTCTTGTTGTGCATCCTAATCCCGTAATCAAACCTACGCGATACTCGTATTTCAGGCACTTATGAATTATGCAGCATCCGATCCTATCGCTAAACGGCTTCATACACAGATTATAGGTGGAGGCGGGAGATGGGTCTTATTTGTGCTTTTTAAAGGTTACGGAGATGGGAAGGGGAAGGAAGGGGAGTGGGAAAGGGAGGTACTGGGGAAGGGCGGGGAGGGGGAAAAGGGAAATTAAAGGGAAAGGGGAAGTAAGGGGGATAGGGGACATAATCACGCACACATATATGAAGGTATATATATTTCGATGAATATAGCTATATATCATGAGACATTTCTACTTATATACATATAATTAGATTTCTACTTTTGTGATGTCATCTTGAAAATGCCCTTCAATCTCTCTCTCTCTCTCTCCATACCCTCACTTTCTTTCTCAATCTCTTTAACAGTGTCTCTCTCTCTCTCTCTCTCTCTCTCTCTCTCTCTCTCTCTCTCTCTCTCTCTCTATTACCCCATCTGGTGGCCACTGAGGAGAACATAATTGTGATGCAAATGATTAACCTGTAACTGATTCACTTAACTTGTCAGGTGTAAAATTCATCCGATAATATGTCTATGTTTTCCTTACCACCTGTACTTACTTTTATTAATTCCTATCTTTATTTTCTCTCTCGGGATGGATTTAATCAAACGTGAAAGCAAAACCCAGGAATCAATGAAGAAGATTGTCGACTTTATTTTTTTTTTTACGCTCTGAAAAATTCGTATCTGAATGATCATCTCAACTACAAGTTATGCCGGGTCTTAGCTAGGATTGGTCCCTCTAACACAAACATGGCTCTTGACTGGCTGTGGGTGAAGATCGATCCTACGCGGGATTGGTGGTTCGTAAGAAGGAAGCTCCGCCCTCCTTAAACAACGTGTGTGGTCTATGAGACACCCTGAATCGTCTTCGGTCTCAGGGATGCTGAGTATGAAACATTACGCTGGTCAAGGGATCACATGTATGAGCCATCCGCTATGTACGAGAGAGATGCTACGTAGACACTTTCTTGTATATTATAGAAGAAGGGAGGGGGGTAAAGGGAGGGGAGAGGGGTGAGGGGGTGGGTGGGTGCATGGTCAGGGTGAGTTGATGCGTCGGCGATATCCAAGTAGTAACTCTTATCTTATTGGCTGCCGTCAGCTGTAAAGCAAACGAGAGATCTGATAGTTAGGATGGTTAATGACGGCACCAGAAAAAGTTGACTGACTTAGGGCAGCAGATACAAGGGGCTGTGTTGGGATGTCCTGCAAATCATCGGTCGTATTGTAAACTTCCTGATAGATAAAATTAATAATTCCCTACAGGTATAATGTTAACGAGCTGGACCTTATTTACGGTTACAGGAATATGTAATTGTATTAACTTTGTAATTTTTTTTTTTTATCTCACTGAACAAATAATCCTGTACTGTATAACACCCTGTAATGTTTCTGTACAGTTTGTAATATTTCCGAGTTTTGGCCTGCCTGTGTAGTAGTAGTAGTAGTAGTAGTAGTAGTAATAGTAGTAGTAGTAGTAGTAGTAGTACCTGTGTTTATGTGTGATCGTCCTCGTGTTCAGATCCTCATGAAAATGTCGCTTGTGAGTAAGGCGTGGGACAACAGGGAGGAATGAGGCAGGTGTTTCAAGGCCCAGCAGCTGCTCCCAACACCAGTCTTAACCTCAACAGCTGTACACAACACATAATAACGCACTTAACATTCACACGGACTTAATGAGGAATAAATTAAATATTTTATCTGTATTACCTTTGAACGGGGGTGACAAGATCATTTAGATGTTTATTCTTAAATTATCACCTGATATATAATCAATAATTAGATACGTATTTTCAGCATATGTTAATGCTCTACCAAATGGCATTCAGGATTCGGGAATTTCACTTTTAATACCTCTAGGTGACGAGTCTAATAAGGAGATTCGAATCCTGGATGAAGATAAAGGAACACAAAAAAATATACAATGCATTATATTCTTTGTTTTAAGACCGTAATTAGCCTTCGGTACACAAGGAGGCAGCATAGCCGGTACTGCACGCAAGCATATTTAACCCCATTATATATTAAATCTTTTTTTACGTCTTGTTCGTAGTATTTTAGGGAACTATAGTTATTTACTCTAGGACAAGCCATCATGGAGACTGCCTCTTGTACTGACAGCTACCCACTAATGACAATAATGACCTCGTTACGTAAGAAGATAATTACACCTTACCTAATTAGTAAACTGATTTATTTGATGTCTTAATGTGCCACGTTAAGTTTATGAGTATTTTATTATTTAGTATTTTTAGTTCTTTTAATTTTGTCATTTACTTGGATTTCATTTTTTGATATATTTTAGAATTCAATTTTATTTATCTCCGTTTAAGCCTATTTTATTTGGCCTATTTTTAGGATAATTTTATTTGGGTGTATTAAATCGTATAATATTGTATTACTTATTTTTAATACATATATACATTTATACGCTGACAGCTGATATTAAAAAGTGATTCAATTTCACACTTAATCTATATCTGACGGCTGACAGAATGCTAACAAGGAGTTAATATGTATTTTAATTTTACATAGAGAAGTTCCGATTTTTCTCTTCCTTTTTTTTACTTGTGATTGTTACGTATTTTTTCCTTATTTTTTTTTGTATATTAATAAATAAGATTCATCTCTATATTTTTCATACCTTCCTTATTATTCTTTCATTTCTGTTTTAATTATATATGTGTATATTTATCTCTCGCTAAACTGCTACGTCTTATCTCACCATAGTCATTATATCTAAAAAAATATTATAAACATCTTTAATGACAGCAGCTGAACATAATATAAATATTTAATCCTTGAAAATAAATAGATGGTAGGTATAAACGATTGAATCTAATAAAGAATAAAAACAAAAGAACATCACATAAATACATTCAAATTCTCCACGAAGCCCAAAATAGATGGTAGGTATAAACGATTTAAATCTAATAAAGAATAAAAACAAAAGAACATCACATAAATCAAACTCAAGAAAATTAATCTCATCTAATGTCACAAAAGTTTATCTGCTATGAAAATTCTGATATATTTTGGTTTATTTGAGGAATTTAGTAAGTTTATTCAGAGATATGAATATAATTGCTGGCTTAAGGTATAAAATATATTGGTGTGGTAATTCCCAGCAGCTGGTGACTGTATCGTAAAGGTCGTGATTCAATAAGTATAGGTTAACGTTTAGAGAGAGAGAGAGACTGTCATGTCAAAACACTGTCATGTCGAGGAATTTTTATAACATGGGGCTGTCTTCACCAGATTCTGCCCTTAATACTGTCATAAGGAGGCATTGACATAACCGCTGTCATAAGTGGCACAGCACCACCAGGAGAGATCAGAGTCATGACCAGATAGCGAGGAGACTGTCATATGTCTGTCTCTATCAGATGTCATAAATCCTTGACAGTCGTGATGTAGCAGATAAAGTGAACCTCACAATGATTTTCTACTGTCCCAAATATAACCTAACCAAACCTAACTTAACCCAATTTAACCTAACCTAACTTAACCCAACTTAACCTAACCTAATCTAATGACCTTTTAAGAAAATCGAAACTGTGGCTATACTGTATTTTTAAGCATTTTGTTCTTAGCTGGTGGGAATTTATTTAATACCAAAAAAAAAAGCATTAAAATAATAGTCAAAATAATGTTCTTTTTTTTTTTAACTAAATGGACGCTTTTTTTAATTTCCTCTTACAAAG
Organism: Homarus gammarus; assembly: GCA_958450375.1. NCBI lineage: Eukaryota > Metazoa > Arthropoda > Malacostraca > Decapoda > Nephropidae > Homarus > Homarus gammarus. Next base: position 948,369 of record CAUDMG010002816.1, on the reverse strand, counting down.
CTTTAAAAAAATATAATCGAAACATTTTTTTTTATAGACACTGAGAACCTCTTACAATACCATCTGACAGTCTCAATAAAATAATCGAAATACCTTCCACACAGAATCCGAATATCTACCAGGATTCCGTAATTGCTATCAGAGAGGGAAGGGAATATCTCGCCTCTTATATATTTTTGCATAATTTTAAGCTCCTTTTTTTACGGTAATTTGGGCAGATTTATGTGACAAAAGGGGACACCGATAGGGAAAAAGACTCGTACTAGGGAGAGAATGTATAGCGCATTAAGGGGAATCCAAGTCGAGATCTGGACGGGCGGGGAATTTTAACTGCCCTGGCCAAAAAATCCTCGTATGGTCCCCGAGATGCAAGCATTCCTCCATCCTTCTTCCCACTTAGGATGTGGAGAAGGCTTGGGGGATAGTGGAGAAGGAGTGGAAATGACTAGAAGGATATGGTGAAGGATGATTAAGGGTTTGAAGGATGTGGGAAAGGATGGGAAAGTCTTAGATGAGGTAGGGAAGGATAGGAGTGTCTTGGAGGATGTGGGAAAGGATGGGAAAGTCTTAGATGAGGTAGGGAAGGATAGGAGTGTCTTGGAGGACGTGGGAAAGGATGGGAAAGCCTTAGATGAGGTAGGGAAGGATAGGAGTGTCTTGGAGGATGTGAGGAAGGATGAGGAAACACGAGTAGGATGTAGGGTAGGATGGAACAGGCTTAAAGAATGTCGAGCAGGATGGAGAAAGGGTAAGGAAATATCGGGAAGGATGGGGAAATACTTGAAGGAATGTAAGAGGATAGAAAGGACCTTGACCATCAAAGGATATGTCTAGGATGGGCAGCAGCGGCAGTAGGAGGAGAAAGAGGAGGGACTGACACGGGGAGGTGGAGAGAGAGAGAGGGAGGGAGGGTTACTGGAACACCTACCTCTCTCTCTCTCTCTCTCTCTCTCTCTCTCTCTCTCTCTCTCTCTCTCTCTCTCTCTCTATAGTAGCGTCTCACCCATCACCAGCCAATACAAACCCACAAACAAACAAACTCAAGAACAAACACAACAAACCAAAAAAAAGAAATACAAACAGACGTAAAAACTCGAAGTGTTTACCCCTGCAAACACTCACTACTCTCAGTGTTGGTGGCAAGATTGTGTTACCTCACTTTTTTCTGATGGTCGGTTATCCCATTCAATGTATATGGGAATTAAGGCTTTACTGTTAGATATGAGTTAGTACAAAATAGGCCTAGGGGATCTCTTGAATACACTGGGGGGAAAAAAGTATTAAACAACATCCTCTTTGATGGTTGGATTTTCAAGGTTTCCCATATAGCGGAATGCACCTTAAGGGGTCACCTGTGTTAGGGTGGATTGGGTCTTGGTGCTCAGGGGTTCATCTTGAACGTAAAATATGATTGCTAAACACCTCATTCTGAGAAGCATGACTTTGCAAAATTTACTGACATAAGGAAGGGAACTCTCTCTCTCTCTCTCTCTCTCTCTCTCTCTCTCTCTCTCTCTCTCTCTCTCTCTGTACAGTGACATAAATTTAACGTCTACTGTAATAAAAGTTTATCGATCTGTTTCGTAGACGTACTAAGAGTCCTACCTTGTGTGTGTGTAGCTATACTTACGACATCCTTAAGCGAGAGGTCAAAGGTCAAAGTTAAAAAAAAGGTCATGTAGAAATAATAATAAGTACCCATCCTGATAATTCCCTCAAGTGCAATTTATTTTAACTCAATGATCATTCACAGGTACAAGCCGTATGCAAATGAGTGACGTCACGTTGATTGAAATTGATATATCTATACCGTTTCTAATTGTGGTCTTGTTCTCAACATATTGGTCAGTTCCCTTCATAGTTCTGTCCAATTACCTATCTAACCAGTCGAAGGGGGGGGGTGGGGAGGGGGTGGGGGTAGGGGGCTAGGGAGGGGGGTGGGGGGAGGGGAGAGGGGGTAGGGAGGTGGGGAGGGGGTGGGGAAGGGGGGGTGGGGAGGGAGGGGGAGGGGAGAGGGGGCAGGTGTAGTTGGTGAAGTCTCCATAGAAAATCCCATAGCATAACACTACATCACATAACATCACATAACATAACAGAATGTCACATAACATCACATAACATAACATCTATCCACCTTTCTATCCATATTTACTATCCATCTATCCATCCATCCCTGGTTGTGGTGGAGAGCAGACCGGGAGTGGTTGGTGTGGATGGTGTGGTTGGTGTGGTTGGTGTGGGTATTGTGGTGGTACTGGTAGAAGTGGTTAGGGTGGTGAACACAGATTTGACTGGTAGAGAGAGAGAGAGAGAGAGTTTTTTGTTGTGAGGAAAATTTCATTCTGGTTTGTCAAATTGATTTTATTTGTTATTGTATTAATTTGAGTTGATTCAGTGATTCGGTGAGTTGATTCAGTGAGTTGATTCATTGATTCAGTGAGTTGATTCAGTGAGTCGGTGAGTTGATTCAGTGCTTCAGTGAATTGATTCAGTGATTCAGTGAGTTGATTCAGTGATTCAGTGAGTTGATTCAGTGATTCGGTGAGTTGATTCAGTGAGTTGATTCAGTGATTCAGTGAGTTGATTCAGTGATTCAGTGAGTTGATTCAGTGATTCAGTGAGTTGATTCAGTGATTCGGTGAGTTGATTCAGTGATTCAGTGAGTTGATTCAGTGATTCAGTGAGCTGATTCAGTGAGTTGATTCAGTGATTGATTCAGTGATTCAGTGAGCTGATTCAGTGAGTTGATTCAGTGATTCATTAAGTTGATTCACTGATTCAGTGAGACTACTCAATTGTGCTCAGCGTCTTCTACCCTCGACGACTACTACTGTAACTTAACTGAACCAAACCCAACCTAACTTACTCTAACCTAACTCAACCTAACTTAATCTAACCTAACCTACCTTAACCTAACCCAACATATACAAATAGAGATAGAGAGAGAGAGAGAGAGAGAGAGAGAGAGAGAGAGAGAGAGAGAAAACTAGCTCACTTATTCACACAATCAATTAACTCTCCTCATCTCACTGTCTTCAAACACCATCACAATCAAAACACCGGCCTTTGTGACAGTCAACTTCAACCGTGAAATTGATGGATGAAAGAGTGTAAGAATCAACCAATCCGAACTCAGTGTCCAGTTTGTGTCAAAAGCTCCGGCCAATTAGATCCGGACGCAAAAGGGCCCGGCAATTAGGTGCGGTTTGTCGAACCCAAGAGACCAATAATGATGGTACCTTGGGGGGGGTAAAGAGGTCCCCAGGGGGCGCTTCTACCCCGGGGGTGGGGGAAACAACAAGCTGGGGAGGGGGGGAGAGGAGGGGAGAGGGGAGGGGGAGAGGAGGGGAGAGGGAGTACTGAATTCCCTCCATATACGCAAACCATTGTACAATAGTCGTTATACACCCCTTAAAGCTCCCCTCCATCCCTTAAAACTTTTCTTCGCCCCCTTAAACTCTCCCTTCAACCTTTAGAGTCCATCTCCATCCCCTAAAGTCCCTCTTCACCCCTTAAGACTTCCCTTCATCCCTTAAAGTCCCCCTTCACCCCTTAAAATCAACCTTCACCCCTTAAAATCCCTCTCTACCCTTTAAAGTCCCCCTCCATCCCTTAAAGTCCCCTTCATCCCTTAAAATTCCCCTTCACCCCTTAAAGTTCACTTCCACCCCTTAATATCCCCCTTAGACCCCTTACATACCCATTTCCCTCCCCCCAGGTGACTTCTGGCGGGTCAGGTCTCGTTAGCATTCTGAGGGAGGTCATTTATAAGTGAGGGGCCGCCTCTCACCTGGCGCCTACCCCACCCCCCCCCCCCCAGCACCAGGTGAAAGGTAGGGGAGGGTAAGGTGAGGGAGGAGGAAGTTAAATGAGGGAGAAGAATTAGATGATGTTGAAGAAGGGAGAAGGGAGAAGAGAGAGAGAGAGAGAGAAAGAGAGGAGGGGGGGGGGGTTCGGCAAAGGGGACAGCGGCGGCTAAGAATTAATACTCATTAGGGTGAATTAATTACAGGTGTGGAAGCTTACCTGGGTGGCCCGCCTGGCTGTCAGGTCACTCTATAGAATACTTCTTATTCACCTTCAGCAGTAGTAGTAGTAGTAGTAGTAGTAGTTAGTCATTTTCACCACTTCCCCATTCCACAACCATCTCTTACTATTTTTCCCCCTTCCTTCTCTCCTCTTCCACAAACATTACTCCTCCTTTTCTATTTCAAATCTCCTTTCCATCCCACAAACGGTCCCTGTAATCTCCTGTTCCTTTTGTCACCTCTTCCTCAGCCCCTAACACAATCACCCTCCCTCCTTTCCATCTCTCTCTTCCGTTTATCTGTTCTCTTTGATTTCTCATATTTCCTCTCCCTTCCCTCTCTTACAAACACACTCGATGTATCTCTTTCTCTCTGTTCCTCCTCTTGATCATCACCCTTCCCCAACTCTCTCTTTTTCTCCCCCTCCTCCTCTTCTTTCTATTTCCTCTTTCCTAACCCACCACCCCCACCTCCCTTCCCCACCACCACGTTCTCCCCTTCCTTTCTAACCCACCACCACCACCTTCCTAACCCACCACCTCACCCCCACCTCCATCTCGTCGTGGCGGGGACCCCTGGAGCGAGGTGTTGGTGGGGTGGTGGTGGCTAACTGTCACCAGGGCGGGTCACAGCATCAATGGGAAGAGTCACAACAAGACACAAAGCCTCTAAGACTCACCACACCTCCCAGTTTCAGTCCTTCTTTTCTTCTCACTTTTTACTTAACCTGTGTGACTTTTCTCTCTTATCTTTACTCTGTTTCTCTCTTTCTCTTTGAGTCTGTCTCTATATTCATCTCCGTCTTCTTGTTACTAATTGACGATAATTAAATTTGGTACATATATAACGTAAATTAATTATATATAAATGAAAATAATATATATCCACATAGACATAAACACACTATATAATACTTTACTATGTAAGTAAAATGAAAAAAAAAATTCCACCTTGGCCAATAAAGTACACAGACACCCCGAACTGGGTAATTCCGTCAGCTCTAACGAGGCAACAAGGGGGAGTCGATGGCACGGAAACCACTGAATGGGACGTGACATGTGTAATTGGCCAACGAACCCCAAACTGTCCTATTGTTAGCGCGGCAGAAAAGACCAGCGCCAGCCCCCACTGGTCGTGTCTCAGTGTTGCCAGAACGTAAACATTCTCTCTCTCTCTCTCTCTCTCTCTCTCTCTCTCTCCTCTTTTCTCCTTCCTCCTTCATCACTTCCCTTCTTCTCTCCTTATCTTCTTCCCTTTCTTTCTCCTTCTCTATCTCCTTCCCTTACTTCCTTCTTCCCTCATCATTTCCCTTCACCTCTCTCTCTCTCTCCATCCCTCCCTCATTCCCTCTCCCTCCCTTCTTCCCTCCATCTTTCATCCTCTTCTTCTCTCCCTCTCTCCTTCTCTGGACTCCAAGAAGTAGGTCCTGCTACACAAAATTCCATGTGCCCAAATATGTGTGTGTGTGTGTGTGTGTGTGTGTGTGTGTGTGTGTGTACGTCACTAAACAACATATCTGTGTACATTACTTCCCTTTATCTTCTTTAAGACACCATCTGTATGACTGTTCAGCGCCACGATCATCACACGCATCTATAAAGAAGCTCCCACTTAATTTGTACTAAGTATTATTCCTATGTATCTGTGAACCTGGAGTTAACATGTACTGGGAGGCGTTGGCAACACTGTAAAGCCACAACAGAAAAAAAGGCCAGGTTGTGGGAAGCCTTTAGTGGGTGGCGGTGTATGGTGTGCGGGGTATTAGGCCTCCCCGTGTAATCACTGGTGGTCGGGGCGGCTCGCTCACGCAGAAGAGGTTAAGATGCGCCCCAGATGGATCACCGACTCCGGGTCTTTAGCGACGCGACGGCCGGAACGAATCGGGTATTGGACTGCTATCTCTCAGGGTCGGGTCCAGTGGCGTCGGGCTTTTGTCCCGGAGTTAGCGGAGGTGAGAAGCCAAACTGGCCCTGGCGTGGAGGGTCCCTCAGGGCTGGTGATGTTTATATTACCCCTGAGAGAGATCAAAGCCCTACCACATACCTCTTGCTCCTCTCCATTCACCAGTTTGATGAACGCTTCCGGAGTTAGCCGAGCTGAGATGCCAGACATTAGTTCTTCATGGCTCGTAATGTTTACATTACCCTCAGGGACATTAGGACCTTATCACATAACTCTTGCACACTTCCATTCACCAATATGATGAATTCATTTTGAAGAACTTCCGGAATTACAAGAGAATAAAGTTAAGACAGCTCTTGCTCGGAGGTCCCTCAGGGAGGTACCTTAGGGCTTATGATGTTCCAGCCCACAGGGAGCTCTAGGTCCTGCCACATCCTTTACACCTCGCCGTTCACTACTTTGATAAACATTTCCGGAGTTAGTGAAGCTTAGAAGCTAGACTGGATCTCTTACAGTTGTTCCTCAAGGTGGTACCTGAGGACTGGTAGTGTTTATATTACACTGTTGGGGGAATTCACGACTTTTAATTCAAGACTTTTATCATTATCTCCTTCAGTATTTTATTCACCACTTTGATGAATATTTCCAGAGTTGCCGGAAGTCAGTGGCCACATTAACCTTGACTCCGGGATCCCTCAAGGTGCTACTTTAAGGCTGGTAATGTTTATATCACCCATAAGGAAATGAAGCGCTTGTAGAATACCTCCTAAAGCAACTCACTATTCATTATTTTGATGGACACTTCCGGGGGAGGAGGAGAGCAGGAGTCAAGATAGCCCTAGTAAGGAGATACTTCAGGGAGAGTGACGTTTATTTCACCCCTTAAGGAGATCAGTGCCCATCCAACACACCCCTTGAGCCTCGCCAAACAGCCCTTTTTGATGAGCACGTCTGGTCGACTCAACATCAACCAAGTATGGGTATCAGTACCTGTCAGGGCGAGGAGACTAAGACCTTCCTTCCGGCTGTTGGTCCTTGAGGCAACACAACACACGAGAGAGGGAGAGAGAGAGAGAGAGAGAGAGAGAGAGAGAGAGAGTCTGACCAACACGACTTAACGTTGACTTATCTTGTCTATAGGTGCCACCCACACACACACACACACACACACAGTAGTCATCAACAACAAAACACAAAGGGTGATATATATGTCCGGTTGAATCTCTGTCTTACCCAGGTGTTCAATTAATGGGTTACCTGATGCTAATTATTCGTATGAAACTTACAAAAGTGCAACATTGCTAATCTTCTTTCATTTAAAACAACAATGAAGTTATTATTGCTGTGATCTTCATACCTGTCTATTTATCTACCTGTCTATCTAACTAACTGTTTATTTATCTATCTGTCCCTTTAATTAGTTATCTATCCATCCCGAAATATACCGCATCCCTAAATATACCGCATCCCTAAATATACCGCATCCCTAAATATACCGCATCCCTAAATATACCGCATCCCTAAATATACCGCATCCCTAAATATACCGCATCCCTAAATATACCGCATCCCTAAATATACCGCATCCCTAAATATACCGCATCCCTAAATATACCGCATCCCTAAATATACCGCATCCCTAAATATACCGCATCCCTTAATATACCGCATCCCTTAATATACCGCATCCCTAAATATACCGCATCCCTAAATATACCGCATCCCTAAATATACCGCATCCCTAACTATACCGTATATTGTATTATCTCGGTAACTTATCCCACTTAACTATCAGACTATATACTTAATAACTATCTCACTAACTACCGCACAAAAATTACTAAATGAACCACATACACACTAACACCAACTAGCCCTGAGAGAGAGAGAGAGAGAGAGAGAGAGAGAGAGAGAGAGAGAGAGAGAGAGAGAGAGAGGCACCTTCGTCTAGGACTCTAGGTGATTAAGGAGGTGATAGCACCATCCTGACGAACATATTCACCTGGCTGGGGTCTTTGATGAGCCGCCCGACGGAGGGTGGGGGGTGGGGGTGAGGGGGGGGGGGGTGGGGAGGGTGGTGGGGGGTGGGCAAGTAGGTGAGAGGAGAAAGAGGGGAAGGAGGAAGAATGGAAGTGGAGAAGAAGGAAGAGAAGGAGTAAAGGAAGTAGTGTGGGTTTTGGAGGGGGAGGAAGAGGAGAGAGGAAGAGGAGAGAGGAAGAGGAAAGACAAGGGAAGAAGTGAGGTTTGAAGTGAAAGAAGGAGGAGGAAGAGGAGGGTCATGGGAAGGTGGATGGGGGTGAGGAAGAGGAGGAGGAGGAGGAGGAGGAGGAGGAGGTGGGTAGAGGTGGATGGAAGGGCATACCATACAATCATACCTAGCTCTACCATAAGTACCCCCCACCATACCAAACTTTCACTACCATCATCTGTGTGGTTAGAAAGTAAGAGCCTTTCTCTTCTAGTTTTCTCTTTATCAAATGAAAAAAAATTCTGATGATGGATACTCTTAATCATGTTTTTAATGATGGTAATTTTTCCAACTATACTGCCAACAGAAACAACACAAATACTGATTCTAATTAAAAAAATAACTTTCTCCAACAGTAGATAGGAAAGAAAGTGTTTTGTACGCAATCTTATTAACTCTTACTATAAAAACAATTCCTCGTAAAGTACATAGAATATCATATTACTGTCTCCTTAACACTACATCAAGTAAGTACCTTCACCAACTGTCTGACTCAATATATAGTGGAAAAAATTATCGACCCCCTTTGAAGTGTATCTAAGAAGTGACGTCAAGTGGATGATGTGTTGAGTGGGTTGTAGTAGAGATGCTGCAGAGTAACCCCCTTCTCCCTTGACCTCCCCTGATTCACCCTGACCCCTGCCTGACTTCCTCTAACCTCCCACAATCTTGATCCCTTAATTCGCCCTACCTAAAAAAAAATCGACATCGGATAAAACTGGGTGGGTGGGTGGGTGGGTGGGTGGATGGATGTGTGTGTGTGGTCGGGACAGCACGTCAAGGTCCCCCATTGTCAAGTGTCAAAATATTTAGCGGCTCACCTCAGGAGGCGACGCTGGAACCTTCGGAATTCTCCCCCGGGTGCCGCAACTCAGGTCACTGGAGGTATGTGGGCGTGGTGGTGTGTGGGCGTGGTGGTGTATGGGGTTACGTTGTGTTGTGTGGGTGGGCGTGGTAGTGTTTCATGGGTGGACAAGGTAACAGTGGGTTGAAGTGACAGTGTATGGGGGGATATGGTTATGGTGAGCAAGAGGAGGGGGAGAGAGAGAGGGGGGAGGCGGCTGGGGGTAATAGAAGGGGGAAAGGAGGGAACAAGGTGTGGGAAGAGGTAGGGAGGGAGGGAGGGAGGGAGGGAGGGAGGGAGGGATGGATGGATGGACGGAAGAAGGTGTGGGTGGCAGAAGAAAGGGTGGAGTGAAGGAGGTGTAGTTGGTACAAGGAAGGAAGTGTGGGCGGTAGAAATAGGGTTAGGATAGGGATATAGGGGGAAAACAGTCAGTCAGGTCCTAGTCGGTATCTCTGTTTCCTCTCCCCCGTGATATCTATCTGCCTCCCTCCCTTAACACTCGTATTTCCTGGCTTTTGTTAATTTGTTCTGGTGTCTGTCAGATGCGTACGTCATTCCAGGAGTCATAGTATTCCTTTCATATTCATTTGTAACCTTATTGACTTATATTATCTCTGAGTTTCTTTATCATTCCTCTCCTACTAGAAAAATAATAATAATTAAAAACAGATAATATAATTTCTAGGAATATAAACAAAAGAAAATCGACAAAATCAAATTCAAAATGAGAAAAGAACGATATTCATTTATATTTAGTAAGTCTCTACAACAACACGGGAAAATATAGACCCAAGACTCATAAAACACCAGGCGACTCATGTTGTCTGACCTATATCGTGACCAGAGACGCATTAAATAAGGTCACTGTTTACATTACTCGTGTCCCAGAAGGAAATGTGAAAACGTATGAATAAATGGGAATCCTTGAACAGTATTGAGGACTCATGAAAAAACAAAAGACAATCTCTGCATAATCTACATGAGGTATATGTTTACAATAGCCAAGTTCTTTTACTTATGAGTATTGTTACCTCACAGTAGTTTGATACTGTTGCAGGGTCTTAAGTATAGTAGTACTCTTTAATGTTTTGAGAGGATAGTAGGCCCAAGATTACATGATTCCACTTAAGACTCAAAAGCTTAACCTCTCCATGTGACGCCACTCCCATTGAGGTGGTCATGGAAGTGTTTGACACGAGAGTTATCAAACTAAAGCACGAGGCAAGGTTGGACCTATACATTCAGATACCGGCGAGCTAACTGATAACGACGGAGAAATGAGCAATAATCTAAAGTCTAAACAGATATTTTTCAACAGTTTTCATCACCGAGAATTTAAACATGATACCCGAGGCACCGACTATATACAGAGATAGTGAAGAAAATAGATTAAGTGAGATAGTAGTAACTAGTAACAATGTCAGTATAGAAATAGCCAAACTAAAGCCTAATAAATCACTAGGTCCAGATGAAATATTTGCCAGAGTATTAAAGGAATGTAAGGAAGAACTTAGTATGCCCTTTGCAAACTTGTTAACTTATCATTAAAAACGGGTGTAGTACCGATTTTCAAGAAGGGAGATAGATCACTATCCTCTAACTACCGTCTAATCAGTTTAACATCAATTGTAGGCAAATTATTGGAAGTAATAATTTCAAACTCTATTCGAAATCACCTGGAGAAGCATAAGTTGATCAATGATTCCCAACATGGCTTCACAAGCGGGCGTTCATCTTTAACTAATCTATTAACATTCTTTTCAACTGTTTTCGAATCAGTGGATGACGGACACGCTTATGATGTGGTATATCTCGACTTTAGCAAAGCCTTCGACAGAGTCCCCCACGAAAGACTACTAAGAAAAGTGGAGGCTCATGGCATTGGAGGAGATATTCTAACATGGATTAGGGTGTGGCTACAGGACAGGAAACAGAGAGTGAGCATTAACGGCACTAAATCCGATTGGGGTAACGTCACTAGTGGAGTACCCCAAGGCTCAGTACTTGGACCATTACTGTTTATTTTAAACATAAATGACTTAAGTAAATTAGCTGACGACACTAAAATAGGGCGTGTAATTAAATCTGATGAGGACTCCGCAAAATTACAGGAAGATCTAAACAAATTTTTCGAATGGTCTGAAAAATGGCAGATGAAATTCAATGTGGACAAATGTAAAGTACTCAGTATAGGAGATGTAAACAGGAAAACCAATTATCAGATGAACAACGACGCCATTGTGGAATCAGACTGCGAGAGAGATTTAGGAGTAATGATAAGTAGGAATCTTAAGCCAAGTAAAGAATGTGTTTTTTCTCGTAACAAGGCTAATAAAGTACTTGGGTTCATACAAAGGAGTGTTACTTACAAGACTAGCGAAGTTATCCTAAAACTATATCTAGCACTTGTGAGACCTCACTTGGATTACGCAGTTCAGTTCTGGCCACCGCACTACAGAATGGTTATAGAATCCCTAGAAAGTATTCAGAGGAGGATGACAAGACTAATCCCGGGCATTAGGAACCTTGAGTACAGAGACAGAATAAAGCATCTTAATTTAAACTCCCTCGAGAGACGTAGAGTGAGGGGCGATATTATCGAGGTGGATAAATGGAAGTCAGGGCTAAACAAAGGTTACCGGTATATAGCAGAGGTACTCAAACCATCCAACCAGGAGCGAACTCGTAATAATGGTTTTAAATTACACAAATTTAGATTTAGGTGCGAGATAGGTAAACATTGGTTTGGAAATAGAGTAGTGGATGAGTGGAACAATTTTCCAAACATTATCATTAACTCAAACACGCTGGGTAGTTCCAAACATAGGTTGGACGGATATATGAGCGATAGGGGTTGGGTGTAATCGGGACTGCCTAGTATGGACCAATAGACCCGCTGCAGTTTTCCTCCATTCTTATTTTCTTAAGTCTTTATTTAGTAATTTTTATAATTTCACCAAAAAGATCAAATAAAGATAACAAGATTGCTAAGAGAATAGCTACAGGTCGTCAAGTCACAGGAAATCAAGTCACAGGTAGTCAAGTCACATGTAGTCAAGTCACAGGTAGTCAAGTCACAGGTAGTCAAGTCACAGGTAGTCAAGTCGCAAGTAGTCAAGTCGCAGGTAGTCAAGTCACAGGTAGTCAAGTCACAGGTAGTCAAGTCACAGGTAGTCAAGTCACATGTAGTCAAGTCACAGGTAGTCAAGTCACAGGTAGTCAAGTCACAGGTAATCAAGTCACAGGTAATCAAGCCACAGGTAGTCAAGTCACAGGTCGTCAAGTCACATGTAATCAAGTCACAGGTAGTTAAGTCACAGGTAGTTAAGTCACAGGTAGTCAAGTCACAGGTTGTCAAGTCACAGGTAGTTAAGTCACAGGTAGTCAAGTCACAGGTCGTCAAGTCACAGGTAGTCAAGTCACAGGTAGTTAAGTCACAGGTAGTCAAGTCACAGGTAGTTAAGTCACAGGTAGTCAAGTCACATGTAGTCAAGTCACATGAAGTCAAGTCACAGGTAGTTAAGTCACAGGTAGTCAAGTCACAGGTTGTCAAGTCACAGGTAGTTAAGTCACAGGTAGTCAAGTCACAGGTAGTCAAGTCACAGGTAGTCAAGTCACAGGTCGTCAAGTCACATGTAATCAAGTCACAGGTAGTTAAGTCACAGGTAGTTAAGTCACAGGTAGTCAAGTCACAGGTTGTCAAGTCACAGGTAGTTAAGTCACAGGTAGTCAAGTCACAGGTCGTCAAGTCACAGGTAGTCAAGTCACAGGTAGTTAAGTCACAGGTAGTCAAGTCGCAAGTAGTCAAGTCACAGGTAGTCAAGTCACAGGTAGTTAAGTCACAGGTAGTTAAGTCACAGGTAGTCAAGTCACAGGTTGTCAAGTCACAGGTAGTTAAGTCACAGGTAGTCAAGTCACAGGTCGTCAAGTCACAGGTAGTCAAGTCACAGGTAGTTAAGTCACAGGTAGTCAAGTCGCAAGTAGTCAAGTCACAGGTAGTCAAGTCACAGGTAGTCAAGTCACAGGTAGTCAAGTCACAGGTAGTTAAGTCACAGGTAGTCAAGTCGCAAGTAGTCAAGTCACAGGTAGTCAAGTCACAGGTAGTCAAGTCACAGGTAGTCAAGTCACAGGTAGTTTAAAGAAAGTAATTCCAATTCTCCAGATATGATCTTTTTTCTCTCGTCTGAGGTAGTGGGTGGAGTCTTAGGTGACATTACTGTATTAAAAAAATAAATCTCAAAGTGTAAAAAAATAAATTTATTGAATAATTTACATAATTAGAACAATAATATTGATCATTTACATACGTTTGATGTTCCACAATGTAAAAAAAATATTAAAAAAATCCTATATTGAATAATTTACTACGTGGCCACAGTAACATCCATTATTTATACTTAATTAGTTTTTCACAGTGTAAAATAGAACGAGAAAAAATAGTAAACCTCATCCTTAGAAAGATCTTCGCTGACTAATTTACACTGTGGCCACAACGACAGCTTAAGGAAAAGTGTGCGTGTGTTCCCCCTCCCCTGGTGGTGGCTGTGACAACCTCAACTCCGTGTTTACACTCTTCTGAACCACAACAATTGATTCCTGTGGGGACTCATTCCTACAGCTCACCACAACCAACCCTCGCTCACCCCAACCCACCCACATACCCGTGACTGACTGACCCGCTGGAATGTGGAAATGTTGGAATGTGTGAATGTTGAAATGTGTGAATGTTGGAATATAAGAATGTTGGAATATGGAAATTTTGGAATATGGGAACGTTGGAATATGGAATTTCTGGAATGTGAGAATATTGGAATGTAGGAATATGGGAATGCTGATATATAGCGGGACATGGTCTTAATACTGATGTGAAAATATAAGGAACTATTTTCTCTAATATTAAAAGACTTCATAGTTACCACAAGGATCTCCTGATAACTAACCTGACCTGACCTGACCTAACCTAACCTAACCTCCAGGTAACGTGAAGGTGTTTTACGTGAGTTAAAGCTTATGAGGTTATTAGGTGACCTCAAACACATAATGGTAAAGACTGATAATAACTACCAACTACCACTACTACAACTATTTCAACCACCACCATCACCACAATCATTATACCCAGAACTACCACTATGACCATTACAACCACCACCATCACCACAATTATTTACAACCAAAACTACCACCATTACCATATTAACTATTTTCATTACTATTACAACCACCATCATTAAAACTACCAGCACTACCAACAACTTTGGAGCCATCACTACCACTATTATCACCAACATCACCAAAACAACAAACATCACTGTCACCACCATTACCACTATTAATACAACAACAAACTACAACCCTTATAACCATCACAACAACCACCACAACCACAACCAACAAACAACCAATTTTAAGTTCTACCACAACTAGACCCAGTGCCTCCTGTCTCAGAACAATGATGGAACTAACTACAAAACTAAAAAAAAAATATATTTCCTCGCTTCACATTCCAAGATTCCTGAGTTCCAGAAAGAAAAAAAAAATACGGGAAACAGAGAAGGTTCCTGGATGCCCTGTGGTACGCCTCAGGAATGATGCCAGTTGACCCATTGTTGTGATTCTCTTATTAATTTCTTCGACGTAATTTAGGTTTGATTTGTTTGCGTTTATATATTCTTTTTTGCTAAGGAGACATACATACATACATACATACAGACAGACGAGAGAGAGAGAGAGAGAGAGAGAGAGAGAGAGAGAGAGAGAGAGAGAGAGAGAGAGAGAGGCGTGGCACAAATCTCACGGGGTGTTCCCACGCCTGCTCGTCCCCGTCGGGTAAGACAAATTGCACCATTACCACACGAGATGCTCCGAGACTCTGGCTGACCAAGATGTGGTCGACTGCGGCGGTCCCGTGGTCAAGCTGGGGTCTTTAGCGGGGTGTAAACCATGTCTCTATGTGTGTGTGTGTGTGTGTGTGAGAGAGCTTGATCTGAGCAAGGACGAGAGATGATACACTCCAACCACTTCACGTGTGTAGGGTGGGGGGGGGGGGGGGGCTAAAAAAGGCTTTAACCCATCTTTCTGGAGGTCCTACTCAAGGAAGTGAAGATAAAAGGAGACTAGAATCCTTCAACGCAATACATCTCTCCAGTGTCTTGAAAATCAGCAGTCGATCCGTTAACACCCAGCAGAATGGAATACAGTAAGTCAGGGTTATACCGTATAATTGAAGGTTTTAAATATACGTGATTTACGTGTATTTAAGGTGTTTTTGTTTCAATCCTTCAGTTATTATGTTGTGATTGTTGTTATTGGTGTCAGTAGCTACTATTATTAATACTATTTGAATATGGTTTAATCATCGTTATTATTATTATTATTGTTGGTATTATTATCAACTTTATCATCTTTATATTTCAAACAAACCTCAAGTAGTGCTGATACATATTGTGTTAAAGTGTGACTGTTTGGATTGTATTGGTACTAATGTTGGTGGGGTGCTCCGTAAGGCTGGCGATTACGACTGCTGGTGTTTGAGGACGATTGTGGTAGTGGTGATGAGGGTGGGTATATGGTAGTTGATGGTGGTGATAGTGGTGGCGGCTGGTGAAGGTGAGGGGGTATAGATGATGGTGGTAGTTGTGGTGATGGTGGTATTAAAGGGGGGGGGGGGTAGAGGGTAAATGGTAGTGGTGGAGGGTGTAGGGGGCAGGTCGGGGGTGGTGGTCCTTGAGTGTGGTGGCCATCAATGGTCAGGAGGGTAAATACCACACGATACGAAGACCCTTGCAATTATTGGTCGTTCTTGAGTGGTTTAGGAGGTGGTGGCTGGGAGGGCGCCTTCATCGAGAGCTCTCTTAACTGATTGAGGATTTGATTACATTGGTGAAAAACTACACACAGTCAATACCAGTTATCAGCCAAGTCGAAAGTTTTCCTGAAAATGTTAAGCCCAGGGGGAGGCAGGTTATTAATTGACTCTCCAGTGTGAATTTTTCCTTTGTCGAAATAGAGATATTACCCAGGATGAAAGGCTCGGGGGTAGACTCGTTTTGGGATAATATTACTTCTTGAGTTAGAGTCGGTAGAAATGAGTTTATTAAGGAAGACGGCGATAAATTGACAAGAAGTGCTTATTACTGGAGAGGTAACTTGTGGGGTAGCGGGAGATTATACGAGTCTGGGAGGTGATATTAGAAACAATTTATCCAACTGGTGGTGGTTGGGGAGGAGGGGGCACAGTAAGACCTCCGTGTTGGTATGGTAGAGAAATACACAGTCATACACTGTCTCACACACGGCGATATGATTGATTATAACTTCACACCGGAGTCGACATTTTGTAACCGCGTTTAATTTTTCCTTCTTTTCCAAATCAATTCTTCACTTCCTTTTTTAGAACTCTAGGCATTATTCTTTATTTTCATTATTTCAAACCCGAACTTCGAAGGTATTATTTTATTTTGACGAGTAAACTACAATTTCACGTCCTAGTTATATTATTTTTTCTTCAAGTTAATGTCTCAAGGTCGCATCACCACACTAGACGCATTGGATCACTCTTTATGGCACGGATGAAGTCACCAATGTGTACAGTGATCTCGCCTTGGTTAAATCAATACATTGTTTGCCCAGTGTTTGTGTACACTATCTGTATACAAACTGAACTAGTGTAAACTTTCGTGACGCATTTATTAAACACTCATCTGTCTACCTGTCTGTCTGTCTGTTTGTATTCGTATCACCTTTCTACCATATTATCTATCATGTATGTATGTATGTATGTATGTATGTATGTAAACCCCTATATACATCAGAGGGTAAGGAGTAGGAGGGAGAAAAACTAAAAGAAGAGAGGAGGACAAAATTGGAGAAATGAAGGAGGGAAAAGGGAAGAGGAAAGGAGGAAAAAAGAATGATGAAAAGAAGAAAGAGAAAAAATAGAGAATAACAAATATAAATAAATTTTCAACAATTTATTGCCGTTAACTTTTATAACGAACCATATAAGAGTAACATCATATATATAGTCGATAACACAAAGAAAACTCTCTCTCTCTCTCTCTCTCTCTCTCTCTCTCTCTCTCCTACTCGACCCTCAAGTAGATGCTGGGAGATTGTCAAAGCGTCCTGGGAATTTTGTCCTGGGAATATGTCGAGAAATATAACTTCCACTAGAACCCTGAGATATAATTACAGCGTCTAACACAAACTTCATCGTAGAAATTGATCTGTTTTTCACCATCGAGTGTAAATTGAACTTTAATTGACATAATAACGGAAATAACATCACGGAAAAACATGTTAAATTCCTACTATGTAAAAAAGAATTTATGGCGTCAGATGAGGGATTGATATACCTCACGATTTAGTATTTATTAGGTATTATAACAGGGGGTCTGAGCCAGAGGATAGGTGAAGCCTCATCTGGCGGTACGTGAAGCCTCATTTGGTGGTACATAAGTGTATATAAAATAAACTTACACGTATAATTTATTTGGTGATACACTTAGTTTTTTAGTGAAATAAATATCAATATAACTGAGTCACTATTGAAGAAGTACAGTACGTGACGCCGAAAGAGACCAGCCGAAGGAGGTTCATAAACTCTGTATGAGAAGAACAACAGCTGATGGTAAACTGAGGGAATATTCTGTGGTCCAAAGTATAAACCTTAAAGTAAGATGTAACGTAAAGCAGTGTTGTGTAGATGATATAGAAATAACATAGAAAATAATGAAAAATTGATCCTGTTGTAAAAATATAGACTTAGCATTGTTTTGGGTGTAATTAATGACAAACAAAACAAAGGAATTTATTAAAGCACGCGGAAAATATTTAATAAAACACGAAATTTAAATGTATTTAGATATTCCGTGATTAAAAATTTTTCCGAATGATAACTTGACAAAAAAAAATTCGCAATACGAAAATTTATATAACCGAGAATATAAATTACTAAATATAAACTACCAATTAAGTTATCAAAGAATCCAATATATATTTTTATAACCCCCGTAGAAAAAAAAAGAACAGCAACAACAACAATACTTCTTTAGTTACAAACAGGAAAAAGGAAATCGACGTAAATACTGCAATATGACTCCCTGGTATCATTAGGGTCGTAGCTCATGTTGCTGGGGGGTAGGGAGGGAGGGAGGCGCTCAATTGCAGGCCAAGTAATGAACACACAGAGGAGAGTCTCAATTGGTGTAACGAATCCAGTCTTACATCATCTATGAACCCTGGCTACTGAAGTGGGGGGAGGGGTGTGTTGGGGAGGGGGGGGGGGTGCTGGGGAGGGGGGGTGCTGGGGAGGGGCAGGGTTTAGTGGAATGTCTGCTGGGTGGAAGGGGGACTTGATGGGGGGGGTTGGGAAAGGGATTGAGGATTAAGGCACAGTGTGAAGATTGGAAAGGGAAGGAGGGAAAAAGGGAAGGAGGAGGGAGAAAGGGGGATGATGGTAGGGAAAGATGAAGTGATAAGTAAGATGAAAGAAATGAAGGAGATAGGGAGCAAGAGGAAGGAAAATTAAGAAGAGAAGAAAGGAAAAATATATAAATAAAAAACGAAAAATGTGGGAGGGAGGAGCAAAGGAAAAGGAGGAAAAGAAAAGGAAGAAGAGAGGAAATGAAGAAGGAAAAATATAGAGAATAACAGATAAAAATAAATTGAACAAAATAATTACAAGATATTTGACAATAAAAAAAATTCTTGATATGAAAAAAAAATAAAAAAAAAATAAAAATAAATATTGTATAGACATTTAATCCCTTACACTTCCCCAAAAAGAATTAAATATATTAAAAAAAAAAATATATAGTAACATAATTATTATCTTATTGAAATGAAAAAACACACACACACACACACACACACACACACACACACACTTTAGAATAAAATTAAACTAAGTAAAAAAAAAATAAATATTCTAACTCATAAATTCAACTGACAAGCTGAAAATTTCCCTCAACACAGAACACAGAAACAAGGAGAAACACAACACCTCCATCATAATCATTACGTCGATATATCACCGTGAATTAACATACCCCCCCCCCCCCCCAAAAAAAAAAACTACATTCCTCCTTTTCTAATATACCAATTTAGACTCATGACTTATTATATTTTATTATATCCTAATGGCTGATAATCACATCATGTTATTTATATGTTATCATTATATTTTTCTGCAGATAATTGACACCGAAATAAGGGCTTGGAGACCCCCCATCCTTCCTCCCCCCCATAAGCAGCACCTTGGTCCTAAATTGCTGTATTGGCCCTGAGACTCCTGGCTATATTATGTGAATAAATTATAAAACCACGTAAAAACTGAAGCTATGTTAAGTGACTATATGAAACCTCACCTAAGCTGAGACTATATTAATTTGACCTTAAATCACACTTCTTTGGGGCAATATAACATGTGTGTATATATATATTATAGTATCCACCTGAAGCTATATAATATAAAAACATGAGAATAACCCACCCATCCTCGAGGCTATGTTATATAAATGGAGAATTATATAATAACCAGGGATATATATACAGTATACCAGAATATAATGTGGAATATACCATCAAGAAATATAACCGGATATATGAGAATAGTTTGACAGCAGAGTGGTAAAAAATAAATAAATAAATTCTCTCTCCCTCTCTCTCTCTCTCACGGGCACAAAGGGAAGGTATAACTATCGGTCCGTACCCATTATAGATTATTCGGACCACGCCTTCCCTAACACACACACACACGCGCACATACACACACACACACACATACTGGTAGAAAACTCCTCTAAACACCATATTTGTTTGTGAAACCTAGCGGGGCTTTGGGTCACTAAAGGCGTTCCAGTGATTCCAATTTCGATAAATAAACAAAATCTATATTATTTTTTTTTCAGTGCTTGTTTTAGTGGTTTATTAGATACGTAATTTAGTGCTTAATCTTATACAATAATATCATTAACACCTAACATACCAAGAATTACTTTTATTAATATATTCTTTACATATAAATATTCACAAGCGTTAGATATATAATTTTATATCAACAACATGTAACAAATATTATAATTATTTTTTAATTTCTCTTAAATATTATAACAAAAGCCTTATTAAAGCAGTAGTCATTCAATAATAATGTATTTTAAAAAGTTAATAATATCAGTAATAATAGAATAATAACATTAAAATAAGATAAATTAATAAAATAATTTAATATACAATAAGATTTTGGTCATAAGTGATATAAATGAATTAAGTTATCATGGTAGTCGATAAATACAGCGAGATCCAGTACGGGATTCTTCTTAACTCTACAGAAAAAAGTTAATATTCCTCTCATTTATTTCTCATTTATGTCTCAAATATCTCTCAAATCAGCTGAACCAGAGAGATTATCGACGTGGTCTGTCTCTCTCAATAACTACTCAAAGTCACCTGTTGAAGCAAGGGATAGGTGGTATTAGGGTTAGTTCTCAAGGGATAGGTGGTATTAGGGGCTAGTTCTCAAGGGATAGGTGGTATTAGGGGCTAGTTCTCAAGGGATAGGTGGTATTAGGGGCTAGTTCTCAAGGGATAGGTGGTATTAGGGGCTAGTTCTCAAGGGATAGGTGGTATTAGGGGCTAGTTCTCAAGGGATAGGTGGTATTAGGGGCTAGTTCTCAAGGGAGAGGTGGTATTAGGGGTAGTTCTCAAGGGATAGGTGGTATTAGGGGCTAGTTCTCAAGGGATAGGAGGTATTAGGGGTAGTTCTCAAGGGATAGGTGGTATTAGGGGCTAGTTCTCAAGGGAGAGGTGGTATTAGGGGTAGTTCTCAAGGGATAGGTGGTATTAGGGGCTAGTTCTCAAGGGATAGGAGGTATTAGGGGTAGTTCTCAAGGGATAGGTGGTATTAGGGGCTAGTTCTCAAGGGATAGGTGGTATTAGGGGCTAGTTCTCAAGGGAATCACAAATCTGTATCATCTCTATGTTACTTTGTGTCTGTTTCTCTTCTAAGGGAACTAATTGTAAAGCAAAGGTGTGTGTGTGTGTGTGTGTGTGTGTGTGTATATATAGTCATCAAAGAGAATCCGCCTGACTGTAACGAATCTCCTGCCAATTATGACGTCATGAATCTGGTAATTAGTGAGAACATCGTCCGCGGCATCGCTTGTTGGCCGCCTGTAAAAAAAAAAAAAAAAAGTCAAAAGGTAAAGTGAATTATGGCAGCAAAAACAAAAGTAAGTTGGGGATATTAAGTGAATCATCAGAGAAGGTAGTGAGGGTTATTATGGGGGGGGGGGGGGCGGTGGGGGACTTAGAGTGAATCATTGAAATGTAAGTTTAAGTGAATTATTGTGGTGATTTTATAAAGAATCACTTAAATATAAAAAAAGGGGTTATTATTATTTATTTATTTTTATTTCAAGGGTTTAAAAATACTATATTATGTGGGTTTTTGCTTAAAATATTAATATTATTGCTTTTAGGTCACTTTTCAAACACTATATAAACCTTTTTAAACCAGAGGAAATAATTTGATATGAAAAAAAAATATTATGGTCGATATTTCGTGAAAATTATTGGAAAGGAATAAATATTAGAATAAATATAACAAGAAAAATTAATATAAATTTTCTTATATCGATATGAATAAAAGAGTAAAATATAGTACTGAAAATATATAACGATAAAAAGTGATATATTAATGTTTTGTGGTGATAGGGAAGGACGATAGGAGGAAAGATATAGAAAATAAAATTATATAAGGGATATTCTATAATCTATTACATATAAATAATAACTTCAAGGGAAAAATTATAGAGAAATAAAGAATGAAAGAAAAGAATGAAAGAATTAATAAAAACGCAAAACCAAAGGAGAAAATAACTATACTATTTTTTTTTAAACGAAAATAAAGTGAAAAAAGAAATATATTGAATCAGACAATTAGGAAAAAATAAACAGCTGATATAAAATGAAAACTAAACAAACGAAAAATAAAAAAAAAAAAAAAAGAAAAAACCGCTGACACAAAATAAAAAGAAAAGATTAGACAGACTTTGATAACCAAGAGAATAAAATACAAAAAAATATATCGATTAAATAAATTAGACACACAGGTGAATTAATTACCTGGATTTAGTAATTAGTAACTAGTTCAGCAGGTAAGGTCACACAGGTTTAAGGTGGAGACATAGTGAAGAGAGAGAGAGAGAGAGAGAGAGAGAGAGAGAGAGAGAGAGAGAGAGAGAGAGAGAGGCACAAAGCAGATGTCAGCAGGGTGATGGTGTTGTCAGGAGTACCACAAGGCAGACGTCAGCAGGGTGATGGTGTTGTCAGGAGTACCACAAGGCAGACGTCAGCAGGGTGATGGAGTTGTCAGGAGCGCCACAAGACAGACGTCAGCAGGGTGATGTTGTTGTCAGGAGTACCACAAGACAGACGTCAGCAGGGTGATGGTGTTGTCAGGAGCGCCACAAGGCAGACGTCAGCAGGGTGATGGTGTTGTCAGGAGTACCACAAGACAGACGTCAGCAGGGTGATGGTGTTGTCAGGAGCGCCACAAGGCAGATGTCAGCAGGGTGATGGTGTTGTCAGGAGTACCACAAGACAGACGTCAGCAGGGTGATGGTGTTGTCAGGAGCGCCACAAGACAGACGTCAGCAGGGTGATGGTGTTGTCAGGAGTACCACAAGGCAGACGTCAGCAGGGTGATGGTGTTGTCAGGAGTACCACAAGACAGACGTCAGCAGGGTGATGGTGTTGTCAGGAGTACCACAAGGCAGACGTCAGCAGGGTGATGTTGTTGCCAGGAGCGCCACAAGGCAGACGTCAGCAGGGTGATGGTGTTGTCAGGAGTACCACAAGGCAGACGTCAGCAGGGTGATGGTGTTGTCAGGAGTACCACAAGGCAGACGTCAGCAGGGTGATGTTGTTGTCAGGAGCGCCACAAGACAGACGTCAGCAGGGTGATGTTGTTGTCAGGAGTACCACAAGACAGACGTCAGCAGGGTGATGTTGTTGTCAGGAGCGCCACAAGGCAGACGTCAGCAGGGTGATGTTGTTGTCAGGAGCGCCACAAGACAGACGTCAGCAGGGTGATGTTGTTGTCAGGAGTACCACAAGACAGACGTCAGCAGGGTGATGGTGTTGTCAGGAGTACCACAAGACAGACGTCAGCAGGGTGATGGTGTTGTCAGGAGTACCACAAGGCAGACGTCAGCAGGGTGATGTTGTTGCCAGGAGCGCCACAAGGCAGACGTCAGCAGGGTGATGGTGTTGTCAGGAGTACCACAAGGCAGACGTCAGCAGGGTGATGGTGTTGTCAGGAGTACCACAAGACAGACGTCAGCAGGGTGATGGTGTTGTCAGGAGTACCACATGGCAGACGTCAGCAGGGTGATGTTGTTGCCAGGAGCGCCACAAGGCAGACGTCAGCAGGGTGATGGTGTTGTCAGGAGTACCACAAGGCAGATGTCAGCAGGGTGATGGTGTTGTCAGGAGTACCACAAGACAGACGTCAGCAGGGTGATGTTGTCAGGAGCGCCACAAGACAGACGTCAGCAGGGTGATGTTGTTGTCAGGAGTACCACAAGGCAGACGTCAGCAGGGTGATGGTGTTGTCAGGAGTACCACAAGGCAGACGTCAGCAGGGTGATGGTGTTGTCAGGAGTACCACAAGACAGACGTCAGCAGGGTGATGGTGTTGTCAGGAGTACCACAAGGCAGACGTCAGCAGGGTGATGTTGTTGCCAGGAGCGCCGCAAGGCAGACGTCAGCAGGGTGATGTTGTTGCCAGGAGCGCCACAAGGCAGACGTCAGCAGGGTGATGGTGTTGTCAGGAGTACCACAAGGCAGACGTCAGCAGGGTGATGGTGTTGTCAGGAGTACCACAAGACAGACGTCAGCAGGGTGATGGTGTTGTCAGGAGTACCACAAGACAGACGTCAGCAGGGTGATGTTGTTGTCAGGAGCGCCACAAGGCAGACGTCAGCAGGGTGGTGTTGTTGTCAGGAGTACCACAAGACAGACGTCAGCAGGGTGATGGTGTTGTCAGGAGTACCACAAGACAGACGTCAGCAGGGTGATGGTGTTGTCAGGAGTACCACAAGACAGACGTCAGCAGGGTTATGTTGTTGTCAGGAGCGCCACAAGGCAGACGTCAGCAGGGTGATGGTGTTGTCAGAAGCGCCACAAGACAGACGTCAGCAGGGTGATGGTGTTGTCAGGAGCGCCACAAGGCAGACGTCAGCAGGCCAGCAGCCGTCTCACTATCAAGACATTATGGCGCATAGGGTCGAGTCGGCGCCATTAAACCGTGCAACACACTTACCTCCCTCACTCCCCCCCTCCTTCCCTCCCTCCCTCCCTCCTTCCCTCCCTCCCTCCCTTACCCACCCGGAGGCAACGCCGGGGTTAGGAGGAGGAGGAGGAGGAGAGGAGGGGCGAAGGTGACAAACTAGGGGAGGAGGAAGAGAAGGGGGGAGGGGAGGAAGGGGAGGAGGAGGAGAGGAAGAAGGGAATAGGAGGAGGAGTTTAATGTAGTGTATTAAGGTAAAAGGAAGGAAGGAAGGAAGGAAGGAGGGAAGGAAGGAAGGAAGGATTAATGTTAAAGACAGACAAAGAGAACACTGGAAGACGTACGAGAAAAGAATAAAAAAAAAACAGAAAAACGAATAAATTGGGAAGAAAAAACAAAGAAAAATTGATAACAGAGGAGAGAAAATAAGAGAGAGAAAGGCAATAAAATTTAATAAAGAAGAAATAAGGACAGAGGAAGAAGGAATAGAAGTAGAAGAAGAAAATAAGAAAGAGAACAAAGGAAGAAGAAAAATAAGAAGAGCAACAACGAATAATGATGAAAAACCTACATAAAAATACGTCAATGTGAGTGAGTGAGTGAGTGAGTGAGTGAGTGAGTGAGTGAGTCAGTGAGTGAGTGAGTCAGTGAGTGAGTGAGTGAGTGAGTGAGTGAGTGAGTGAGTGAGTGAGTGAGTCAGTGAGTGAGTGAGTGAGTGAGTGAGTGAGTGAGTGAGTGAGTGAGTGAGTGAGTGAGTGCGTTTAGAGACAAAGGTTATACATATTAATTAATCTATGTAAATATATATAAATCTTATTATATTATGAATCATGTTAAACACTACAGGTATAGTAAAGTATTGTACATTGATAGAGTGTTATATTTTATGGCTAATATAATTTACTTTCTGATAATAATTAGGTGTGTGGCTTAGTGACGGCCATATTGTAGCTATATGACAGATTATTATTTATAGAAAATTATTACAGGTATTAAACAAAAAATTGAAGGTATTATTTATTTGTGAGTGATCTAGCTCTCTATAATTCCATGTTTGATATTAATTATTTACCTTTGTATTTTGTGAAGCTATTTGCATATTAGTTTTTCTTTGTAGTTGATGTGACTTAGTGAAGTACGAGAAATTGATTGTTGGTAAATTCGTGTTTCTGATAAGTAGTTGAGTTTCAGATGGCTTTGATAAATATATACTGTATATTCTTCTTTGTCTGTCTGTCTGTGTGTCTCTCTCCCAGCATACCTACAGACAAAACCAACATACACCTGTACACACCATCGGCCACAAAACCAAAGCTTTCACCATAACACTAATATTTCCCATTCCCTTTCTTCTTTTCCTCCTATAAGACATTGACCAATAGGTAAGGCTTCAGGCTGCGGTCTGGCCACACACAGAGAGAGAGAGAGAGAGAGAGAGAGAGAGAGTAACAAAGAAAGCTCCTATCTTTATCTTAACCAAACAAAATAGGTAACAATTGAAGCTTTTTATCTTGCCTTATGATCTAGCTTTAATAGCCCCCATGTAACAAACGGAGCTAATTATTGTAACGTAGGAAGCAAGTAACAAAGAGATTCGCCTGGTCTTCTTCGTTATTACGGACGGATGGGGGTTAACGCTGAAGGTGTCATTATTACAAAGAACGATATCGCAATGTGTGTGTGTGTGTGTGTGTGTGTGAGTGTGTGTGAGTGTGTGTTTATTCACTTCAGGAGTAGAAAAAATACAACTCATGAAGATACTAATTACAGGATTAGGTACAGATTAGTCCCTACAGTTTTGTTCACCTTAACATTAAACAACCTAACCTAACCTAACCTAACACTAGCCTAACCTAACGCTAGCCTAGCCTAGCCTAACCTAACTTAACCTAACCTAACCTAACCTAACGCTAGCCTAACCTAACGCTATCCTAGCCTAGCCTAGCCTAACCTAACCTAACCTAACCTAACACTAACCTAACCTAACACTAACCTAACCTAACGCTAGCCTAACTTAACGCTAGCCTAACTTAACGCTAACCTAACCCAACCTAACCTAACCTAACACTAACCTAACCTAACACTAGCCTAACTTAACGCTAACCTAACCTAACGCGAACCTAACCCAACCTAACCTAACCTAACCTAACACTAACCTAACACTAGCCTAACTTAACGCTAACCTAACCTACCGCTAACCTAATCTAACCTAACTTTACCCTAACCTAACACTAACCAAACACTAACCTAACACTAACCAATCTTAACACTAACCTAACTTAACGCTAAACTAACCTAACCTAACCTAACACTAACCTAAACCTAACCTAACACTAACCTAACCTACCCTAACCTAACCTAACCTACCCTAACACTAACCTAACCTAACACTGACCTAACTTAACGCTAAACTAACCTAACCTAACCTAACCAAATCTAACCTAACACTAACACTAACCTAACCCTAACACTAACCTAACCTAACCTAACCTAACACTAACCTAACGTAACACTAACCCTAACCCTAACACTAACCTAACCTAACCTAACTTAACCTAACCTAACCTAACCTAACCCAACCCAACCCAACCTAACCTAACCTAACCCCCCCTCCAGGTAGAGTTAGGGGTGTTCAATCAACAGGTGAGATAAGCCTGGGAGGGGGAGGGGGATTATTCTTCATGTGATTCAGAAAATAAAACCTCTGTGTAGATGAAGGAGTAAAAGACGACTCAGGTAGCGACCATTTTATCTAACTGGTGACCCTCCGAGCACCATTTCCTGTTCACTAGTCTCTCTGTCTCTCTCTCTGTCTCTCTCTCTTATTCCCATTGTTGTTCCTCCTTTTTTCTCTTCCTCTTCTTCTTCATTCTACTATTCCTCTCTCCCGTATCTCCTCCATTAACCTCCTCTTCCTTCTAATCTTCCACCCCTCCCCCCCCCCACACCTCATCCTTTACCCATCCTCCATGCCTCTCCTCCCCTCCCCCACGCCCCACCTCCACCTCCTCCTCCTCCTCCCTCCGTCATTACACCGTGCAGGCCATCAGTGTGACCCGCTGGTAGGAAACACTACACCGGGATAGAGAAGTAATACATATTCATACAGGGTACCAATAATACATAATTATACATAGTACACATATATTCATAGTACACATATATACACCATACACTCATAATAATACAACCATAATACAATATTTACTACAATAATACACTAATACACTTAATATAATAATCTTCTATGAGTTACTAATCAATTTATTTATATTTTCTTTCATTTTTCTTATTGTGTTTTTTATTCAGTTAATGGTCGTTAATGTGAGTCTCTTTTAGTGAGGCTGTATGAGGCTTTAACTATATTTCCATGGTGGTGGTGATGGTGGTAGTGGTGATAGTGGTGGTTGTGGTAGTGGTGGTGGTGATGGTGGTAGTGGTGATAGTGGTGGTGGTGATGGTGGTAGTGGTGGTTGTGGTAGTGGTGGTGGGGGTGGTGGTGGTGATGGTGGTAGTGGTGATAGTGGTGGTGGTGATGGTGGTAGTGGTGATAGTGGTGGTTGTGTTGTTGTTGTTGTTGTTTTTATTGTTATTGTTATTGTTGTTGTTGTTATTGTTGTTGTTGTTATACTGATTAGTCAAAAGCTAAAAAAAATAAACATGGAGTAATAATTATCTCTTCTGTATATATTAGTAAATGTGGTTTAGAAATATTTATATGAGAGAGAGAGAGAGAGAGAGAGAGAGAGAGAGAGAGAGAGAGAGAGAGAAACAAATCAACTGCTTCAACAAACCAAGAGTCATGAAGAATAATCACACACACACACACACACACACACACACACACACATACACACACACACATGAACTAATACCCTGACCTTATTAGTATCGACTCCCAAGTGACACGTTTAATGGCTTATGGTCTAGTCGGCCATCGTCGTAAAGTAAACATCACAAGTAATTATCTCATAAAGATTTACTTTGGATGTTTGGCTACAAGATCATCACTAACCTGTTCCTTCGTCCTTCTGTTTAAGACGGTTTAAAGTTTAGTCTTAGATTTTATCTCAGGAGTCTTTATCATTGGTTGATTTTCACCTGGACCAGAGCCTGACGAAGCTTCCCATTGGATGGTTTAATCTTTACATTGAGCTGCCATTGGATGAGTAGATTACCAGATGGTCCTCATTGGCTACCACGGAGGGAAGTATTTTGAAACCTGTGGAGTCGTGGAGTCGTATCAGGGGGTCCCTTGCCATGCTGGGAGGTCCCTGGTCATGCTGGGAGGTCCTGGGTCACCCTTGGGCTCCCTGCATCGCACTAAAGACCCTTAAGACGTGGCTAGGAATCCCTGAACCGTGTCTGGTGCCCCCATGGTGGTGGCCGGGGTCTCTGAGCGGCACCTGTACCTCGTTAAGACCCGGCCAGTAGGGGGCACCACAGGGGCGTCTTTAATGACCAGCGGGTTTTCTTTTCGGTGCCTGGATCCTTTAGTGGCCCTCCAACACCTGGCCCAGCAACACCTGGCCTTCCAAAACCTGGCCTTCCAACAACTGACCCTCCAATGCCTTGCCTTCCAAAACCTGGCCCTTCAACACCTGACCCTCCTACACTTGGCCCTCCAACACCTGGACACGGATGATCTTACGACTCATCAGGTGTTACAATACACAACAACCTGAAGTAAGAAGGAGGAAGAAGAGGCATAAACACACACGTCTTAGAGGTCGACACAACGCCTCGGTCATCAACCACCTCCAAAAACACATGACTTAGAGGTCGACACAACGCCTCAGTCATCAACCACCTCCAAACACACATGTCTTAGAGGTCGACACAACGCCTCAGTCATCAACCACCTCCAAAAACACATGACTTAGAGGTCGACACAACGCCTCAGTCATCAACCACCTCCAAACACACGTCTTAGAGGTCGACACAACGCCTCAGTCATCAACCACCTCCAAACACACACGTCTTAGAGGTCGACACAACGCCTCGGTCATCAACCACCTCCAAACACACACACGTCTTTGAGGTCGACACAACGCCTCAGTCATCAACCACCTCCAAACACACGTCTTAGAGGTCGACACAACGCCTCAGTCATCAACCACCTCCAAACACACGTCTTAGAGGTCGACACAACGCCTCAGTCATCAACCACCTCCAAACACACGTCTTAGAGGTCGACACAACGCCTCGGTCATCAACCACCTCCAAAAACACATGACTTAGAGGTCGACACAACGCCTCAGTCATCAACCACCTCCAAACACACATGTCTTAGAGGTCGACACAACGCCTCAGTCATCAACCACCTCCAAAAACACATGACTTAGAGGTCGACACAACGCCTCAGTCATCAACCACCTCCAAACACACGTCTTAGAGGTCGACACAACGCCTCGGTCATCAACCACCTCCAAACACACACGTCTTTGAGGTCGACACAACGCCTCAGTCATCAACCACCTCCAAGCACACATGTCTTAGAGGTCGACACAACGCCTCAGTCATCAACCACCTCCAAAAACACATGACTTAGAGGTCGACACAACGCCTCAGTCATCAACCACCTCCAAACACACGTCTTAGAGGTCGACACAACGCCTCGGTCATCAACCACCTCCAAACACACACGTCTTTGAGGTCGACACAACGCCTCAGTCATCAACCACCTCCAAACACACGTCTTAGAGGTCGACACAACGCCTCGGTCATCAACCACCTCCAAACATACATGTCTTAGAGGTCGACACAACGCCTCGGTCATCAACCACCTCCAAACACACATGTCTTAGAGGTCGACACAACGCCTCGGTCATCAACCACCTCCAAAAACACATGACTTAGAGGTCGACACAACGCCTCAGTCATCAACCACCTCCATAAAATCATGTAGGATATTAGTCACAAACGACAGGAGCTTGAAGGATACTATCTATCATCACAGCCATTTGCAGGTCACCTCTTATCACTACAAGAGCTCCGGTGTTTACAGTCATCTCAAGCAGCAGATTAGAGGCTGTCAGCTATCGCCATAGGAGTTTGAGACGATCCATCATCATCGTAGCGCCTCAGGGGTCCTCATCTCAGACCAAGGTGCCCTGAGACCTTTCTTCATCAGTTATTATGCAGTCAAGAGTCCAGGAATAATAGTCATAGATGTGGGACACTTATAGCCACTGTTAGTTCTACTTTTTATCGTCACGGGAAAAATAATAATAATTTACATAATATTTACTTTCTTGCTGAGACTCCATCCGTCATAATAAAACACAGAACTGAAAGTCTTCCTAATCCGCAAACTTTTTGATCGGTTTGTATTAACTAAGAACAGATATTACAACATTACCTAATACTTATTTAATATTACCAATGACAGATTAGATAAATATAGACCCAAACCTTTTCTTTATGATGAAAATATATTTACGTTTTTATATTCTATTTGTGTGTAGATTATTATTTCAGAGTCAGTTCAGAATGTAAACAAAGAGAACAATATGTAGCGACGTCCAGTTATGGCTTGGTACTGGTCGTGTAGGTATCACCCTGAAGAAAAGAACTCCAAGTGATTATTACACGCATGCAATCACCACACCAGCTCTACAATCACCAATCATCACCACACCAGCTCTACAATCATCAGTCATCACCACAATAGCTCTACAATCACCAGTCATCACCACACCAGCTCTACAATCACCAGTCATCACCACACTAGCTCTACAATCACCAGTCATCACCACACTAGCTCTACAATCACAGTCATCACCACACCAGCTCTACAATTACCAATCATCACCACACCAGCTCTACAATCACCAGTCATCACCACACCAGCTCTGGCAGGGAAGGTAGGGAGGTATGAAGGGTCTGGCAGGGGAGGTAGGGAGTTAGGGATAGTCTGGCAGGGGGGGCAGGAAGGTAGGGTCTGGCAGGGGAGGTAGGGAGGTAGGGTCTGGCAGGGGAGGTAGGGAGGTAGGGATAGACTGGCAGGGGAGGTAGGGAGGCAGCGATAGTCTGGCAGGGGAGGTAGGGAGGCAGGGATAGTCTGGCAGGGGAGGTAGGGAGGCAGGGATAGTCTGGCAGGGGAGGTAGGGAGGCAGGGATAGTCTGGCAGGGGAGGTAGGGAGGCAGGGATAGTCTGGCAGGGGAAAGAAGGAGGGTGGCAGGGGAAGGAAGGAGAGAGGCAGGGTGGATCAGGGAGGGACAACAGCAACAGACAGGCCACTAACTCTGGCAGGATGTTCATGGTATTATTATCATGAGATATGGTACCCACAGTAACCATTAGAGACAGGGGTGGTAGTGGTGGTGGAAGGGGTGGCAGTGGTGGTGGAAGGGGTGGTAGTGGTGGTGGAAGAGGTGGTAGTGGTGGTGGAAGGGGTGGCAGTGGTGGTGGAAGGGGTGGTAGTGGTGGTGGAAGAGGTGGTAGTGGTGGTGGAAGGGGTGGCAGTGGTGGTGGAAGGGGTGGAAGGGGTGGTAGTGATGGTGGAAGGGGTGGTAGTGGTGGTGGAAGGGGTGGTAGTGGTGGTGGAAGGGGTGATGGTAGTGGTGGTGGAGGGAGTGGTGGTGGTAGTGGTGGTGGAGGGAGTGGTAGTGGTGGTGGAAGGGGTGGTGGTGGTGGTGGAGGGAGTGGTAGTGGTGGTGGAAGGAGTGGTGGTGGTAGTGGTGGTGGAAGGGGTGGTAGTGATGGTGGAAGGGGTGGTAGTGGTGGTGGAAGGGGTGGTAGTGGTGGTGGAAGGGGTGGTAGTGGTGGTGGAGGGAGTGGTAGTGGTGGTGGAGGGGGTGGTAGTGGCGGTGGAAGGGGTGGTAGTGGTGGTGGAGGGAGTGGTAGTGATGGTGGAGGGGGTGATGGTGATGTAAGGGGTGATAGTGATGGTAGTGGTGGTAGAAGGGGTGATAGTAGAGGGATGGAGGGGGTGGTAGTGGTGATGGTAAAAGTGGTGGAAGGGGTGAGAGGGAGGAGACAAAATAATTACCTACAAGAGGCACCATGAAAGGGATGAAAAAAAGATACGAACGTCCACCATTACCACACACACACACACACACACACACACACACAGACACACAGACACACACACACAGACACACACACACACACAGACACACACACACAGACACACACACACAGAACTTATTATTTTTTTCTGTTATCACAACCTCAACATAACCAAAAAAATCTCATTCAGTATATTGGCCAGGATGTAAATACGATTCCTACATAGACGGGAGAGGAGCAGGAGAAATAGAAAATGGAGAACGGACGGCGGGGAGACTGAAGCCAGTATGGTATCTTAACATAGAGTAATAATATGTTATTGGAGCCTGTAAACCAGTCGTTGTGCTCCTGCAAAAAACAGAATCCAATTATGATACAAATCAGACCACGATG
The DNA here is from genome assembly GCA_958450375.1 of Homarus gammarus. NCBI lineage: Eukaryota > Metazoa > Arthropoda > Malacostraca > Decapoda > Nephropidae > Homarus > Homarus gammarus. The sequence continues at coordinate 915,639 of CAUDMG010002816.1, read as the reverse complement.
ATGAAGAGGAAATGCAAACTGTAATTAGGAAAAAATACAGCGGTGTCCTCAACTAGGTAACCCTGAGTCTCCTACCTGAATAATTAACCTGGGGATTAATTTTTGGGTTTTAATATACAGCAACGTACAGTCCTACTACTAGATGCACTGGTGTTAAGGATATTAGGAAGGTGAGGTTCTGTAGAAAGTGCAGTGGTGGTGGTGGTGGTGATGATGGTGATGGCGTAGGGTGTAGAGAGTGTGGTAGTGGTGATGGTGGTGGTTCATGATGGTGGTTGTTGGGTGAAGGAAGATAGAAAGTGAGGTGATGGTGAGGAGAGTGTGGTGAGAGTTAATGGTGTTCTAGTGGTGGTGGTGACTGGGAGAGTAAGGGAGGGGAGAGAGTAAGGGGGGGAGGAAGAGAGTAAGTTGGAGAGAATGGGAGAACGAAGAGGCGGGAGAGAGATAGAGAGGTCTGGCGTGGTGTGGTGGTGGGTCAGGGTGGGCTACATCACCTCAGGGTGTGGGCGTGGAGTGGGGAGGCCAAGCCGCCCTCGACCAACCTCCACGAGAATTTTATTTCACCTTCTTCCATCTTTGGAGTTTTAATTCTTCCTCTCATTTTGGGGTTATTTCCTAGACTGTGGGACCTTCAGCTGGAGGCAGGGCACCAGGACCTCGCCTTAAGGGGACGCTGGCAGGTTCTGGAGTGCGTCTGGTCGGGACAATTTCCTGTTTTATTGAGATGCGGAATGAGGTAATCGAGACATCTGAAACGCGAGGGCCGGCGGCGGGGTCCCAGCTGACTGCCTGGTATATAATCGAAGTGACGGCCGTGGAAGATTCATGGAGCACATTGTAATTCAATTGTTTCTCAAGATGGCCGCCGTGACGTAGGTGCGCAAATGGCTTCATCTCCCCCCCCCCCCCCCCCCCCCCGTGCGCAGCGCATCTGCTGGAGTATAATCGAAAAATGACTCGTCGTGCTTCACGTAGGCGTATTTCTCATGAACTCCGCTGCGTAATATGATAATGGTATCTGGGGATGATAGATAACGCCCTCAGGAGGTGAGGCGAAGGTGGAGGAGAGAAACACGCGAAGGACACAAGGCAGAGGCCCGTCCGTCGCCAAGCCTGGGGTCGGCTGCTGCCGTGTCCAATCGGCTTCAAGGACGACGTCTTCTTGCTTGGATAAAGACGTCCAGCGCTGTGGCTTCATCTCTTGCTGCGTTTTTTTTTTTTCTTTTTTACTGTGCCATGCAAGTTTGGCCGCGTAAATGAAGACCTTTGTGATTGTTGCATGTTAGGGGAGAAGCCACTGCTTCCTGAGGCCGGGGTGTAGGTGTTGTGGCCGTCCACCCCATACTCGTTACCTTACATCTACTGTACCTTGTCTTGCTGAGTAGATTAGTCAAAATAAATGATCTGAGAAGTCAAACTCAAATATCAAAATACTCAGAATAAAATATCATTCACACACAATATAAATAATTTCTTCCACAACTGTAAATATCAGACAATAAGATTTATTTCCACTCGGAGTGAAACACAACTTAGCGCTCAAGTTCTTACAACAACAAAAAATTTCTCATGATATGAATTTCAGATATAATCATTCGCATATAAAACCAGGATAGAATTTCGCTCACGTGCCGATAAAAAAAAAAAACATTCCATTAAAGTTGATTTCTCGCAGCAACAGTTGTACTCTGAGTGAACCTGACGGGGATCACATAATCGAGATTCGTTCACACACCTCAACCTAACCAGAAAGATTCCTCCACCTGTCACATCGCTTTTACTGGTATTAAGTCTCCATTACTCCACTAGTAATAAATGAAGTATTTTGAGGGTAATTATATCCATTAAAATAAACCCAAGACGTAGCTAAGTTCTGAGTGACTAGAAGCTCTTAAAACCAGGAAGCGAAATGAATCAAGTGACAACGAACCGAAATTTAATTATAAAAAGAAAACTCTTACTTCAGACGGTTTTTTCTTCATGGTGAGGAAATTCTCAAGTCGAGGAAGGCACCAGAAACAATCTTCAAGACACGAGAGTTAAATTATTGAGTACATTTCTTAACTATTTATTCTATTCTTCGATCACTAAATCTTCCTCTTACGAAAAAAAAAATATATATTGAGAATTAGAAAAGTCTTTAAAACAATATATTAAAGAGGTAAGTTATTGGATTTAAGTTAAAATATAAAAGAGATTATTAATGAAAGTTACGACTGAATTTGTTTTCTTTTTGATGTCATCTTGAGGAGGGGAAGGAGAGGTAATCGTCTTCAGGTACAAACGTTCAAGATTGTTACCTACTGCTGGAGGCGTTGAAATTTCCAGGTGATAACAGACACACACACACAGACACTCACACCTCTCTGTAATTCAATATAATGAGGAAACGACACGGGTAGGTGACTGATACGATACAATGGTGAAACATCTTGTACTTCCGCCTCACATAACAGTAATAAAGTGGACTTTCCGCACCTCCCGTGACACACAGGAAACTGATCACTAATTATTTCACTCAGATAAATATATATTCGTGTATGTATCTATTTCATTGGTCTATCCTTAGGCCAGTGGTATAGGTATATCTATTTCACTTGGTATATATGTCAGTGGTATTATACTTCACTTGAAATAGATTTGAGAGATGGGCTTATATAATTATTTTTTTTAATTAGACCAGAATAATAATAAGTAATTGTCTCACGTAAATAAGGTTTACTTAACGATGCCTATAATTTACCTATTTCATATATGTATAAAATATGAGTAACTTAAGATCGCACAATGTAAGAAAAATTATCTGTATATTCAATAAATAATAAATACCCGATACAATTTAGAGTAGTAAGCGCAAAATAATATAATGTCGTACTGGACCATAGCAGAAGATTTGATATTGTTGAACATTATAGATTTAGGAACAATATTCGCTTATAAATATGAACGACAGGAGAGAGAGAGAACTGTTGAACAAGTTATGTAATGTTCGATTCTTTTGGGTAGTGGTCAAGGCTGGCTTATATGGGATGTGTTGATGACTATTATTATTATGTTATTATTATTATTATTATTGTTATTGTTATTATTATTATTAGTATTAGTAATATTAGTATTAGTATTATTATTATTATTGTTA